>CABEGB010000758.1:0-235586 GCA_901521435.1 Crematogaster levior
ACTTCTTTAGAAAAGAATACTTTGTATCTCTATATATTTTCCACACTAAATTTTAATTATTTTAATCTTACGTAACAATAAGCAGGTTTTATCATGCTGATAAATTTTATTATTTTATTATAAATTTTACAATCATAATATGCAATCATAAAAGTATGAAATATCCTCCTCTAACTTGAACTTACAGATATTTTTGTAATTTAATTTTCTTATGTGCGCATATTTTTTTCTTTTCAATTATATAAAATATTTCAAATTATAATAGAAATGTAATGTGTAGAAATAAGTAGTTATATGTATATTAATAGTTTATATTTTTTTATTATGGACAGACAGCCGAATTTTTTACATTTAATTACAGAGATCTAGGATCTAAGAGTCTGAGGGATCTAATCAAGGGAGCTAATATTATTTTCAAAATATATGAATATATATTCAATTTTAAAATATTCATTTAGATTTACATTTGAACGCTTAGTATGACCTATTCAATGAAAGGTCGAAACAACCCTCAAACTCCAACATGGAAATAAAAGTTTTAAATTGCAATTCGATAACACGAATAACAATCGTGTCAGAGGCATTGAGATCAAAGAGAGATATAATCGGCAATTTATTCTAAGGAAGCTCAATGATCCGATATTCACAGACGATATTATCTCTCTTAATCATTTCACCAGCATCGCACGAAAGTAAAGCTCTTGCAGAAAGGTTCGCAGTGTACACGCAAATGTGCTATCGCACTTAACGTAATTGAAACAGATATTATGACGAATCACGCCTATTTATGCTGCCGTCGGAAGTTTAGACTCCATTCATATCTCAGGGAGAAAATTGTAATATTAACGTATTGAAAGCAAACAAGTAAAAAGAATTTTGTATAAAAAAGAGATAAAGTTTAAATGTTTTTGATATCGATAGTAAGCTAAAAATTGTTTTTAATATTTTACTTTTCTATTTCTTGTTGTTAATAAAATCGCAAGATTCTTTATAAATTAATCATAATTGAGGAATCACAAATATAATTAAAAGATCATTTTTTTCTGTGTAAAATGATAAATAACAACGAACAATATATTCTCATCACAAAAATCGCAATCATAAACAACACAATACACGTACTTAACTATTGAATAATTTTTCCGCAGCTCCTATTGCAGGTGTAAAAATAATGATTCAATTAAGACTCGACCTATTTTATTCGTGCGCACTCGTGTTTGAAAGGGCATACAAGTGGTATCTACAGCGCGCGATACAGAGCGACACACAGCGCATCGAGATTTCCACATTGTTATTCTATTTAGAAGTTATACTATTTACAAAAACCAAGTTCTATGTGCGAACATACGGAAAGCACGAAATATCATAGTATTTTTCTCGCATCTTCACATTTAAAACCGTACAGATATTTAGAATGCTAAATACACATGTCATACACACGTCAATGGAAATCGTACGCGTCGGTGGAATCAATTCTTTCGGAGAAAAATAACGCGGCTGGTTATTTGCATTATAAATGTCAGCGCTTATAAGGGTATCACCAGTATAAGGGGAAGAAAGAGAGAAAGAGGAGAAGGAGGAGGAGGAAAACGACGAATACATGGCCGCTAACGTGCGTCTTCACATGTGCAGCTGACTCCGAAGAGTCAGTCGTAAGAAAAGCGTAAAGAAACGTCGGAACATATCTATGGATACCTATATACGGGTCATGGCGCATGTCAAACCGATGAGGGTGCGGCAGCGGCAACTCAAAGACTAAACCGCGATACAGGGACGGTTTCATTTCGATCGTATTTCCCTGATTGCCGGATTGCAGTCTGTCCGGAGTCGCTTTTGTCGGTCCGGCAACTTATAATTAATTTATAAATCTTTTCGTCTCCTTTTTGTGCTTGCAATTTCAACAACCAAATTTTATTCCGTAAGAATCGATACAACGATACTCAATGATTCGGTCGTAATAAGTCTGCTTGTGTAAAAGTTACGTAAGACTTTTACTTCAAGTAGCAAAGAATCACCTCTCCTCGGGATAAAAGTTTCTCTTCGGGATAAAATTTTCGGCTTTCTTACTTTTTACTTTCCCTTAACTCAATATCTTAATCTTCTTGATGTTCGAAAATTGTACGATGTAACTTGCGTAATACAAAAAATGTTCGTTAAAAAGCTCACCTCAAAATAGTGCTCCATTCTATGTTCTAATAAAGAAATACAAATAAATTTATAATATCTATCTCATTTTCCTTGTTTTCATTTACTAGTTCATCAATTAAACCTTCGTTAATATGGATATACGTGCAGATGTATTTTGACCTTTCATACGTGTATCCACATGTGTAGAAATGTATATTCAAATGTGTAGGAAAGTTTACCACTTTACATTACGTAAATGAATATTCAGAAATGTATTTTAATTAATCTATTGGTGTATTTGTTTATATTACTAATGCGGAATCTTTGATATATTTTCTTGGCATACCACAATTATTCCCGTGCGTCATGCAATCCATGATAAACTCTATCAATATTCATCCATCTATTTATTTGTCTATCTCCGATGGTTTCATCGACTCTATTGTCAGAGTACAAACATACCGCAATCCTAATCCGATTATATCATGCAGTGCAGCACCTTTACGAGCTATCCCTAACTTTGAGGATTGAACAGAATGCTCGCCCGTTTCTCTCTCTCTCTCTTTCTCTTTCTCTTTCTCTCTCTCTCTCTCTTTTCACCTCTCTTTCGTCTCTCTCTTTCTCTTCGTTCGCAAAGTCGACGAAGTTCTCGCGTCATGGAAGATGGATGTTCGAGGAGATAATAATTGTGACAAGTTTGTCCCACTATCTGATGGTCAACAATCATTGGAGATAACGTGATTAGTTTCACCGGAGTATAATCCGATCTGTATACGTGGAGATGACAATGCACCAGTAGCCGAGGTAAATCAATACTTCACATTCAAATGCGATATTTACATAACGCAAAATCTACGCGTAAAGGATCCAGATTCCAAATAAAGCGCATAAAGACGAATGAAAGGACCTCCTTTAATAAGTGTGTCCTCCTTTAATAAGTACGTGAAACACTGCAAAT
This sequence comes from Crematogaster levior, assembly GCA_901521435.1. Classification (NCBI taxonomy): domain Eukaryota; kingdom Metazoa; phylum Arthropoda; class Insecta; order Hymenoptera; family Formicidae; genus Crematogaster; species Crematogaster levior. The sequence continues at coordinate 3,086 of CABEGB010000758.1, forward strand.
ACATACATCTTAAATTTAATATAAATATAAATAAGATTTCGTCTCTTTTTGATACATCAAAGAAAAAGTGCTCACTACCTTTCACGATCATCCACAGATGTTCGTCCGTGATCGTTTATCCTTATTGACTTGGTCTGAATCTGTTTTACACACACACACACACACACACACACACACACACACACAAATGAGCATATGGGTATTTCCCGGATCAATGAGCGTCGAACCCGCAATTATTCGAATCCGTTCGTCGAGCGAAGCTCAACGAAAATGGTGCAAGAGCAATGGTCCAAAACACGAAGCGTAAACAGAAATTCGACAGATGCGGAACTAGAAAGTAAACGCGTTAGAATCGGGAAACCGTCGTGAGCTTTCCCTGAAATTGACCTCACCGGAATTAATCTCGTCAAGTTTCTCATTCATGAAATCTTCTTCCACGTTTGATAAATGAAACAATCGACGCTTGACCAACTCAATCGCTAATGAATTCTGTCAGTCAACGATATAAACGGATTAGATAGAATATAATTAATCCTACTCGTGACCGTTTGATCCGACGCGACGTCAATCAATGAGATTCGATCGAATAAATAAATGTTTACGCAACAAATATATGAATATAATTTATGTATTATATGTACATTGATTATATCTATATTATAATAGAAAAGGAATTACCATAGATATTGTTAACAAGAAATTGACACATGTGTAAAAAGAGTAATGTTTATAAAACAAAGCTATGTTTTCTAAAAAAGTACTTCACATACAGTCGTGATTACACAAATGTTTAAAAAAACTTACGCTTATTAGTGTATGCACCCATAGTATGTACCCATTAAAAATATCTCATCGCACGAGTATGGTTATACGCGTCACGCGCGATTGTAAGATTAGAACAATACGCGGACTAATTACGCTTGCAGTCCCCATAGACGATCTCGCAGAAAATTACATGCGCACCTATTTCAGCCTTTAATGCTGCTTTTGTAGCCCGAGATGTTATATACCTATACTACTATATAACGTCGTAATATAACTCTTTCCGTAATCACTTTTTACTCCCAACTACTGCCAACCAAATGCACAACGGAAGGAATACAATATGCGTTTCATCGAGGGGCGAACTCATTGTTATATCTTGGATTATATCGTCTTAAGAGTTTGTATTGTCGCACTTTGCTGTTGAAGCAAAAGCTCCTAACTACTTGAACTAGAGAGAGCTTTTATTCGATCTTTTTAAATGGATCTTAAGTTGTGACTCTTCTTCAAGACTAAAAAGGCTAATAAATTTTACAGGGATTTTACGACGATTGTATTTGGAAGTACAATAAATCAAGCACAAGTGAAGCTGATAATAAAAAAACACGATAAAAGTATGTATTTTTCTCGTATGTATTTTAATTTTGTACCAAATTACTTTTACCACAAATATAATAGGATTGTAATTAAACGAACATCAATTATCTCAGATTAAATTTTGATTCTATTCAATACAATCGACATTTGAATATATTGATTGAAAATTGTTAATCTATATTTAAAAACTTTTTTCACGGATAATTGATATCGACAATTATATGTTCGTGCACGCATAATTGGGCCATAAATTATAAATAATATAATAAATAAAATTATGCTTACATATTTTGCTAGTCATGAAAAGACAAGACTTCACTGTAAAAGAGCACAACGTAGTATAAGAGTAACACAAGGTGAGCAAAGCTTACGAAGATCGATAAAGAAAGAAATTCACTACGTGACGCGTTTTTTCATTGATAAATGCTCCGAACATATAAACTACGATAAAAGAGGAAAATCAATTGAACAAGAGACGAAATGGTATTGAAAATGAAAGAAATCCCGTAGACATATGTAGCAGTTCCTCTACCTTCATAAATATTTAAAAACACCTGAAATTTTTGTTACCAACGCAAAAATACGATAGAATTTTGCTTGCGTAAGTGGAGATAATCGAGAAAAGTTACGAATGGTACGAGATGCGGCCGAGATGGATGTCCAGGTTGCTATCGTACAAGTGAGATATTTTATAGATGAAAAGAACGGATAGTGGGTACTGGTATAAAAGGAAAACAGTACCAACAGATGCGCAGAGATACAATTTTAGTCACGTACAAACCATTCCATTTCCGTTTCCTGTCGGACAATCTTGCATTTGAAAAGGAATTCCGTAAAAATATGCGATGTGACAAATATGAGGTAAATACATATAATGTATAATAGAGGATAGAGTTATGTAAAGCGTGTGAGAGAATCTTCGGTCGTGTTCGTGAGGTACAAAATTCGAACCAGAGAAGGAGAAAGAGAGAGAGATCCTGCACGAGGAGTTTCTCATGCTTATTACTGACTATTTCTATAAGAAGATTATTCGTATAAAGAGTGCGCGTCGATTATCCGTCGGCTTATTTAGAAACAAAAATATGCAAAATTAAATTGAAGCGTTCTTTCGAGTACATTTCAAAGGAATGTTACGGAGATAAAAGAAAGTTTATATTCAATATTCACGAGAAAGCGTTTTGACCGGCGAAATACGTGCGCACACTTTCATGAAACGAAAATATCGTCGTCTGAGCTTCAAAGACCATCCGAGGTTCAAGCCATTTGCAGTTAGTGGTTATACACTTTTAACGTGCCCGGGCTGGAATAATATACCAGACCTTAATCTACATTAATCAAATCCATTGTCGCCATATATCTTAGCAACAAGCCAAAATTGCTTGCACAGTGTCTTATTATTAGCTATTTTAAATTTGGACTCGGGAGATATTATTGATCGATCAGCAACTGTAACTTTATTTAGCATTTGAAACACACACACACCATCCTAGCTTGAAAACTTTCGTACATGTTTCCATAACTCGTGTGCAGAGAGAACTAAAATCAATAAAAATTTAAAATTATATGTGTGATCAGAGACATCGAATATCATGAAACTCGACAGTGATGTTGCGAACGAAGGGAAGTTGTAAAGTTGGTTTACGATGAAAGCCACTATAAACGGGCGAAATTATCGTAAAAAATCGGATATATGTGTAACAGATTATCCTTCTTGAATAGCTGTTGACGTGGAAACACGAAAGAAGGTAGAAGTGAGATGCTCATCGCCTAGCAACGAGAGAATCTCAGAATCTCTCCCGAAGCGAGAAACAGTCGCCGAAATGAACCCAATACGACCACGCTAATTATAGACGTACGTATCTGCGGGAATTTTACGCTTTAACTTCTCTAATGCGCCGGACAAGATTTATAACGATAATTACGTTACTGTGTGATGTGTGGGATACTGTCGATCGATCACAGGTCGTGGTAGGCATGCGAGACAACGTTATGCCTATTCAAGTCTGCCGGTTTCTCTCAATCTTAAAGTGCATCGTATGTTAAATCGTAAAAAGGAGAAAAAAAAGAGAGATTCAGCGGATTTACGGGGAATTAAGGATCGCTTTATGATATGCGAGCCCGCTCACAATGTGCCGACAACGCGATACTTTTTAATTATTTTAGCATGATAACATGTAACATCATACATATAACATAATGCATCAGGCAAAATAACATAAATATAAATCTCAATGTACGGATTTTATTGTTATATTTCATTCACACCACATGGTTGGTGTAAATTTCATCCCTCTGAAAAGCAATAAGATACACTTCCAGATTATTTGTCAAAATAATTATACTAAAAAATAATTTTGAAGAAATAAGCTGACAAACACACATAAATGTATATAATGTATTTCATGTATTTAATAATTTTGCTCCCGAATAATCCACTCTAAAGTTTGCTTGGTAATCTTGCATAATACATGGTTACATGGTTATAAGAGCATATTATTTAATTTCACACAAGACAGCACAAGACAAATTCGTTCGTTGTGTAAACTTAAGTATGTTTTTAAGTAGTTTTGAACATTGTCCGTATTTTATGTTGTTAAAAAGTGTTGAAATGATCTTAAATCTTGGTAACACGACTGAAATTTTGAAGTAAGTTCCCCGGAAATTAAAGCTATGTAGTCTGCATGCAATTTCGCTTGTATTATTTCCACGCAACGTATTTTAAGACATAATAGCCTGAGATATAGTGTAAAACTTTATGTATCTTTAGTCATACGTGCTGAAGCTGCGAAATAACTTTATCATAATACCGCTTCGTTTTTTCCCTGTATGTATAAGGTTGTACTGCAGTTCGTACATCAAAAGTTCTTGCATAAAACATAATCCAATGGGATTCGTGTTTTTCGCACTGCGTTATAAATGACCGCAGACAGAAGTAGGACATACCGCTTAGCATTTTAATATCGTAATATCGAACTTTCAAATTCCACCTGTGTGCTCTCATCGCGTCGCGAACGTGCTATTGCTGCTTGCTTCTTCTCAAAGTAAGGAATCCTATAAAAGGAAGATCCTCAATTGTCCGCGTTGAACACGAAGCTGCGTCAAGGCTAAAACACACTCTAATGCGCTGTACGTTACGTGACTACTCAAATTCTCTACACGCATTTATTCTATTTATCACGACACAACAATAATAATAACATTATTCATATTTAACTTATTTTTGTAATAATTGGAAAATTAAAATTTTTTTCTATATGAATTCGTTGAAACATCGTTTTAGTGATAATATTCAGCAAAATATCAGCCGAATAAATAACAGAGCAAATAAATAAATAAATCAGTATCAAATAGAGAGTAAATAACAAGAATTTAACAACTTTTTTAACATAATAAAACTTGTTTAACGTAATAAAAAAGTATTCTATCTTATATATTTTATACATCTGTATATCCATATTATTAGTAAATGTTCGTTCGGATAAAAATTCTTTGATCAAATGTATCATTGAATTATACAACAAATAGTTTAACTCAAGAAAGCAACAAAACATTTTTTCTAACGCAAGAAAAACAAGAAAAAAGTTATGTAACAAGAGATTGTACAATATCTCGAGTATAATAACAAATGACGCAGAAAATGAGAAGCAGTAAAAGAAAAAAAGATATACAATGATGAAGCATTATATATGTTCCATATAATGCACTAAAAGAAACTAAGAGAAAGGTACAACCATAGTTTTTAAAATCTCTAATAGAAGTTTAAAGAATAGTTTAAAGTCTCTAAAGTAGAAGAGGCGATGCAGAATGTTTTTTTAAATATTATTTACTATCAGATAAGCTTTTTTATATGTCATAGTATGTGCTTTTCAATTATCTTCGACAGGTTGATAAATATGTCATCAAATATTGTAAAAATGTGTAAAATACATTGTGTAAAAATTGCGCTTCTCTGCACTTCGTCTTTGAGCCTTTGGAAAGAACTACAATGTAAATAAAGATACTTTTCTTCTCAAAAAATTAGAATTTTTGTTTCCCACTATATTCAAATTTTTCATTATGCAATTTTGTCAAAGCACTACTTTCTGATGAATTGATAAATATTTTATTAAATATTATCAAAATGTAATATTACAAATATTAAAATACATTTAAAAAATGATGCTTTTCTACACTATGTTTGAGAGAAACATTAAGTTTAAAAAGAAATATTAAATTTAAAAGGGATTACGAGGCTTTCTTCTCCCTAAATTCAAAATTATGATTCTCCACGACATCTCATTTCCTACCATGTTCGGATTTCTCATTACACGATCTCGCTATAGTGCACCGAAAAAGTCAACTTTTATTTAGAAAATGAAAATCGAATGCTTCTTATCCGGAAGCACGTGAATTCTTACAATTGTTTTCTGGGTTAAAAAGAAAGGAAAATTCAACATCCTATTCTGTAATTGGTCAAGCTGAACTTTTCCAGTTTTAATAAATTTGTTATGCTTGTTGTATAATGTGTAAGCCAGTTTACAATTTTTAATATTTTTATTAATCGATTGTATAAAATTTCTTGTAAAGTTTGTAAGACTTTCTACGTAGGTCAAACTAAAAGGAAACTTGGTACAAAGGTGAAAGAACATCATACAGATATTAACACAAAGACTAAAAATCGTTCTGAAATATCCATGCATGTTCGAACAAAATCATAAAATAAAAATTTGATAATACGTTTATTTTCTGTCGAATTCCACAATGTTTATTATAAATTGACAAATGAAAACCACGTTATCTCATCACACAAAGACTCTTTCTGAGGAGAAGTAAATTGACTTGTCTCTGACGTTCGATTTTTAATTTAAATCTAACTTATTTCGTTAATCTCTATAATTATCGCGTCTGTTTTACAGTTTTTATAATGACTACCATTATTGTAACGATGGAAGTGAGGATACATTTACTGTTCTTTCGTGCTATATATCTATTATATTTTGACATTCGATTTGACTGTATCAAAGTATTATATACATGTCTAAGGTTTTGACTATCCACCAACAAACCGTCATCGCTATTATGACTCCAATTTCTTAGTTTATCAAGGCAATTTCCTCGTTGTTCTTATCATCGAATTGAGATATTTTGCTAAAATTGTTCTCCGAACTGTTGACAAAATGCGTTCTTAACCGACACTTTTATTTTTTTATAATATATATATTTTTGTACACTGAAGATGACCAAATCTCATGCACTAAAACGTATGTCCTCTATATCATAATCAAGATGTTTACAAAATAAAATCCTTTGGCTCTATATGTTTTCTCTTTTTTATTTAATATAATTATTTAATATAAGAGCCATTATTATCTTTTATATTAATTTAATCAAATTTTATGTTTTTAATAAAGATATTAAATTTTTATAATATTTAATGATATTTTTCTATAAATAAACTGTATATAAGTCGTATATATATCATCCTGAATATAATATATTATATATATATATATATATTGTTGCGCCCGCGTCTGGTCACCCGGTACGCAGTGTGGATGCGTACCGGAGAATGAATCTCGTCTCCTGGCGACGCTTGTTACGCGTTGCCAGGCGCGTTGTTGACCGGGCTGTCAAGCCGGACGGATGTCTGTATTTCTGGTTCTTCAATAAATCGTTCTCTATTTTACAACCCTCGAGTTGTTCCTTTCCGCGAGTCCGGCGCGAGTGTGTGTGCGAGCGCGTGAGTGCCACGGAGCTGCGCGCGAGTGCAACAATATGTAGTTGTTATACTTCATAGTCTCCCATAGCGTTTCGCATATAGGAACGAGTATATATATATATATATAAAGATTATATATAAAATACATATTTAAATTTATTTATATATTTATATAGTTAAATAAATTATTTTTATAAATGAGTTTATATAATACGAAAGTAAATGAATTTATATGAAAATACATATATAAATAGTTCGTTTATACATAAAATATAATATTAATACTTAATAAAATTGGATTGCTAATTGTATCAAATATTAAACTAGAAATCCGCCTTATTCAGTTCAGCTAGGGTCTTGGTATAGCCTATTAATATTATGTGAATGTTATACACTTTTCTCAATTAATATTGTAGACTGCGACGCCGACTTGGTGTGTCGAAGTGGCTGTGTTTTAACACCGACAAACCAAGTCAAACAAAACAAGTCGGTGCGCAGTCTATTAATTGAAAAAAGTATATAATATTCACATAAAATTATTATCAAAATCCTGGCTAGACTGAATAAAACGGATTATATTCTAGTAAAATATTATATTATTATATTGTATATAGATAAATAAGGTAGTAATAGTATAGGAAGTGTATTTTTATTCGTATACCTCCAGGATAATTAATTTCGGAATCTTTTTAATAAATAAAATCGAAATTTATTTTTTTAATATAATAGTTCTTATAATACATTTGTAATTATTTAAGAAATGGAGTAGAATTTTAAAAGTTTATTTACACATATGTAAAAATAAATTAATTTATATAATATATAAATTTATTTATATATAAAATATTATTTTGTACGTAAATAAAATATAATTACTTATTGAACAGCATTAAATGAGTATTTAAGTGTCGATACTTGCGATATTTTTATAGAAAGAATGAAGAGTGTTAATGAAAAATAATAATTTTCTCGTTTTCTATGTTTAAGCTTTCTGATCTTGATTCATACTTCTGTGCTTATTTATTAAAATACATAAAATATACGGAAAAATATCAAATACTTGAGTGCTGTTATTGATTCAAAGTTTTTTGTTTCTGTATTTTCAATCGCAGATAGTACAGATACCATCTCATATCAATCGATTGATTTTATAAAATTTTGCAATATGGAATATCTTATTTATATATTTATAGTCAAGTAATCGTGAACTGATGTAAGGTTTATGATTTTATATTCATTCACAGAACCCAGATTTAATCTCTGATTCTTCGTAACGTACTTCATAACAACTAGATATATAACAGAGAAGTGATAAAATATTCAACTAACAGAATACGAAAAGGTATTAAAATGAAAATAAAATCCTATGTAGAGAACTAAATAAATTTCTGAGAAGAAATATTTATATAATTTCTTTAAACAATTAACACACACAAACTGCACATGTGACTGTATGTGACAAAAATCACTATTGTCACTATTTGTTTTAATTTGTTTAAAAACTTTAAAGGCTCTTGAATTTTCCTGTAAAATTATATTATGAAAGTAAAATTTTATTAATATATCTTAAATAATTTAATATGATAAGACTCAATTGATCTTATTTCAATTATTTAATCTTTTTTTAGACAATATCTTTAGACAAGATCTTATTTCAATTATTTAATCTTTTTAAAGACAATATCTTTAAATAACTTAATTATCTTTTTAAATAACTAGTGATTGGTACCAATAACGCATACTTTGCTTGTGTCATATTCTTGTCACTCATGTTGATAAATCTGATAATACTGATAAATTTTAAATATTTTAATGCAATTTCCACTTTAATTTTTAAAAATAAATAAAATATGTGTCTTTGAAGAACCCTCATATTCTTAACACACATGTATTGTAGTTAGGAAACAAAGTACATATTCACATGCTCTTGCGTGTCAGCGTTTTTTGACATAATGACAGCAAGCAATTTCATTGACACTAACGAAATCAGAAAAGTACTGTTTCAAGATCCGAAATTTAACAACTGCATTCAAAATTCAGCAGCGTTACGAGAGAGACTGTGGGATTTCGGTAAAACAAATTTGAATTTTTAATAAATCATAGACACGCGCGGCACGCAAGACACGTTCTTTTCCGCATGCGGACTGCATATATTCATTTGTTTACCTTACATCCTTCAATGACACCTTGTCGTATTGGATAATTTCCCTCGGGCTTTATTTGAGACACGTTCCTCTTTGAAGTTCGCCGACGACGACGATGATGATAATGATGAGAAGAGATGAAACATCTGAGAGAACGGAGCGATAGGCGAAAACCGCGAGGGAAACAATCAAATGTCTCTCATGTGTCCGTAGGCCCGAAAAATAATACGTTTCCGTAAAGAAATTGAACAGTGGCTCACGAACAGACGAAACGACATATGAAACGATACGAAAGGAACATTCGTCTGCAGCTACTTGAGCGTCTCGGCACCGGTGACGGCGACGGAATGACGAAGCTACCGGACTGGAGCGACCGGTATTTCATGGGGATGTAAAGGGGATGCGCATGCGTCCTGAAGTGATTCTTCTCTCGCGACGCGCGTCCGATTAAGCGTTTTTTTCCATCGCACGTCGTACCAACCCCTATCATCGCAGATTCGCATTTGACCTCGCGTTATTATCACGACCGAGCAAAAAGCCAATGGAAGAATTATTATCTCAGAATACGGGTGGTGAACGAATAGAATAGAACACTTCAAAACCAACCCCCCCCCCTTTGAAACGTTTTCCCGAAAATTCGTAGAATTTAATACAAATTGCAATTTAGTCATAAAATGTAGATATATATCAAGCTATTGTTATATAACTATTTTCCTTAAATTATGTTGCATAAATCCTATCTAACAAAGAATAGATTAAATACATTGAATGTGTTCATTTATATGCAAACAAAGTACAGCTAATTGTATTTAGATGAATTATCAATAGAGAGCCAATCAAATAAGTTACAAATTTGTTTATCGAGAACTGCAATTTATTTACCACAACAATTTTTAATTATCGCAAAGTTAATCACAATCTGCGTAGCGTACATCTATTGACATTGTCAAACCGGCTATAAAACATATTGATGCGCGACAACAAATTCCGAATTAAAAATACTAATTTTTTTCTTCTCTTCAAAATATATACTTCCATTTTTTTGAAATATCTATACAATTTTTGTAAGCATAACTGACATAACAATTTGTTCACAAAGGTTCAAAACCCTATTACAAAAACTATTTACTCTATTTATACTTCGTTTTGTAATACTGTGAAGTGTATTTTAGCCTTTACGGGAGCTTCTGCTTGTTAGTTTCTGCCTGCATAGTTCCTTAAAAATATAGGGGAAAGAATAAAATTAAAAAATTGAGTTACGTTATTTCTTCCTCTTAATATTGATACGGTAACGAGTTATCTCATATTACGGTAAAATTGATAAGGATTATACGATGATACGGTAACGTCGATAAAGACATGTTCACGTATTAGAAGAAGTATCCTATAACATAAATATGCTAATGCCTATCATAAAGTTGCACTACAAACGTAATGAATCCAATTCTCCACAGATTTCTTCATCCGCTCGTGTTCTTCACGAAATAAATATGGTAATAAATAACAATCGATTATCCAGTCCTAAATTCCAATTTATTATATCCGAATCAGTAACGGCGAATTACAATTTATCGATTCTTTTTACATGAAAACAAAGAATCCAAACAAAAAAAGAGAACGCGATAATTTGCATCAAAGGATTTGCTATTCCTTAAAATCAGACATAGATATGAATCTTTCATTGCATGATATGACGCATTAGGATTTGCGTGACTACTGCGTTTGAATCGAATAAGATTCAATGAGAGAAGTTTCGTAAACTATTCTATTGCCAGTAGGGAATATAGTTTCAATACAATTCTCCTGAAATTTTGATGAAAATTTATGAGCATACGCAACTCTCTTATTCCATTGATTAAACTTTCAGTAACTAATGATTACATTGGAATTACTCGCAGGTGGTTTAACACAAATACGTTCACGGATATATGTATCTAATTTGAAAATTCATGGAATATATATAACAACATTATTGCTGTATATCCTCATATTATAAATTTTTATCTCTATGTGGATAACGATAATTTGAAATTCATATTATGTACGCGATGCATTATGGCAAATATGTTATTTATTCTATATTATAAAATTTTTTGAAAGAAAAACATTGTTGTTTGTAAAAAAAGGACCGCAATAAAATTTATAATATTCTGTCATAAATGTGTGTGTGTGTGTGTGTGTGTGTGTGTGTGTGTGTGTGCGTGCGTGCGTGCGTGTGCGCGTGCGTGTGCGCGTGCGTGCGTGCGTGCGTGCGATGCGTGCGTGCGTGCGTGCGATGCGTGTGCGTGCGTGTGCGTGCGTGCGTGCGTGCGTGCGTGCGTGCGTGCGTGCGTGCGTGCGTGCGTGCGTGCGTGCGTGCGTGCGTATCAATGTAATCAATGTAATCTATGTATGTTTGTACAATATACTTAGAAGTGTATTCTGTAAGATTTTTGCTTTATAAGCTCTGTAACTCCGTAACTCTTTTTCTTCTTTATCGCTCTTTGCTCTTTTTCTCGTGCTCTACATAGCGTATAGAGATGCAGCATTACAGAGTAGTTTTACAAAATAAACTTTTAATTTATTGAATTTAGATGCGCGAGTATATATTACCATGTTAAAGTATTCTCTATGCAGACATGACTCGAAATTAATTATACGGATAAATAGTAAAATGAAGCAACACAGATATTTCTATAATCTAATCGTCAATTAAAAAGTGTAGAAAGACAAATTTATTTAGATAAATTTGTACAGAAATTTACATTCTATATATTTGTACTAAATACCGATACTTTACTATATAAGTACTATAAATATAATACAAATATAAATATAAATATAATTTGGCTAATTACTAACAAGTAACATTTTCCAAGTGTCACTGGGGATTTGGATTATTTTTGGGATATTTTTTGAATTAGGGGATTAAATACAAGATTAAACCATGTGGGTTTTATCGTGAGAATGCCCTTCCTACCTCTCTTTTGTTTCCCTTCAATGGAACGTGTTTTTTACCGAAAATGGAATAGCATAGAGGCCATGAAAAACAAACTTGAACAAAAAGCTTAATGACGAAGTACTAAAAAAAAAGTAAGTAATTTATGTCATTTATGTAATTATGAAAGTTACATTATGTAACTTATGTAAAAAATGCCAAAACAATACTCTTTGTCAACAGACTTTTCCCCTTGTAGTAACATGGCTCGACGTTAGTCACTTTTGACGTGGGTCTATGTAAAATTTGTTTTCGACCGAATACTTTGCAACTTCAGGTATTTTTAATGTAAAGTCGATTGATTTCAATAATAAAAAAATTAAGACTGTCACTTGAACAGCCAAAACTACGTATTTTTTACTAGAGTGTATTATATAAATTACACATGTAGTTACATATGTAATTTATGTAAAAAAAGGAAATTTACTCTTGGGTGTGCTTTTACCACTGGGGTGCTTGTTTGGAGTGAGTCCCCCTTGCCTCCTACTCACTGGGGGTGCTTTGTTTTTGAGTGAGTCCCCTTGCCTCTCACACTACTGAGTTTGTTGTTTTGGAGTGAGTCCCCCCCTTGCCTCCTCACTACTACTGTTTTGCTTGCTCGAGGAGTCCCCTGCCTCACCACTGCTGGGTGCTTGTTGTTTTGAGTGAGTCCCCTGCCTCCTCACTACTGGGGTGCTTGTTTTGGAGGAGTCCCCCCGTCTGTTTCTGTTTATCTACAGTTTGGTACTTTTGACGATTGAGATAATTTTTTATAAGTTAATTTTGAGGCTTATCTTTGTTTAAAGTTAGCATAATGCAAAGAGATAATTTAAGTTCAAGTGACATGTCTTAATTTTTATAACACCGGAACTGTTCATTCCTGCACATTGTACTTTTGAATAGACCATTTAAACTTCAAAATCAATCTCCTTCAATTGCAACAGGTTCAAAAGTGAGAGAGGCAGGGGACTCAAAAAAAAGCACCCAATATCAAGAAAGCAATACCAAGAGTAAATTTCATTTTTTTTTACATAAATTGCATATGTAACTTACATATGTGCTTATATAATACACTCTATAGTAAAATACGTAGTTTTTTACAGTTCAAGTGAGCATCAACTTTAATTTTTTATTATTGAAAATCAATCCGACACATTAAAAAATACACAACTAGGAAGTGAAAAGATGAGGTCGAAAACAAATTTTTACATAGATTACATCAAAAAGTGACCCAACGATCGAGCCATAATTTACCCCAGGGAAATAAGTCTGTGTACATAAAGAGTATTTACTTTGAAACGTCTCAAAAACATCGATTTTATGAAAAATGTTTAATACAGCTCAGTAGTCTTCATGTTCAATAAACTCTTATTGCTGGCTACACGAATCGTAAGTTGTTGAGAAAAGATGTTACTAATAAAATACAACTTGTGCTTGAAAGCATCGCTAAGAGAAATTATTTATTTATAAAACTGTCAATGAAATCCATCGGAAACCTATTAGTGTAAATATAATTAAACCAAACAGATAGAAAAAAGTTAGACAGAACTTTACTATTATTATTATCACATTACAAACCATAATATGTAATACAACATATATCCAATGTGTACAATATATCTAATTTTATCACATCACATGCCATTTATTGTAATCTTCAAGCTATTTATTATTTCTACTATTAAATTTGTTTTATTATATATTTTATCGATGCGTAATAAAACAGAGAAAGTTAGTTTTTTCAAATCTTATGCGTCGCTGATATTATTTTTAAACTAATGATTTCTACTACTGCGTTATTTATAGAAAATTTGTTAGCAAAAAAATAAATTATTTTTTTTAAATTGAAATTTAATTAAAATTCATATTAGTTTAGTTTGAACAAATATCGTCGGGTGTACTTTTCCAATATCTTTTATCAAGAGATTTTTAAAAGTGTGAATTTCTATTTGTTTTATAAAACTAAACTGCTCTCTCTCTCTCTCTCTTTCTCTCTCTCTCTCTCTCTCTCTCTCTCTCTCTCTCTGTGTGTGTGTGTGTGTGTGTGTGTGTGTGTGTGTGTGTGTGTGAGAGAGGGAGAGACACGGAAGATTACATCAAACATTACAGCAGATTAACAATAAGTGAAAGTTATTCGAGCACAGTTTGTTTCATTTCACAGTGAATACATTCAGTATTTCTTCCAGCTTTTAGAAAATGTTTTACGCAAATATTATAAAGCCCAAATTTTGCCGCCCTAATTTTAAACTATAGTACTTTCGGGTTTTAGAATAATATCATACAGACTCAGTGTAACATTAAGAAGAAAAAGATATAAGATATAAAAAAGTAATAGCTCGCAGATGGACATTTGTCGCTTAAACATATACTACTAAAAGTAATTAACGAAACATCAGTTCTAACTGCCTATTACTCACGACACATGCGTATATTGTTGATTTAACCAAACAAATAGAAATTGATCAACTGTATTACATATAGTATGTAATAATACATGTAATAATACATATGTAATGTATAACTGTATTAGATATAGTCTTGTTTCATTTTTTTAAATACATGTGCAAAAAGATAGATTTAAATCCTTACAGAAGAAACAACTATTTATTTATATATAAATAAAAAATGAAGATTCAGCGTTTATTAGTTTTGATAAAATACTTTGTTAATTACATTTGAAATACATTAAAAAATTTATAAAATGGTTAAAAATTATTTAAATGGTTATTTTTCTTATACCATTTTGTAGACTATTTCAATTTTAATATTATACGATTTGTATAGCAGCGTAACTTACAATATACATTCGCTCGAGATTGCAAATATTTTTACGTATAAGTTATTAAACGCTCCATTTTCTCGTAGAATCAATTAAATGTAAAATTAAATTTGCTCTTGATGAACTAAAATGTAATTCTTTTAAACAGATAAATAAAGAAATCGATAATCACGACAGAGAAAAATCTTATTTGAAGACTTTATTCTATTATTCTATTATGAAGACTTTTATTCTACAATAACTTCTCTATTAGTTGTCGTGTAATTAAAATGAACCATGTGATTAAATGTTGCTTTAGATTATTTTAAGTTTTAGCAAGCTTCTAATTGTAAAGAGAAATTGCGATAATTAGTATATATCGGATTGATCAATTATTTAATGCATTAATAAAGTTTTGTAATATTATTTATATATTATTTGTTTATTCTCTATAATATATATATAGATATTTCAAAATATCAAATATCACTCTTAAAAGTTTTTATCTCCAGAAAAAACTGAGGGAACTTCGTAAGTAAACACATTAAAGAAAACAAAAATATGAGAGTGGAAAGTTAAGGGAACAAAGTATAACTTTATTTTCAAAAATATATGATTATATAACATCGTGTTCGTCATTGAAACACACAAAAATTTGAAACATTTACGCACATTATAAAATTAGTCTTCATATTTTGTAATATACTACTCAAGAAAAAGCACTGAATAGATTTTGTATAGGAAATTATACAACTTAATAAACTTAATAAACAGATGAATATAAAACATTATATTTTTTATGTGGTATTCTAAATGAATAAAACATATTTTCTATGTGATACTCTAAAAGATACTTCTCATGAATGGATGGATACTTCCAATTATATACATCGTTTATACTTACACAAGGAAAATGGAAAATCAAGTGACATCGAGTCAGAACTGGAACACGGTAAAAATAGAAATTTGTTGCTCGTCTCGACATATCAGGAATCCTGAAGTGATTTATACGATAAACGTCAGGATAGCGTTTTCAGTCGAATGAGATAGAAGATTAAGAATCCAGAAGCTTGACCCGATGGAGATTTGTCGTTGTATATACTATTATTTATTACTTTTAAGAAATTTGCATGAATTTTCATAATCCGTTTCCCAAAGCAATTAGATTACGCTACGCGTAAATCACTCTCGCTAATCGCTTGTCTATCATGTGTCTTTTTTCGATTTTACATTTACTTTCAAATGGAAGTGTAATTTTAAACAATTATCAGTTGGTATGTCATGTCTTGTATTTACGATTATGAATAAATTATTCTTGTAATCGATTAAATATTACGAATAAATTTAATTAAAAATTTTTCCCGATTCACATAATACTCCTACATTTATCAAACATATAGAAATACGATATCACGAGTCGTTATAGTTTTTTTTCAACGTACAAATGCGCGCGTGCGGTACTTTTGATTTAAATTATTTAATTAAGTAACAGCCTCTGATGTAGCACCTCTCTTTCTTCTCTTGATCAAGCTTGGCAGATTATAAAGCCGGATGTTTTCTTTTTTCTTTTTCGTTTACGGAAATAAGAATTCTCAGAGGTACATATACACAGTATTTTTGTTCTTAAAAACGCTCGGTAGTCATGTTATTACGTACTGCACATCGTAAATCCGTTGTTCTACGAATGTGTATCCAGATATGACATGGCACTGCCGACGTAAAAATTTATTGGAACACGTCGTACAAGTAGATACACGCGCATGTCTCCGGATGTCACGTACCTACGGCGGATTCCTAATATTACCGGACACGAAAAGGCGTGAATTATTTGCTCGTGCTAGACATGGAATAAACGTCTCGTCGACGTTTATCCGCTCGACTGTTGGATCCTATAGATCTCTCTAGGAGATCCCCGATGTCATGGCAAGATCTGCGATGTGACGTCTAATCAGTAATTTAATGTCTGTTCTTGGTTCCTTTTATATTCAAAATTTGATGGTCGAAGATGGATTCGAAGTTTGATGGGATAAATCACTATTAATTCAAAGAAAAACTTTTCGGGAATTTTATTGTTCTTACGACTTTAAATAAAATTAATAAATGTAGAATTCTAAAATAATTCGTAAAACTTTTATAAATTATTGACACCGACTTTAAGTAAAATTGATGAATATATTATAATTTTAATGTATAATTTTTAAAATTCTTGCAGATTACTGGTAAGCACCGCTTCTAAAAGTTATTGTTTGTTACTTTGATTACTTTTGATTACACAATCTTGCCAAATTTTTTTATGTCAGATTTCTTATTTTTTGCTACAGTGCTGCTTTTTATTAAAGTTTAAGTTTTTATTAAAGTTTAACATTTAAAAGAAACGTTTCTTTCTAGTCTTATTAAAAGTTATGGATTACAGAAAACTCATTAAAAGACTCATGTTTGTATGTTAATTCTATGTAAACTTTCATCACTTAACTGCACAATATTATACATATAAATTAGTTTCCAAGACAAAAAAGTTATATATTAAAAAGTTGAACTTTGAGTCTATGTACGTCAAAATATTTGCTTCTGACGGTGGAAATGTTGGACTGTATATACATTGAATGTAGAACAGTAGAAAAGTTAGGTCAGACATCGCAGATAGCATATTTAAGAGCGATGTATTGTCAATATTCTGAAATCAATACGCACTATTGCGAATAACTTATTTTGTATCTTTCGATTTATTGTCAGCATTTTTCTAAACAAGAATTTTGTCCCGTCCTTGTTTTTAAAACGAGATTTATACGTAGGTGCTGAAACTTTCAAGTAATATATCTCCGTGTGACAATTTACGCGATAAAATTACTATTCGACAAGGAAGAATCTGAATGTAAACAGCAATTCGAGATATTTTGGTTCCAAGTTCTCGATATTCATCTCTCTTTCCCTTTCTCTAAATTACCGACCTTTATGAGGTTTATTAATGGGAATATGAGTATACAGATGACTGTAATTGTACAAACAGTGTACACATGTTGCATTGTAGTTTTAGCACAGCAAGATTAAAAACTGTTTGCAGATTTAACTGTGTTAAAGAGGTCTGTTTAAAATGCACAGTTTGCATTTATGAAAGTCGCTTTTATGAAAGAAACAGAATGTGTAAAATAACATTTTGTAATTTATTATGGTAGAAACTATAATATAAAATAAAACGCATTTATTCTACTTAAATGAACTAATCTTTTGACTCGAAATGATTACTCGTGACGCTAAAAGCTATGTAAAAAAAGAAAAACAAGAAAAGCTTCAAAACCTTCAGAAACCAGAGACTGAAGGGATATTTTAATTCAATTTTGATTATTTAGTTATCATTAATAAAATAAAAGTTAACATCAAATATGTTTTATTAATGTTTCTTGACTTTCTACTAAAGAAAACCGAAACAGAAATTTAAATTACGATTATTTTATTATTACGTGCGGAAGGGAAAGAATTTAAAATAATTTTTTTCTACATTTATTCTATTAAATTGTGTACATATGTGGGGAGAAGAAAAAAATAAAAATTAAAAATTTATTTAATAAGATAACAAAAATTGCAGGAAAAATTTATGTTATATGTTTATGTTAGAAGATAAAAAAATAATAATATTAAAATATTTGGATCGATACTAAAAAATTGCAAAAAATGCAATAATACATCTCGTACAATATGAAATGATGCAATAGTCAAAGTTCGTATTTTAAGAAATATGATAGTACACATTGGCGTCGAGACGTTTGGTACCGAGTTTAACCACGGAATTCGCGACATTTCACTTAATCGAGTCTGAAAGATGCATATGTACGTCATCCGGATTCTAGTAAAAAATCTGAAAAACATATGTGCGTCATCTGTATTCTAATAAAAAAATCTGAAAGACGCATATGTACATCATCCAGCAACGTGTTAATATGGAAACATTAGGAAAAATTTGAAGAAAACACTTTTAAAGATTGTTCCAATATACATATACATATACAATATAATACACATATATATGAATATAATATATATGAAATGTTATTGAATTTAAAAATGATAAAAAATACTTTCTTTAATTATCAGTAGAAATAATTATTTCTAATGCATCCATTTTTTAATTAAAAATTTTATTAATTTTTTTAAATTTCTTAAAATAGTAGAGATTTAAAAAATAAAATTGAACAAAAACGGAATAAATTCAATAACAGATCTTAAATTACTAGTAAACTCTCTACTAAGATAACAGAGTTGTAATAGGGGAATAACAATATGCTGCGGCCCCGAAAGCCAAAAAAGGGGACCAAGACGCCACCACTAACAGATGACATCACTGAGAAGTTGGCGCAAGCCATCTTATCACAGGTTGGCGTCATGATTGACACGTGGTTCGCCGCCATGGAGGGAAGACTGCTGCCGGAACAACGCATTAGGCCTCCCTCAAGGCTGATGGCAACAGCAGCGAGGAATACCCAACCTCACAGAAAAACCACAACGGGCAGGGGCGATATCATATGCGGCTGCCGCTGCCGCAACGATAACAAAGAAAGGGGTGAAACCGGTAAAAAACCCGGCTGGCAAGCCAGGGGAAACCGGAGGCTCGCGCCTGCTCCCTCCTCGCCTGCGGCAGCAGGCGACGAGTGGTCGCAATGGCTACGCCAGCGGCAGCTGGCTCCGCAAAGCCTGGAAAACAGACCGCGGACCAAAACAAAACCTCAAAAGCTGCCGCTGGCAATAAGACCGAAAATGCGGCAACATCTGCACTGGCTACTGCCAAGAAAAAGGTTAGGATACGGCTACCAAAATCCGCGGCCGTCATCTTAACCCCGGAGGCAGAGGGCCTGACGAGGGCCGAGATAATGGCAGAGGCGCGCCGCAAGGTGCACCTCGAAGAGATTGGAATATCTCACGTCCCAGAATAGCGGCCACTGGGGCCATTATCCTGGAGATATCGGGAGAGGAGAGTGCTGACAGAGCCGATCAGCTGGCAGACAAACTGCGGACGGCTCTACCAACCAACATTCAGGTCTCCAGACCTGTCAAATCTGCTGAAATTAGGGTAAGCGGACTTGACGAGTCTGTCGAAAAGGAGGAACTGGCATTGGCAAATGTCGGAGGATGCGCGGTGACTGAGGTCAAAGTAAGAGAAATCCAGCGCAACAACATCGCCGGTCTTGGCGCGGCATGGGTCAGGTGTCCTGCTGTCGCCGCCAAGAAAGTGATAGACGCGGGGCGAGTGGTTGTGGGATGGGTGGTGGCGCGCACAGAGACGCTGACCCTCCAACCCTTACAGTGCTACCGCTGCCTGGAAAAAGGCCACACACGGGCACGATGCACCGTCCCCAACGATAGGGGGGGTAATCCCTTCTTTAAAGGAGGGTTCCTCCTTGTCCCTCCGACCTCCCTGTCCCTTCAGGAGGGAGGAAGGGTGCGAGAAGGGGAGACACTGTGCGTTGGGGGACACCGGTAGCATGCTTGTTGCATTCCTGAGGTCCCCCAATACGCACGAGGAGGGCCACCGTAGGGTTTTAGTCGGTAGGAGTCCAACATAACCTGTTCCCTCCCCCGAGGAACGGATATCCATGAAGATTTCCCTACGTTAAAAAAAAGGGGGGAATAGCAATATCAGTTTTCATATTACCACTTTCATCATAAACTTTTGAATTTTTTACCTAAATATTCTAGGAAATAAAAGCTGAGTGATTGCACTAAAAGCAAATAAATTAAAATAATGAACACACATAGTGATTTTAATAGTAAAGATTATTCCAAGTTATTTAATTTATAAGAAAACAACTTAATTCTTTATTTCGTAAAAGTTTTATAAAGAATGAAAAACAATCATGTCTGCTCTTTTTACAATCTTTTGTCTAACTGATCTGGGTTACCAGGGTAAACAGAACGTTTTTAAATATTTGAGGTGACTTACTACTAAATAATTCTTATGTATCAAATTTGAACAGCAATTCCTATATTACTATCATCTCTTTTAAACTTTCTTTGGAAAGCATTCTATCATATTTAGTGCGGAATAAAAGTCATATAAAGCCAAGTTCAAGCTATACAAGTTATATATATCACTTATATATATTCTCATTTTATAGGTCATATTTTCAGTACTAGCAGTAATGTAAGCATAAGTATTATTATTTAGGGTTTGTAAATCATATCCTTATTATGTAAACATGTTTCCGTATCTAGAGCGTGTGTCATGCTTAAAAGTTAGCTTAAAAGTTATAAAGAGTTATATCATAAAAATGTATAAATAAACAGGGGGAATAATATAAAAGATAAAATATTTAAAAATAATAAAAATAATAAATTACTACACAGATTATAAGAATCAGAAAAAAAGCTATAAACTAAAAATAATTTTATTGATTAATTTGGTTATGATTTCAGTATTATAAACTTTGTGTGTGTGTGTGTGTGTTGTATAATATTATTGTTATATTATAAATGTTTCATTTACCTTATTTTTTCATAGCATAAATTTATGATCTACGATTTCGTAAAACAAGAATATTACAGAATTATGTACAGGTTAGATGTTTCTACAATAATTGTTGTCAACATTGTTATGAACTACATATTTTAGTATAAGTAGAATAGCATATTTAGAATAGTAGGATGCTTAAGTATAGTAACAACGTTAAAAATTTACCAGTTTTAGTGAGACAATTATTTTGATAGTCCAACAAAATTATTTTTAGATCTGTATCCAGCTAAATTTTTAGGTACTTCAGCAAAACTGTTTTGTCTATGTATGAAAAAAAATTAAGTTTATATCTTGATCAAGTATTCGGTAAGCTTCGGTAAGCAAATTTAATATATTGTTTTTATCACTCAAGTTATTTGCAATTTTAAATTATTTTATTTACGTGAATTTAATTAATTAAATTGTATAAATTTAATCAATAAAAGATTACAACAATAACAAAACGACCAGATGATTAAAGAATAATGTTCCAAAGTAAGTTTTATGTACAGTAAGAAAGCCGTAGATTGCTTAATACTGCACCCAAAGCACTACAGAACCTAGGCTCCTTATTATAAAAATGAAAAAAATCGTAAAAATTCTCTAGTAAAGTTAGAGTGAAAAGTTCTTCATAAAATGAATAATTATCCTAAGGAATTCTTCCAACTTGGTTTAATCAGTTTCTGCCGTAGCTCAATAAAAACTTAATTTTTCAAATTTAATGATTCTTTTACTGCTTATTATATTGATTTAATAATGTTCTGTTCACAGAAGGAAAAAATTAGTAACAGTCTGACTAAAGTATAAAAAATCGAAAAAAATGCAGAAAATATTGTAGTTATATACACTTATGTTGAATCTGTTTTGAAGCAAATGGAAGAAAATTTTCTTGTAATATTTATTATACATATATATTGTCAACATGGTTATTAATAAAAAAATAAGTTATCTAATAAAGGAAAAAAGAGCTTAGAACCGTAACAGATGTTTGTGTTATATACATTTATTATATTTATTAACACTGTTTATTACTGTTTATTATTTGTTAGATAAATATTAAACATATTTCGATCTATCTTTAATCTATCCTCAGTGTGTTAAATAATTATAAAATGGACAACCATTTGAAACAATTAAGCGGACAACCTCTTGACACCAAAGGATATTCTAAGGTCTCGTTGTATTAATTAATTTTTATTCATTTTTGACATAATTTGAACATATTATATCATCTTATAAACAACTTGTCCAAATCGGCTGATGCCGTAGTACTTGCATACGAAAAGCCTAAAGCGAAACCAGTTGAACAGTCAAAATCAATATCGTTTGAGCTGTGAAATTCGATGACAGAGATCGGTGTCGTGAGAGTATGATAAATTTTACGCGATATTGAAGCGCGATAGTAACTAACTTTAATTGTTGATAACTAAAAATTATTGCGACCTCGACATTTATGTTTCTAATCCCCAGTCTGCACTATCTAGAGTTATTATCACGACATTGATTGTATGCACGACATTGATATGACAAATTAATTACATTTACTATTATTACTATCACATTACTTTCAACACATTATTTTCAACAAATTTATTACAAAGCCACTATATTTGTTTTACGAAAGAAATGGTTTACAACACATTTAAACAAGGATGTCTAAGAGCAAATCCGTGTAAAAAGATTTACATCATTTCAGGCAAATTAATATGTGAACAGGTTTTAATTGAGAAAAATCTCAATCGAAGGGATGAGTGCTATTAATTACAATGCATTAATAATCAATGCCCGTCAATTTGTGGTATGGCAGTCGGCAACGCATACAAACAATTGAAAAAAGTACATTAAATCCGCTTTTAATCTGAATATGAACTAATAATCGATAATTTATAATGTCAATTTTCCAACGTTCTATAAATACTAAAACGGTCGACGATTGAAAGCTCACGTTCAAATATTTATTCGAGCTTTATCGCTTAGTTTCAGTCGTCATTTCGCTGAACGCAGAGGACACAAAAATATATTTATCTCCAGGACGAGAAAAATCGAGAATTCGTATCGCGCACATCACACGTTTAATACGGTGTATCCCGCCAATTGTTTAACTATGAATAATTCACTCTTTGAAAGCGCGTGGATCCATCGTGCTAACACATAGCTCCGCTAGTCCCCCGCTAGCCTACGATCATGTGGGGGATGTACGATTATCTCTTGCCCTTTAATTTCTGAATTATTCATGACCGAGTTGCGAACAAAACAAGGTGTTGCTCACACACAAACAATCGTGACGGCATATTGTAACAGGGATAAGACGCGATAATTCATAAACGCGCTCTTTGCCCGTCCGCAACAAAGTGTCACCCGCAAACTATAACATGTCCGTACCTTATCTTACGCGGAGAGCTCTAGCAGATTAACCGCTTAAGTATTGTCGCGCTACATTGCGAGTATTTCGCTTTCCCTCCCTTCCTCTTTCACACCATTCGTTTCCTCGCAACCGTTTTTTCGACATGAGAAGCAGATTGAAATACAAAGTATTAAAACATTGATTAATTGTTTCAATTTAATTATGATTAATAATAAAATTTATTAATAGCAACATTGTTATTTCATTAGTAACAAAATTGAATAAATTGAATATTCATTAATATCATTAAAATTATGATCTTATGCAAGGCCGGTTTGAGGATTTATGATACCTGGGGCAAGGACTTAAAATGGCGCCCTCCTCCCCATTTTGACGGTGCCGTTTTCTCCACTCCACGCACGTGCTAGCGGCCGGGCGCCGCAAGAAGCAGTACTGCGTATGTGTACCACGCCAGTCTAACAAAGGGGGCACCATCGAGTAAAGTGTCAAAATTTTTAAATGTATATATGTATATAAACAGTATGTATATATGTATACATAATAAATTATTTATTCAATTTGTAATAGTGAATAACAAAATATTGAGATAAATTACACCGGCACACAAAAAAAAAAAAGTGGTCTGTACATTTGACTAGACCCACCTAAGCTTATGTATTTCGATGCGCGGATTCCAAATCTGTAGTCTGTTTTACCCGTACACCCTCAAAATTTTGAGTAAATTGCAAAAAACCGCAAAAAATGGCAAAAAATCGCGAAAAATCGCAGTTGTGCGAATGGAAAAATTTTTCTCGAACTATATCAAGTATATTTTTTATGTATTTTGATGCGCTGAATCCAAATCTGAAGTTGATTCATCTCGTTGACCCTTCAAATTTAGAGTAAATTGCGGAAAACCGCTAAAAATATTTAAAAAATAAAAAAAAATAGTCATGAAGTAGTAGATAATATCAAAAAATAGTATTGTTCTTACTCACAGTAATGAACTAAATATGATTCCTTTCAAATTATGCTATAAAATTTATAGATTGTAATTAAATTAAAATAAAAAACGATCTTCATTAAGTTTACACTGTTCTTCACTTATATCGAACTCTTTTCTCTTCGAATGTTCTATGCAATGGGTTTCTCTTTCGTTTTTTATTATTTGTGGTTACTTCTCTCTTCAAAGTCCAGCAAAAATCTGCCATCATGTTGACGTTCCACCTGAAATCAAACCAATCAAAGCAAGTGACTAATGCCCATTTCCATCAATGTAGTCTTTTTTTAATTTTTAAAACTAAATAAACCATAAATTAAACTGAGATTAGAGTTAAGTTTGCGCCACACGGTACAATTTTTTATACTGGATTGCTTACGAGAGCCAATTAGGATTAAGCTTTAAGTCACTTGATCTAAAATTCTGCATCCTTATTGGTTCTCGTAAGCAAACCAGTACCAAAAATCGTACCGTGTGCCGTAGGCTTTAATCTATATTGGTGGAAATGGGCATAAATAATGTAAGTGGTTGAATCTTTGATTATATAACCGTAGACTGCTAGTTGGCCTTTTCATAATCAACATCACGTGCTACCATAGGTTACCAATGGCAGAAAATCGAAACACAAGTCAGATTTCACTGGTAAAACAAGAAAGAAGACAGAGATGGAATATAATTTATGTTACGCTACTTTATCACATTTAGCAGAATTCGAAACTACTTAATAATTATATAAATAATTAATTCTAAGTATTAGTAACTTAATAATTACAAAAAAAATGTTAACAATTAACATATTACTTATTTTATATAGTATATGTATTATATGTTACATACGTTACCTATTATTTTGTAATTCGCAACATGAATTTAAAAGAAATTATTTAAGAAGTAATGACAGTTTTAAAATTTAGAATTCAAAAATATTTTTTAACGACGGTTGACTCAATCTATAAAAAGTAAAACGTTTTACCTTTTAAGCAATAAATTATTAAATACTAAGATAGACTTAGTGGGCGATTTACAAAATATCATGTACATAGAGAAAAGTAAATTGTGAGTAAATAAAATTGTGATAATAATAATAATATTAACAATAAAATGATAACAAAAATCATCATTATAATAATAGCACAAATAATATATTTCATAGAACAAGTTAAGCACACAGAAATCCATACACATGCATCTAAATAATATTTACTGATTTTTATTGAATTTCTAAAAAATTTTTTAATTCATTTTGAATGTTACAAGAACTAATAATACTCGTCTTTTAACGACTGCATTACCGCAATGTAAACATTCATTTAAAATTTTGCAAAATCTATTTTATTAAAAGATAAATTCTCGAAATCCTTATCAATCTTCGAAAATATAATTGGAACACATCTCATCGAACACATGCACATCTAAATTTGCTTTACCCTTAAGGTTTTTTTACCCTTCAGTAAAACAGATTTTTAAGTTAGGTCTGAAACATCACGTTTATAAAAATGTTTAATAACTATAACTAAATGTATTACACTGAATTAAGCAACAAGTGTAAAACGAGTTTGACCAAACTTATTTATTCTATAGTTAAGTTTATTTTACATTTTGAAATATAATTAAGCATGCACAAGCATGTTCCCTATTTTACACAGTCGACCAAGTTATATATTCGATATCGATTATATCGATAAAAATAAAAGAATCCATGTGTCTGTTGATTTGAGACAAATGTATATTTATTTTGCTTTCAATTTTCAAATTTAATGCTTTAATGTTACTTTCTTTATTTATTTCATTTATCTGCAAAATTATATCAACGTAAGTTAATTATTTACATAAATCTTACGCAAAAATTAATTTTGAAGTGCAAAATTATGTTGTATAAAATGTGAGAGAATGTTATATAAAGTATTACATGCATTATATTATATATATATATATATATATAACCGAAATTACTTTCTTGCCAACCCAATATATATGTATATGTATATATGTGTATGTACGTATATATGTGTATGTGTGTACGCACAATAAGTTTACATATATTACTTATATATATAATATTTTTGGATTTATACAAACTATTAGTGTGTTTAATGGTGATATTTCAAAGAACGTATGATTCAAAAAAACAGTTGGTGGTTCTTTCTCGAGATCCTTCATAAATCGAGATCATTCATTCCTTTATCTAAAACAGATTATTTCAACACTGTTAGATTTTAATATTTAATATAAAGTTTGAAATATGTGTGGTGTAATTCTGAGATAGTTAATCAAAGAAAGAGATGATGTAAAATGTAAAAAGCGTTTGACTTAAAAAATGAGCAAAATAAAGCTTACCTTATCGAGATGATTTGTGGTGTATATATGGTTTAGAAAGAAAAAATAGTTTATATGGCGCCCACAGGACGCCCACAGGGCGCCTTCAGGATGCCCACAGGACGCCCACAGGGCGCTAACAGGACGTTCACAGGGCGCCTTCGGGATGCCCACAGGACGACCACAGGACGCTTGCAGGACGTCCACAGGGCACTCACAGGACGTCCTCAGTTCGTCCACTGAACGTTCACAGGTCGTCCACAGGACGCCCACAGGACGCCCACAGGACGCTCACAGGACGCCCTAGAAGCGTCCTCAGGACGTCCCCATTACGTTCTCAGGGCGTGTACAGGACGTCCACAAAGCGCCTACAGGACGCCCACAGGACGCTCACAAGACAACCACAGGGCGCCCACAGGACGTCCTCATTACGTCCTCAGGGCGTCTACAGGACGTCCACAGGACGCCCTCAGGACATCCTCAGGTCGTCCACAGGAGGCCCACAGGACGCCCACAGGGCGCTCACAGGACGTCGCAGGGCGCCCACAGGACGTTCTCATTACGTCCTCAAGGAGTCTACAGGACGTCCACCGGACGCCCTCAGGACATCCACGGGTCGTCCACAGGGCGCCCACAAGATGCCCACAGGGCGCTCACATAACGTCCACTGAACGTTCACAGGTCGTCCATAGGACGCCCACAGGACGCTCACAGGACGCCCTCAGAGCGTCCTCAGAACGTCCTCATTACGTCCTCAGGGCGTGTACAGGACGTCCACAGAGCGCTCGCAGGACGTCCACAGGGCGCCCACAGGACGTCCACAGGGCGCCCACAGGACGCCCACAGGACGTTCACAGAACGTCCTCAGGTCGTCCACTGAACGTTCACAGGTCGTCCACAGGACGCCCACAGGTTGTCCACAGGACGCTCACAGGACGCTCACAGGACGCCTTCAAAGCGTCCTCAGAACGTCCTCATTACGTCCTCAGAGCGTGTACAGAACGTCCACAGGGCGCCCACAGAACGCCCACAGGACGTCCACAGGACTTCCTCATTATGTCCTCAAGGCGTCTACAAGACGTCCACCGGACGCCCTCAGGACATCCTCAGGTCGTCCACAGGGCGCTCACAGGACGTCAACTGAACGTTCACAGGTCGTCCACAGGACGCTTGCAGGACGTCCACAAGGCGCCCATAGGACGTCCTCATTACGTCCTCAGGTGGTCCACTGAACGTTCACAGGTCGTCCACAGGACGCCCACAGGACGCTCACAGGACGCCCTCAGAGCGTCCTCAGGACGTCCTCATTACGTCCTCAGGGCGTATACAGGACGTCCACAGGGCGCTCACAGGATGTCCACAGGGCGCCCACAGTACGCCCACAGGGCACTCACAGGACGTCTACAGGGCGCCTTCAGGATGCCCACAGGACGCCCACAGGACGTCCTCATTACGACCTCAGGGCGTCTACAGGACGTCCACAGAGCGCTTACAAGACGCCCACAGGACGTCCTCATTACGTCCTCAGGGCGTCTACAGGACGTCCACAGGACGCCTTCAGGACATCCTCAGGTCGTCCACAGGGCGCTCACAGGACGTCCTCATTACGTCCTCAAGGCGTCTACAGGACGTCCACCGGACGCCCTCAGGACATCCTCAGGTCGTCCACAGGGCGCCCACAGGACGTCCACAGGGCGCATTCAGGATGCCAACAGGACGCTCGCATGACGCACACAGGACGTCCACAGGGCGCCCACAAGACGTCCTCATTACGTCCTCAGGGCGTCTACAGGACGTCCACAGGGCGCCCACAGGACGCTCACAGGACGTCCTCATTACGTCCTCAGGTCGTCCACTGAACGTTCACAGGTCGTCCACAGGACGCCCACAGGACGCTCACAGAACGCCCTAGGAGCGTCCTCAGGACGTCCCCATTACGTCCTCAGGGCGTGTACAGGACGTCCACAAAGGGCATACAGGACGCCCATAGGACGCTCACAGGACAACCACAGGGCGTCCACAGGACGTCGTCAGTACGTCCTCAGGGCGTCTACAGGACGTCCACAAAGCGCTTACAAGACGCCCACAGGACGTCCTCATTACGTCCTCAGGGCGTCTACAGGACGTCCACAGGACGCACTCAGGACATCCTCAGGTCGTCCACAGGGCGCCCACAGGACGTCCTCATTACGTCCTCAAGGCGTCTACAGGACGTCCACCGGACGCCCTCAGAACATCCTCAGGTCGTCCACAGGGCGCTCACAGGACGTCCACAGGGCGCCCACAGGACGTCTTCATTACGTCCTCTGGGTGTCTACAGGACGTCCACCGGACGCCCTCAGGACATCCTCAGGTCGTCCACAGGGCGCTCACAGGACGTCCACAGGGCGCCCACAGGACGTCCACATTACGTCCTCAAGGCGTCTACAGGACGTCCACCGGACGCCATCAGGACATCCTCAGGTCGTCCACAGGGCGCCCACAGGACGCCCACAGGGCGCTCACAGGACGTCCACTGAACATTCACAGGTCGTCCACAGGACGCCCACAGGACGCTCACAGGGCGCCCTCAGAGCGTCCTCAGGACGTCCTCATTACTTCCTCAGGGCGTATACAGGACGTCCACAGGACGCCTTCACGACATCCTCAGGTCGTCCACAGGGCGCCCACAGGACGTCCTCATTACGTCCTCAGGTCGTCCACTGAACGTTCACAGGGCGCCCACAGGACGCCCACAGGGCACTCACAGGACGTCCACAGGGCGCCTTCAGGATGCCCAGAGGACGCCCACAGGACGTCCTCATTACGTCCTCAAGGCGTCTACAGGACGTCCATAGGACGCCTTCACGACATCCTCCGGTCGTCCACAGGGCGCCCACAGGACGACTTCATTACGTCCTCAGAGCGTCCACAGGACGTCCACAGAGCGCCCACAGGACGTCCTCATTACGTCCTCAGGTCGTCCACTGAACGTTCACAGGTCGTCCACAGGACGCCCACAGGATGGTCACAGGACGCCCTCAGAGCGTCCTCAGGACGTCCTCATTACGTCCTCAGGGCGTGTACAGGACGTCCACAGGGCGCCTTCAGGATGCCCACAGGACGCCCACAGGACGTCCTCAAGGCGTCTACAGAACGCCCTCAGGACATCCTCAGGTCGTCCACAGAGCGCCCACAGGACGTCCACAGGGCGCATTCAGGATGCCCACAGGACGCCCACAGGACAACTTCATTACGTCCTCAAAACGACCACAGGACGTTTACAGGGCGCCAACAGGACGCTCACAGGACGTCTACAGGGCACACTCTGGACATCCTCAGGTCGTCCACAGGGCGCCCACTGGACTCCCACAGGTTGCCCACAGGACGTCCTCATTACGTCCTCTGGGTGTCTACAGGACGTTCACAGGACGCCCACAGGACGTCCTCATTACGTCCTCAAGGCGTCTACAAGATGTCCACCGGATGCTTACAGGACGTTCACCGGACGCCCACAGGACTCCCTCAGGACGCCCTTAGGTCATCCACAGGACGTCCTCGAGACGTCTACAGGACGTCCTCATTACGTCCTCAAGGCGTCTACAGGACGCCCACAGGACGCCCACAGGACTCCCTCAGGACGCCCTCAGGACATCCGCAGGTCGTCCACAGGACGTCCTCATTACGTCCTTAAGACGTCTACAGGACGTCCACAGGACGCTCTCAGGACATCCTCAGGTCGTCCACAGGGCGCTCACCGGACGTTCACAGGGCGCTCACAGGACGTCCACAGGGCGCCCACAGGACGTCCTCATTACGTCCTCAAGGCGTCTGCAGGACGTCAACAGGACGCCCTCAGAACATCCTCAAGTCGTCCACAGGGCGCCCACAGGACGCCCACAGGGCGCTCACAGGACGTCCACAAAGCGCCTTCAGGATGCCTACAGGACGCCCACAGGCTGCCCACAGGACGTCCTCATTACGTCCTCAAGGCGTCTACAAGACGTCCACAGGACGTTCTCAAGGCGTCTACAGGACGTCCACAGGACGCTCTTTGGACATCCTCAGGTTGTCCACAGGGCGCCCACAGGACGACTTCATTACGTCCTCAAAGCGTCCACAGGACGTTTACAGGGCGCCCACAGGATGCTCACAGGACGTCTACAGGGCGCCCTCTGGACATCCTCAGGTCGTCCACAGGGCGCCCACAGGACGTCCTCATTACGTCCTCAGGGCGTCTACAGGGTGCCCACAGGACGCCCACAGGACGACTTCATTACGTCGTCAGAGCGTCCACAGCACGTCCACAGGGCGCCCACAGGACGTCCTCATTACGTCCTCAGGGCGTCTACAGGGTGCCCACAGGACGCCCACAGGACGACTTCATTACGTCGTCAGAGCGTCCACAGCACGTCCACAGGGCGCCCACAGGACGTCCTCATTACGTCCTCAGGGCGTCTACAAAACGTTCACAGACGCCCACAGGGCGCCCACAAGACGTCCTCATTACGTCTTCAGGGCGTCTACAAGACGTCCACAGGGCGCCCACAGGACGCCCTCAGAGCGTCCGCGAACGTCTTCATTACGTCCTCAGGGCGTCTACAGGACGTCCACAAGGCGCCCACAGGATGCCCCCAGGACGTCCATAGGGCGCCCACCGGACGCCCACAGGACGCTCACAAAACGTCCACAGACGTCCACAGGACGCCCACAGGACTTTCACTGGACGCCCTCAGAGCGTCCTAAGGACGTCCTCATTACGTCCTTAGGGCATCTACAGGACGACCTCATTACGTCTTCGGGCATCAATTTTATACAAAATCAATAGGAGTTAGCGATCTAGTATATAGTACATATATCTGTGGTTCGCTTTGTCTCCTAACTTTTTCATGGATGCTTACAGGACGTTCACAGGTCGTCCACAGGACGCCCACACGACGTCCTCATTACGTCCTCAAGGCGTCTACAGGACGTCCACAGGGCGCCCAGAGGACGCCCACCGGACGCCCTTAGGTCATCCACAGGACGTCCACAGGGCGCCCACAGGACGCCCACAGGACAACTTCATTACGTCCTCAGAGCGTCCACAGGACGCTCACAGGACGTCCTTAAAGCGTCCACAGGACGTCCTCATTACGCCCTCAAGACGTCTACAGGACGTCCACAGGACCTCCTCTGGACATCCTCAGGTTGTCCACAGGGCGCCCACAGGACGACTTCATTACGTCCTCAGAGCGTCCACAGGGCGCCCACAGGACGCTCACAGGACGTCCACAGGGCGCCCTCTGGACATCCTCAGGTCGTCCACAGGGCGCCCACAGGACGCCCACAGGACGTCCACAGGGCGCCCACAGGACTCTCACAGGACGCCCTCAGAGCCGCCCTCACCTCCTAAGGACGTCCTCATTACGTCTTCGGGCATCAATTTTATACAAAATCAATAGGAGTTAGCGATCTAGTATATAGTACATATATCTGTGGTTCGCTTTGTCTCCTAGCCGTTAGCCAAAAAGAGGAAAAAGAAATTTAAGGGGGGAGCCAAGGTTCCCCCCAAGGATGTGGACCATGCGGGTTCTATGGGGGGAACCATGGCTCCTCACAGTGGGGAGTTTGCCTCCTTAGGGGAGAGTCTCTCTCCTGAGGAGGATTCCATCCTTGGGGTGGCGGACGTCGCCGGGATAGAGGTGGCGAAGTTGGACGCTATGCTGCGTAGTCTGTTACCCACAGTCGGCCTTGAGGGACTGACTGCAAGGATAGAGGAGATGGTGGCGAGGGAGTTGGAGTCGAGGTGGGAGATCCCCCTCCTCCCCCCAATGCCCTCCTCCTCTAGGGACCACCCCACTGTGACCGGGGGGGACCAAAAAAAGAAGCGAAAGAGGTGACAAGTATAATGGGGCCCCTCCCCGGGGGCTGGAGAACTTTTTCTCCGGCCCAATGGGGGGACCGTCATCCATCCATCAGGTTCCGGATGCCGCGCTCCGAGAGCACGAGATCCGTCCCCCTTCGGTAGGTCCGTTACAAACACGGAAGGTCGCTAGTCGCCCTTGATCGCGTGATCCAGCCGGGTAGCTGGCTCCTCGACCGTCACATTGCGCCGGCAAAATCTGGACCTCCCGTCCAGGATCCAAGAATGCATGCGGTACATGCACCCTGTACCCTCCACGTCCAAGCTCGGAACTCTATTCCTCTTCCATTTATATACGTTCTAAGCATTTGGCAGGCTTTTTTTTCAATTGTTAAAATTTTGCAAGCAAATGGTTAGTTGGGTAGGGGAGAGTGGGCTCCCTTGAGCCACGGGGTCCAATGTGACAGTGCGAGTTTTCTGTATTAACGTTCTGCAAAATAGTCACGGTGGGTATGAAAACTTTCGTTTTCAAAATATATAACTTCCATCAAAAAATTATGCCGAAATAAGCATGTATACTTTAGTTAAAGGCAGATATGTAATTGGAGCCTTGCAAAGTAAATTTTTACTTGTCATAACTTTTTGATATGTATAGATTTCTAGGGATTCTACAGTTAAAAAAAAATTCATAAGACGTTCGTCGGGATCTAGGTTCAATACCAACGTGCGCACAAAAACGTTTAATTGTTCTGTATCTGAAATATTTACGATAAATAATATCGATGTTTAGTGGGGTCCAATGTGACGCAGGTTGATGGGGTCCTCTGTGCCACGCTTACAGAACTACCTAGGTACGTGACAGCGCGAGTTTCCGTAGTGTGTTTCGATCGCGGAATAGTAAATGTTAGTGCCTAAATTTTCCTATAAAATGAAATAATTTCCATCGATAATCATATCCACACTTTCATTTTCTCTTTTTTTCACCCTTTAGTTACAGATCACATGTAATCGAGTCGCTGTGAGTTGATCTCTGCTAGGTTACGATAAAAAGTAAGGTTATAGGACTTTGTTTTCAGTTTTCAATTTCTTAGGTCATCTGATGAAACAAATATGACACGATTATTGATAAATTGATTCTCTAGCACAGTCTTGGTTTTTCCTTTTTGTAGGAAGAGGAGTTAATATATTACGTTGAAAAACATGCCGCGACAGAGAAAGAAGAAAACGGACCGGCAGACTGTTGACGCCGCTACGATGGAGCTGGGGATTCGCAAAGTTGTCGATGATGAGTGGAGTATTCGAGCTGCAGCAGAGACCTTGGGCATAAACCGAACAACTTTACAACGCTATGTCAAAAAGTATAAGGAGACAGCACCGGAGGAGCGTAGATGCATGAGACTCACACCGAACTACGCAACAAAAGTGGTCTTCTCACCTATTATTGAAGAAAATCTGAAAGAATACCTAATAACTGCATCCCAAATGCATCATGGATTAACTCGCAAGCAAGTTATGCAATTAGCATACCAGCTAGCTGTTGCGCACAAGCTTGATTGCCCACAGAATTGGCAAGAAAAACAGTCTGCCGGTGTCGACTGGTATTATGGCTTTATGAAAAGGCATTCTGAGCTTTCGCTAAGGAAACCTGAAGGAACTAGCTTAGCTCGTTCCACTAGTTTCAATCGTACTTCAGTTAACGATTTTTTCGATAATTTAGAGTCCGCGTATAAACAGCTCGGAGCTGACTTATCGCCCGCTGTAATCTATAACTTAGACGAAACTGCTCTGTCGACGGTTCACAATCCACCCAATGTTATCGCTCCTAAAGGACAAAAACAAGTAGGCCAAGTGACATCGGGTGAGCGGGGAACTTTGGTTACGGCGTGCGGTATTATTGCGGCTAACGGAAACTCGATTCCTCCTTACATGGTATTTCCGCGCGTAGGTTTCTGATAATATTAAGAAAGGATTTGAATCGACCGGTATTTGGAAATTGAATCGAAATGTATTCAAAGACTCCAATTTCCTGTGCTCTTCTGTCACGAATAGGCCCGATCCTAATTTCGATGTTATCGAATTGCCTAATAATAAAGCTCAACTTGTAAACTCCAACGACGTTATTGTATTAAATACTTCGATGGAGCCGATCGACCTTAATTTACCAACCATGACGCTTGGTGTTAGTGACGTCTTGGTATTAAATCCGGAAGTCCCTATGCCTTGCGAAGTTAGACCAGGCGCAATTGATAGCGTAAAAGCTGGTAACAAAGAGAACCTCGTTTTACCTCAGGATGTACGGCTGTTTCCGAAAGCTGCACCACGAAAGGGTGTTAACAGAAAGAGAGTCCGTAGTGCAATATTAACAGACAGCCCTGTTAAGAACTCTCTATGTGAAGAGATGAATGCCAGACTCATAAAAAAAGAATTAATCGAGGAGAATAAGCGTAAAAGGAGTGCGGCGCTCGCTGCGAAATCTAAGACTGAGCCTAAGACTGCATCGAAAAAAAAGACGATCCGAAAAACTGCTGCTAAGCAGCAATAAAACTAAATGCAATACGTCTTGAAATGCAATACGTCTTAGATTATAAGTCTAGTCGCATAAACCAAATGTTATATTATAATATAATAATATATTGCCGATTACTATGTTGGATTTTATGTATGGATTTTATGATACTATGTAATAACGTGCAATTAACCAAAAATCTGTAATAAACAGGATTTAAACAGATTTCTTCTACGTGTCACAGAGTACACTACCTTTCACATTACATGTCACAGGGTACCCTACCTTTCACATTACATGTCACAGTGTACCCTACGCTGTGACTCAATCGACCCCACGCGTGGGGTCCACTGTGACAAACGCAGCATTTCGAAATATCAATATTTTTGCAAAATATTTCTGAAAATTTACTTCTTAAGTCATTTACAAACAAAGTTTATTATATTAAGCATCAAATAGTCCCATTTATATTCTAATGAAGATATTAAAAACCATTCTTAATGTCATTTGAAAAAACGTGGTTCAAGGGTGCCCACTCTCCCCTATAGTATCATGACACTAAAGCAGTCAAACAGATATCAGCGTGGCGCAATGGACTAACAACTGCAAGCTGTTAGCTTGCAGTCTCTCCCCTCCGTTGTGCGCCACCTTGCCGTGGTGGAGGGGCTCCCCGGGGAGTAATCCTCGGGGTCTAAGAGCGCACACATGGAAGGAATAACCATGTTAAAAAACCCGGGCAGGTCGGGCTCGTGAGGAGGGTTATCCCAACCGGCCTAGGAGTGGAGTCTCCGAAGTAACCTCCCGTGGAAGACAACCACGTAAAAAAATTACATTTTATGGTTGTGATGTTTCGTAAGGATATAGACGTACCACCCCAGGGTTCTCGGGTGCCCAGGGGTCGGCGTAGGGGGGGTACGGTCCCGTCTCTTTCAATTAATTTTTGATTTTCTATTTAGATGTTCCGTTTAATTTTTCAAAAAGCAATCAAGGCGTTAGCCTAAAGACTTGCATTTCTGTTATATATGAGTTACGTCTTTTTACGTTGTTTGTTGTTAATATTATTATGAATTACACTTTTGCGAAAAGACGTAAACTAACATTCCCTGATTGCGTTTCCAAATGTTGGTATGTACGTGAAATGTGTTAAATTATTGAAAAAATCATTCTGTGGTCTAACATTCGTTTCCAGGACACATACAAATTCTCGTAAAGAATGTGTATATTAAACACTTGAATGAACAACTCATCTCCGGAGTACATTTATCTTAAGTCTCTTTCAAGTAATTTCTAAATTTAGTCTAATTTTCCAGTACAACTTAAACTTTGGCCGAAGAACCTGCACAGATTCGTATGTAAAGGTTAGATGTTTCTACAATAATTGTTGTTAACATTGTTATGAACTAAATTTTTACAGATAATGTAAGCTAACATTGCCTGACTGCATTTCTAAATTTATATGTGCGTCAAATAATTGAAAAAAGATGTAAAATTCTGTGGTCCTAACAGTCTTCTTCGTTTCCTAAGGACACAAAACTTACAAATTCTTTTAAAGAATGTGTATATTAAACACTTGAATGAACAACTCATCTCGGAGTACATTTATCCTAAGTCTCTTTCAAGTAATTTCTGATTTTCTATTTAGATGTCTAATTTTCCAAAAAGCAATTAAAGCGTTGGCCTAAAGACTTACATTCTTATTATATATGACTTACGTCGTTTTACGTTATTTGTCGTCAACATTGTTATGAATTACACAAATTTGCAGAATAATGTGACATTGCCTGACAAATGTTTGTCGGTACGTTAAATGCGTTAAATTCTTGAAAGAAGTGAAAATATCATTTTGTGGCCTAACGTTCGTTTCCAGGACACAAGCATATTCTCGTAAATAATGTAATATTAAACATTTGAATGAACAACTCTCGAAGTACATTTATCCTAAGTCTCTTTCAAGTAATTTCTTATTTTCTATTTAGATGTCTAATTTTCCAGAAAGCAATTAAGGCGTTTGCCTAAAGACTTACATTCCTATTATATATGAGTTACGTCTTTTTACGTTATTTGTCGTCAACATTGTTATGAATTACACAAATTTGCAGAATAATGTAACATTGCCTGATTGCGTTTCCAAATGTTTGTATGTACGTTAAATGCGTTAAATTCTTGAAAGAAGTGAAAATATCATTTTGTGGCCTAACGTTCGTTTCCAGGACACATACAAATTCTCGTAAAGAATGTGTATATTAAACACTTGAATGAACAACTCATCTCGGAGTACATTTATCTTAAGTCTCTTTCAAGTAATTTCTGATTTTCTATTTAGATGTCTAATTTTCCAAAAAGCAATTAAAGCGTTGGCCTAAAGACTTACATTCTTATTATATATGACTTACGTCGTTTTACGTTATTTGTCGTCAACATTGTTATGAATTACACAAATTTGCAGAATAATGTGACATTGCCTGACAAAACGTTAAATGCGTTAAATTCAATCTAATATTCGTTTCCAGGACACAAGCATATTCTCGTAAATAATGTAATCTAAACACTTGAATGAACAACTCGTCTTGGAGTACATTTATCCTAAGTCTCTTTCAAGTAACTTATTTTTATTTAGATGTCTAATTTTTCCAGAAAGCAATCGAGGCGTTTGCCTAAAGAATTACATTCTTATTATATATGAGTTACGTCGTTCTCCGTTATTTGTCGTCAACATTGTTATGAATAACACAGATTTGCGGAATAATAACATTGCCTGACTGCGTTTCCAAATGTTGGTATGTACGTGAAATACGTTAAATTATTGAAAAAAGTGACAATATCATTTTGTGGCCTAACGTTCGTTTCCAGGACACAAGCACATTGTAAATAATGTAAAATTAAACACCTAAATGAATAACTCATCTCCGAATACATTTATCCTAAGTCTCTTTCAAGTAATTTCTTATTTTCTATTTAGATGTCTAATTTTCCAGAAAGCAATCGAGGCGTTTGCCTAAAGACTTACATTCTTATTATATATGAATTACGTCGTTCTCCGTTATTTGTCGTCAACATTGTTATGAATAACACAGATTTGCGGAATAATGTAACATTGCCTGACCTCGTTTCCAAATGTTTGTCTGTACGTTAAATGCGTTAAATTCTTGAAAGAAGTGAAAATATCATTTTGTGGCCTAACGTTCGTTTTCAGGACACAAGCATATTCTCGTAAATAATGTAATATTAAACATTTGAATGAACAACTCTCGAAGTACATTTATCTTAAGTCTCTTCCAATTAATTTTTTATTTTCTATTTAGATGTTC
The DNA here is from genome assembly GCA_901521435.1 of Crematogaster levior. Taxonomy (NCBI): domain Eukaryota; kingdom Metazoa; phylum Arthropoda; class Insecta; order Hymenoptera; family Formicidae; genus Crematogaster; species Crematogaster levior. The sequence goes on from CABEGB010000758.1 coordinate 41,780, forward strand.
CGTTTAATTTTCCAAAAAGCAATCAAGGCGTTAGTCTAAAGACTTGTATTTCTGTTATATATGAGTTACATTTTTTTACGTTGTTTATTGTCATTATTATTATGAATTACACACCTTTGCGGAAAGACGTAAACTAACATTGCCTGACTGCGTTTCCAAATGTTGGTATGTACGTGAAATACGTTAAATTATTGAAAAAAGTGACAATATCATTTTGTGGCCTAACGTTCGTTTCCAGGACACAAGCACATTGTAAATAATGTAAAATTAAACACCTAAATGAATAACTCATCTCCGAATACATTTATCTTAAGTCTCTTTCAAGTAATTTCTAATTTCCCATTTACGTGTTCCGTCTAATTTTCCAGAATACAACTTAAACTTTGGCCGAAGAACCTGCACAGCTCGTATGTACAGGTTAGATGTTTCTACAATAATTGTTGTCAACATTGTTATGAACTACATATTTTAGTATAAGTAGAATAGCATATTTAGAATAGTAGGATGCTTAAGTATAGTAACAACGTTAAAAATTTACCAGTTTTAGTGAGACAATTATTTTGATAGTCCAACAAAATTATCTTTAATCTATCCTCAGTGTGTTAAATAATTATAAAATGGACAACCATTTGAAACAATTAAGCGGACAACCTCTTGACACCAAAGGATATTCTAAGGTCTCGTTGTATTAATTAATTTTTATTCATTTTTGACATAATTTGAACATATTATATCATCTTATAAACAACTTGTCCAAATCGGCTGATGCCGTACTACTTGCATACGAAAAGCCTAAAGCGAAACTAGTTGAACAGTCAAAATCAATATCGTTTGAGCTGTGAAATTCGATGACAGAGATCGGTGTCGTGAGAGTATGATAAATTTTACACGATATTGAAGCGCGATAGTAACTAACTTTAATTGCTGATAACTAAAAATTATTGCGACCTCGACATTTTATGTTTCTAATAAGTCTGCACTATCTAGAGTTATTATCACGACATTGATTGTATGCACGACATTGATATGACGAATTAATTACATTTACTATTATTACTATCACATTACTTTCAACACATTATTTTCAACAAATTCATTACAAAGCCACTATATTTGTTTTACGAAAGAAGTGGTTTACAACACATTTAAACAAGGATGTCTAAGAGCAAATCCGTGTAAACAGATTTTCATCATTTCAGGCAAATTAATATGTGAACAGGTTTTAATTGAGAAAAATCTCAATCGAAGGGATGAGTGCTATTAATTACAACGCATTAATAACCAATGCCCGTCAATTTGTGGTATGACAGTCGGCAACGCATACTTACAAACAATTGAAAAAAATACATTAAATCCGCTTTTAATCTGAATATGAACTAATAATCGATAATTTATAATGTCAATTTTCCAACGTTCTATAAATACTAAAACGGTCGACGATTGAAAGCTCACGTTCAAATATTTATTCGAGCTTTATCGCTTAGTTTCAGTCGTCATTTCGCTGAACGCAGAGGACACAAAAATATATTTATTTCCAGGACGAGAAAAATCGAGAATTCGTATCGCGCACATCACACGTTTAATACGGTGTATCCTGCCAATTGTTTAACTATGAATAATTCACTCTTTGAAAGAGCGTGGATCCATCGTGCTAACACATAGCTCCGCTAGTCCCCGGCCTACGATCATGTGGGGGATGTACGATTATCTCTTGCCCTTTAATTTCTGAATTATTCATGACCGAGTTGCGAACAAAACAAGGTGTTGCTCACACAAACAATCATGACGGTATATTGTAACAGGGATAAGACGCGATAATTCATAAACGCGCTCTTTGCCCGTCCGCAACAAAGTGTCACCCGCAAACTATAACATGCCCGTACCTTATCTTACGCGGAGAGCTCTAGCAGATTAACCGCTTAAGTATTGTCGCGCTACATTGCGAGTATTTCGCTTTCCCTCCCTTCCCCTTTCACTCCATTCGTTTCCACGCAACCGTTTTTTCGACATGAGAAGCAGATTGAAATACAAAGTATTAAAACATTGATTAATTGTTTCAATTTAATTATGATTAATAATAAAATTTATTAATAGCAACATTGTTATTTCATTAGTAACAAAATTGAATAAATTGAATATTCATTAATATCATTAAAATTATGATCTTATGCAAGGCCGGTTTGAGGATTTATGATACCTGGGGCAAGGACTTAAAATGGCGCCCTCCTCCCCATTTTGACGGTGCCGTTTTCTCCACTCCACGCACGTGCTAGCGGCCGGGCGCCGCAAGAAGCAGTACTGCGTATGTGTACCACGCCAGTCTAACAAAGGGGGCACCATCGAGTAAAGTGTCAAAATTTTTAAATGTATATATGTATATAAACAGTATGTATATATGTATACATAATAAATTATTTATTCAATTTGTAATAGTGAATAACAAAATATTGAGATAAATTATTATTAATACTGGCGCAGCGCACATACACAGTACTGCTTCTTGCGGCGCCCGGCCGCACACAGCGCCCGAGGCGGCCGCCCTGCTCTTACGCCGGCCCTGATTTTATGATTACATACGTGTACACACACTCGCGCGCACGCAACCCACCCACCCCCCCTCACACACACATCGCACGTGCATCGCACGCACGCACGCACGCACGCACGCATCGCACGCATCACCGCACGCATCGCACGCACGCACGCACGCACGCACACACACACACACACACAATTTTATTAATAACATTATTTATCTTTGTTACATACATATATCATAGCCTTGATATTTTCATTAGTTCATATAAAAAAATCATAATCAAACAATAAATCATGTAATATGGCAATGTTTATTATTTGATGAAGAAAAAAAATTGTTAATTAATAGTCTCAAAGAATATAGAGTTACAGTTACAGGGCTCATATATTGTATTGATCAGATATTACACTCTATGCATTATAGAGGTTATTCAAGTGTTAGCTTAAAAAAAACCTAAATTAAACCTAAGCTAACTATTACTCTTAAATTAAATCGTCAAAACAATGTTTTTCAGGCAATCTGTACTTTTTTATTCTCCTGCAATGTATTTTTCCTTTTATTTGTCTCTTCACTCATTTTCTTCTCTGGTATTTTCTTTAACTATAAGCGTTTAAATTAAACTTTTTTAAGTAAAAGATTTAAGTAAAAGAATATTAACAAAATAGAAATAAACTTGGAAAGTCAATGTGATATTTTAATTGTAATGTTTTAACTTTAGATTTAATATTAATTTAAACTTATTAAGCTTAATTTCGATATTAATTTTAATTGATATTAATTTTAATTTTAAAACTTAAATAAGTTATTTTTAGGTGTCAAACAGTTTACAAAGTCAGAAAAATCTCTATGAAGATGCGATTTTAGATGATAGATGTAAGCTACGAATTGTAATACTGAATGCATCTCATAATTATTGTGCTTATGTGGAAGTTGCACATTGATTTTTAAATTTGTCATCAAAATGATTGATTAGGAAAATGAGAAGATAGACTAATTATCACGTCAATTCAGTTTTATTTGAAATATTTAATAATAAACATAACGTTAATTAATAAACATAAAGTTACAGAATCTTATTTAGAGTCATTGTATATTTGAAAAATGAATCGACCGAAATAATTATAAGTTCAGTTAGTACTTGCAAGTTAACTTTTGTCATTTATAATTACAAAAAATAATTTACAGCAAATTTTTGATCATTAAAGCAAAATATATATCAAAATATATCAGAGATATCTCCCGGCATGCAGATATTCAATAATGACAATTTGTTTAGGAGCTCTTATCTTACAAATTACAACATTAAACTAAATGACCAAAAGTTCTTACACATAACATTATCTACACCTCGTTGGTAATATTAATTTAGTATTTCAATCGACTCCCTGAAATGTACACACAATGAGAAACTGTAAGAAAAAAGTAAAGAAAAAAATTTTTAATATTTTACCGAACACAAATATTAGTGAATTTGTAATATCAATACAAATGTCAAAATTATTAAACATTTTAAAAAACGTGACGGATTAAAGCAACATAATAATCTGAACGTGCACACAATTCAAATAAAAAATTAAACATAAAATAAATACACAGGTATATTTTAACAGGTATATCTTAAACATGAAATATTCACAATGAGAAATTATAAGAATAAAAGAAAAAAAAATTGATTAATATTTTACTGGATACAAATATTAGCGGATTTATTGGTAAAACTAACGTATGACCTGACATGTTGCATCACAAATTCAATATTAATGTAAAGCTAAATCACGTATCAATACATATGTGAAAGTTATTAAACATTTTTAAAAACGTAACAGATTAAAGAACATAATAATAACCTAAATGTTTAAATATGAAATTAAAATGTACGAATAAGTACGTAAAATAAAAAATTACGAAATTAGGCGTAAGTCTATCATCTGTGAATAATTAACTACAAATGTATCTCCATTAGAATGATTTTCGGGCTCATCTTCTGAGAGAGAAAACTTTCCGATTGGCACTTGAATTTCTTCTTTACCATCTGTAAATAATATGTAATAATTATGAATATGGTTTCAAATATGGTTGAAAAAATATACAATGTTACTTACGGAGTATTTGAAGAGTATAATTTCCAGACTGTGCACAAAAACTTAGTACTCTGGTAAGAATAAAATTAGACATCTGAGGTGTATAATCCATGCCAATCTTCAAAATCTGAAATTTAATACTGTTTAGGAAAAGATACAGCTAATTTTAAAAAAGTACTGTGTGTGCGTGCATGCGTGGTACATACTCTGAAGGCAATAACGTCATTAATTTGTGGCTTTCTCAACATAATTGGAACCTTTTCTAAGTCAGCATGGAAGTTTTTATAATTTTGTGTTTTCTTAGGTTCTTTACTACATAAATCTTTTTCTATGCCATCTTCCATAGTTTTATTTAACTTTTGGCTCCTTATCTCATCATTTAATACACTTTCCATTTTAACTTCATTTTTTAATTGTTTGTTTACAAATGTTAATGGCGTAGAACTTTGTGCTAATGTTAAGAGTGTAGAAAGCTGTCTAGAAGACGATGCTTTGCTTGAGCTTGAAGATTCATTTCCAGATGTTTCTTGTACTGTTTGTTTTGCAATGCCATTTTCATTATTTTCCATATTATCAAATCGTATATGTTTTCCAGACTGTATAATGTAGGAATCTATTATTCTTGGTTTCCTTGATATTGGTTCTTTCGATACATTTTCTTCAATCATATTAGAAGGTGGTGTAACGAGTTGAGATCGATTTCTGGGTCTTCGTTTTCGCACTCGTTTCCTTTTTGTAATTGATACAAGAGAATCTATTATGTTAGAATCCTCTGTTAAATTATCTGTAGTTTTAGATTCTGTATCTTCTCCACTATGATTGACTATTGTATCACTAGCTACACTGTAGAACGTCATATCTCTTGTGGTATTACCTAAAATAGATTTATCAGTAATTATATTAAAGATCTTTTTTGCTAAATTTATTTTTACATGATACAGCATAAATAAAATAAACTAACTTGTTGGAGTTGGTTGTAAATTATTCACGATATTGTTAGATACATCTTGTGCAACCATTCCTGTTTTAACATTTGTTGTTTCCTGGTTATTGTACACAGAATCATTGCTCGTTTCTACGATAGGGACTTCATTGTTTATACCAGATCCAGGAACTACTCTGTAATTTATCAGATTGTTAAGAAAATAACATACAATTAATTAATCAAGTTCTATAAGTAATCATATAATTAATTCAGGATAACATGTGGCTCTATGTGAAAGCAGCCGATTTGTAGTTGACAGATCTCGAGTTTAATCCCAATCCTCATCCTCCATATAAGAGTTTCGACAAGAGGTTAAAAGTTACGAGTAAAAAAATATGGGATAAACTGAATCGTCAACATGATTCTACCATGATAATACAAAATATCGATAAAATAAAATTGTACTAACAGGATTGTCTCGTTCTCCTGAAGTATACGCACATCCTCTATTGGTGGCAGATATTCAGTGTTGTTCAGCAACAAATGGAACGGTTCCTCAATGTTGAACAATTTGCTGATATGTTGCTTTATATGAATAACTTGCTGGATTTTCGTTCCATCGATGAAGACCCAGCAGAACCGGCGCGCGTCATGAAAGAAATTGGACAGATCGACTTTCAGTCGAAAATGTGAACGTTTCATCGTAACTTCATCCATAGTCGTGATTACGGAGCGTTGGCCGAGATGCGCAACCGGCTCAAACAGTAACACGAAACACGATCGTCAATTGCTCGCGGTTGTTTGCTTGATGCCAGGACACGTGTGTTCGACATGTTGTCACTTTATTTCTTCGCGCATGTGCAATGGCAGTGACGTACATAGCGCACATAAAATTGGCGGGAAATTTGCGCGGGCTGAAAGAAGATGAATCAAAGCAAGTGACTAATGCTCATTTCCATCAATGTAGTCTTTTTTTAATTTTTAAAACTAAATAAAGCGTAAATTAAACTGAGATTAGAGTTAAGTTTGCGCCACACGGTACAATTTTTTATACTGGATTGCTTACGAGAGCCAATTAGGATTAAGCTTTAAGTCACTTGATCTAAAATTCTGCATCCTTATTGGTTCTCGTAAGCAAACCAGTACCAAAAATCGTACCGTGTGCCGTAGGCTTTAATCTATATTGGTGGAAATGGGCATAAATAATGTAAGTGGTTGAATCTTTGATTATATAACCGTAGACTGCTAGTTGGCCTTTTCATAATCAACATCACGTGCTACCATAGGTTACCAATGGCAGAAAATCGAAACACAAGTCAGATTTCACTGGTAAAACAAGAAAGAAGACAGAGATGGAATATAATTTATGTTACGCTACTTTATCACATTTAGCAGAATTCGAAACTACTTAATAATTATATAAATAATTAATTCTAAGTATTAGTAACTTAATAATTACAAAAAAAATGTTAACAATTAACATATTACTTATTTTATATAGTATATGTATTATATGTTACATACGTTACCTATTATTTTGTAATTCGCAACATGAATTTAAAAGAAATTATTTAAGAAGTAATGACAGTTTTAAAATTTAGAATTCAAAAATATTTTTTAACGACGGTTGACTCAATCTATAAAAAGTAAAACGTTTTACCTTTTAAGCAATAAATTATTAAATACTAAGATAGACTTAGTGGGCGATTTACAAAATATCATGTACATAGAGAAAAGTAAATTGTGAGTAAATAAAATTGTGATAATAATAATAATATTAACAATAAAATGATAACAAAAATCATCATTATAATAATAGCACAAATAATATATTTCATAGAACAAGTTAAGCACACAGAAATCCATACACATGCATCTAAATAATATTTACTGATTTTTATTGAATTTCTAAAAAATTTTTTAATTCATTTTGAATGTTACAAGAACTAATAATACTCGTCTTTTAACGACTGCATTACCGCAATGTAAACATTCATTTAAAATTTTGCAAAATCTATTTTATTAAAAGATAAATTCTCGAAATCCTTATCAATCTTCGAAAATATAATTGGAACACATCTCATCGAACACATGCACATCTAAATTTGCTTTACTCTTAAGGTTTTTTTACCCTTCAGTAAAACAGATTTTTAAGTTAGGTCTGAAACATCACGTTTATAAAAATGTTTAATAACTATAACTAAATGTATTACACTGAATTAAGCAACAAGTGTAAAACGAGTTTGACCAAACTTATTTATTCTATAGTTAAGTTTATTTTACATTTTGAAATATAATTAAGCATGCACAAGCATGTTCCCTATTTTACACAGTCGACCAAGTTATATATTCGATATCGATTATATCGATAAAAATAAAAGAATCCATGTGTCTGTTGATTTGAGACAAATGTATATTTATTTTGCTTTCAATTTTCAAATTTAATGCTTTAATGTTACTTTCTTTATTTATTTCATTTATCTGCAAAATTATATCAACGTATGTTAATTATTTACATAAATCTTACGCACAAATTAATTTTGAAGTGCAAAATTATGTTGTATAAAATGTGAGAGAATGTTATATAAAGTATTACATGCATTATATATATATATATATATAACCGAAATTACTTTCTTGCCAACCCAATATATATTTATATATATGTATATGTATATATGTGTATGTACGTATATATGTGTATGTGTGTACGCACAATAAGTTTACATATATTACTTATATATATAATATTTTTGGATTTATACAAACTATTAGTGTGTTTAATGGTGATATTTCAAAGAACGTATGATTCAAAAAAACAGTTGGTGGTTCTTTCTCGAGATCCTTCATAAATCGAGATCATTCATTCCTTTATCTAAAACAGATTATTTCAACACTGTTAGATTTTAATATTTAATATAAAGTTTGAAATATGTGTGGTGTAATTCTGAGATAGTTAATTAAAGAAAGAGATGATGTAAAATGTAAAAAGCGTTTGACTTAGAAAATGAGCAAAATAAAGCTTACCTTATCGAGATGATTTGTGGTGTATATATGGTGTAGAACAGTGCTCGGAATTAGTTGCTCATTTCGAGCCGATTCCCGAGGGGCGACACCTCCTATTCCCTCACTACCGCTCGACACTCGAGCAGACGCTGCGGCCGAGCCGCCGACAGCGTGTCTATTGCTTTAACTCAAGAACGTCTCTAAAGAAAAAGAAAGCTAGGATCTTTTATATCATTAGTAATATTTTCCTAAAGAAATCATTTCTGCTTTCATAATAAATAATTAATCGAAATGTTATTAATATATTATGTAATGTATTATACAATACATATTATATACATTATAATAATACATTTATTAACAATATATAATAATTAAAATTTTAAAGTTTTAAATTAAAATTTTCACAATAGCTTTCCACATCACCCTTGAGGTACTATTGTGGATGCGTTTTTTTTTAAGTGGTTTCCCCAGTAGGCCTATTCCACTGTTAGATTTTAATATTTAATATAAAGTTTGAAATATGTGTGGTGTAATTCTGAGATAGTTAATTAAAGAAAGAGATGATGTAAAATGTAAAAAGCGTTTGACTTAGAAAATGAGCAAAATAAAGCTTACCTTATCGAGATGATTTGAAAATGATGAACACATAATAAAATATAATAGCTTGGCAAGAAAATAACATTTAATATCATAAGATAAAGATGAAGAAAATATTAATAAGTAATCAAAACAATGAAATAGTTAAAATTTTAGTTAAAATTTTTATTTTAAACTTTAAGCGATGTATCTTTATCTTCGCGAACAAATTCTTCTAAAATTTCGATATGGATATACCATCCTTGGATATACCATCCTTAATAGAATGTAAACAATCAAGAAAATCAAAATAAAATCTCTAGCGTCGAGCGGTAGTGGGGGAATAGGAGGCGTCGCTTCGGGAATCGGCTCGAAATGAGTAACTAATTCCGAGCACTGGTTTAGAATATCAATTAATAATGCAGTTAAAATTAATTCTCTATAAACAAACAATACGTAATTAGTATACCAATATTTACATAACAATATTTCAAAATTTCAAGTAGTATATATCAGTACAAAATTACCTTTTCAAAAAAAGGTAAAAAAAAGGTGCCAAATGTACGCGCAGAATACGAGATAAAATTATGAATAATACTACAAAATGCGTGATATCAGTACAAAATTACCTTTTTTAAAAAGGGTAAAAAAAGGCGCCAAGTGTACGCACAAAAACGGACCTCATTACAAAACTATTTGTATATATACATATATATATTTACTGTACTATTTGTCTATATATAGGTATTTTTAATCTACTTAAAAAGATATGATGTGTCAAAAAATGGCACCAAGTAGGAATAAATCTTTGAATAGTTGTGTATGTACACATGTATACAGCATAAAATATTATGTTTAATATTAAGTTCATAAAAATTTTAATTAAATAAAAAAATATTGCAAAAAATTTGGCGCTGCTATACCCGAAATATTTGAAAGTAATTTAAATGTGTTGTGTAAGATAAACGTAAATAATTTAAATGTTGTGTAAGGTAAACGTAATACTTTACACAATACACAATACATTTATATATTTACTGTACTATTATATTATCATGTATATAGCAGCGCCAAATTTTTTGCAATATTTTTTTATTTAATTAAAATTTTTATGAACTTAATATTAAACATAATATTTTATGCTGTATACATGTGTACATACACAACTATTCAAAGATTTATTCCTACTTGGTGCCATTTTTTGACACATCATATCTTTTTAAGTAGATTAAAAATACCTATATATAGACAAATAGTACAGTAAATATATATATGTATATATACAAATAGTTTTGTAATGAGGTCCGTTTTTGTGCGTACACTTGGCGCCTTTTTTTACCCTTTTTAAAAAAGGTAATTTTGTACTGATATCACGCATTTTGTAGTATTATTCATAATTTTATCTCGTATTCTGCGCGTACATTTGGCACCTTTTTTTTACCTTTTTTTGAAAAGGTAATTTTGTACTGATATCACGCATTTTGTAGTATTATTTATATTATTTTAAACTATAAAAGAATATATTACTTATTAACAATTTTTTCTAAAAGTAAAATATAAATATCTTTAGCGCCTCTAGGCTTTTTTCTAACCTGCGCATCATTATTTTCAATCCAAACGCTAGATGTTCCTCCTCTACACATATTTGTAAAATGACCTTTTTTAATACATTTACCGTAGTGAAATGTAGCACTCATAACTTTATACAATTGTCTAGCTATTGATATTTTACTTATAGGGACAGAACATAAACTAAAATAATAATAATAATAATAATGAAGAATTTTAATAAAGTTTGAGTTGTCTTATTAAGAATAAAATGTAATAACCTTGATAATGAAGAATTTTAATAAAGTTAGAGTTGTCAGAAATCAAAATCCTATCAGAGTGATTACGTCATAGAGATTAATTATGAAAAATACCTATATATAAACAAATAGTCAAAGAAAAATATTGTTGCGCCCGCGTCCGGTCACCCGGTACGCAGTGAAGATGCGTACCGGAGGACGTTTCTCGTTCGACGCCTGTTTACGCGTTGCCAGGCGCGTTGTTGTGGACGAGCTGTCAAACCATTACGACGCGCGATTTATTGAACGCATGCAGAGCCACACTGTGGTGGAAAAGCAAAACGTACATTTCCGCACCCCTACCTCATCACTCCGCTCACCGCCAATGGCTGCGTTCAGCAGCAGAGCAGATCAGTGAGCGATCAGTGATTATTGGTCCTTTCTATTAGATCCCGAAATCTAGACCAATCATGTTGACGCATTAAAAAGAATTACTCAACAGTTGTACAACAATTGCGTCTGCTGAACGCGACCAATGTCGATGACGACGTTTCTTAAATGAAAATTTTCAGATCTCAACTTTGCATCGCAATATCTCAGCTTATAGGACACGTAGCCAAAAAATAAAAACAGTTTTATTATGAAAATCGAACCCAAGCTATCGATTGAGTCTACTTAGAAGTCGATCGGTTCAGCGGTTGTCGAGATCCGATAATCTGAGGGTCTTGCAACTCTCCGACTCGCGTAAATATACACGGCCGGTCTCGCTGCGCTACATTTATAAAGCAGAATATCTTTATCTTGTGGCAATCGTGGCTCAGAGAAATGTACATTGTCTTAACGAGCCAAAGATCCGAGTTCAAATCCGACCAAAAATCGTCGGTTTTTATTCGATCGCCACCTCTCGGAAGGCAACGGCATTAAATATTACACCAAAAGTACAGCTTACACCATACTGAATGTTTATATAATGTAAGTTTTCATATAATGTAAGTTTTCATATAATGAAAACTTACATTATATGAACATTCAGTATGGTGTAAGCTGTTCTTTTGGTGTAATATTTAATGTCTATCTTTCAACACAAAGTACCAAAATATTAGAATGTTTGGCTTGCTCCGATAGCTACGATCACGTTACATCAATTTTAATGGATGTGGTATGCCGTTGCCTTCTGAGAGGTGGCGATCGAATAAAAACATTGGTGATCATCTAAGACACATGTCCATCTTGTAGCTTCTTCTCTTAAACATTTAGTAAGATGATTATCATAAGAATGTGTTAAGTATCCTAGTTTAAGAAAAAGTAGTTTAAGAAAATTCCAATAGGTTAAGTATTTTTGCATAAATATTATAAAACAAGATAATTTTATCATTTATCACAAAATTTTGAAATAATTTATTTAAAAAATTTTTTAGTTTTCAAACAATAAATAATATACTTTATAATAAAAGATGAATACTCTACAATTAATTTGTAAATCATCAGATATATTTCATATTATATAAATATTAACGTACACGTAATAAATAGAATTTTACATAAAAAATATGTACTAATATTAAAATAATATACTAATAATAAGATATAAATATAAGGTATAAATATTTATACTTCATATACAAGTATAAATATTAAAGTAAATATTAAAATTAAAATATGTAAAATATACACTAATATTTAAAAAATACATTTTAGAAATTTCAGTTTTCTACAGTAATACTTTACGAAGTTAGTATTTTTTAATTCGAAATTTATCATATATTAACACAAAAATTTTAAATAAAATAATATAATATTTTTAATGAATAACTATACTTCCTATTGTTTTAGCAAAATAATTTTGAACATTTTAAAAGTCTTAAAATATTTAGCAATAGGAAAAATTCACAGATAGTGAATTATTTTATCAGGACATATGATTTATGATTTTATGATTTTTATGATTTTTTATAATTTTACAATACAGATATGACGTATGGACTTATTTCATACTATAATTTTTGAATTTACAAAATATAGATATTTTGAAACATACAAGAAAAAGTTATTAACACATGCAAACTCACATACGTGCATGCACGCATTCACACTCAGAAAGTTTATGATATATATTTGATAGAAAGTGAGAAAAAGGGGAAAAGGGGAAACAGACAAAAAGACAATACAATTTTTCACCTTATTCCGCTACGTTTCATCTTAAAAATTTAAGTTGATACACTTGGCCGTTTATTTGTGTTTTTAGTTTCTTTTTTTCATTAACTTGACTGTGTACATGAAATATTTTCATGTACATTTTCATGTCTACTTTGTTATGTTCAGTTTAATGCAAATACATAAATAGTGATGTATTTAAAGTAAAGTTAACATAAAAAGTGATATATGTAAAGTTTCTCTAAGTATAATATATTAAGTAAATTTAAAAATTGTTTTTACGCTGTAGTATAATTATTTTTATGACTTGAAGAGTTTATCAAATAATTAGAATACTATGTATAACAAAATCGCATCGTTAAACTGCAGCAAGCTATATGAGCTTTTCTCATGAACCAAATCGAGATAGCGTTAGTTAATCTCTCTCTTTCTCTCTCTCTCTCTCTCATGTAATGTTTATTAGTATAAAATATTAATTAGGTAACTCAATTTCAAGATGTGCTAATTATATATTATATACCTCTAATATGCATAGTTTGAATAGATCAAAATAACTTATTAAAAATTTATAAAGATAGAAGTTATATGTAAGTTTTTTCAATATGTAATAGAGTAAAATCACAATCTACAAAAATGACAAATTCAATCATGCCGTTGAGATTATCTACTATGTCTATTATATCAAGAATAATGTAAAATTGCATAACATTAATGTGTCTTGTTAATAATTTTTGTTTCACATCGATGGATTGTCGAGCAATCTTATTTATTTTTTATTAAATTTTAGATTAGTTACTGTATTAGATTACTGCATTAGATTCTATAAATTAGTGATTAAAGCATGATTATTAAACTTTCTGTTGTAGGAGTCAATACTGTAAAGTCTCGAGCTCTATTCAGCGGAAGCCTGAATTGTGTACGATAGAGGCAAACGCGTCTGCATTAGTAGAAACCGCAGTCACGCAAGGAGTAGGATGAGAATTTAATCATAACCTCAGGATTATGTCAATCCGGTAGACAAACCCTGATAATATGAGCATGCATGTATATAAGGATCAACCTTGAAATCATGTAATTACGCAAGTGAGTAATCCGTCTATTTTTCCTTTCAAACGAGAGGGTATCATAAAACATGGAAGCAAGCCATAATTTATTATTTCAACCAAGAAAAATGCACGAAAAAACAGCAGCAAGACAGAACCTCTAGGTGTGGAAATTTCACATACTTCTGACCGAAAAAATAACCGTTTTCTGCGTTACAAATATGTTATTTTAATTAAAATTCATAATGTTTATGTTATTGCATAATATAACATAATTCATGTAATTCAACAATGTAATAATACATGTTTAGAAAGTTTGACATCTCTTTTCCAAAATCTCTTTTCCTTGGAGATAGGCTTAACATTGAAAAAAAATCAAGATCAAGAAAAGAATTTCAAAAAGAGAAAAATGTGCTCTCTTTTAATGCTCAATTAATTTTTAAATTGCAAGAAAATCTAAATTCCATATTTTTCATAAAAATTTTACATATTCTATTGATTGAAGATATTAACGTTAAGAATTAATAAAAATTAACAATTACTTTCGTAAAGCCAAAGCGTTTGAATAAATTCGCTTCTTACAAAAATTCTAGGTGTATGTGGGCGCGCACGTGAGCGTCCAATATTTAGAAAAAGATTTCTACAAAAATTTATATGAAATTCTCTCTCTCTCTCTCTCTCTCAGTTTTATTCGCATTTTATAACTGTAAAACATTAAACAGCCATTACTGAAATTGCTTCCAAATCATCTAACACAGAATAGGGAATAGCATTTTATTTTTAAACTATATCGAGGAAAAAGAAAGAAATCTAAATGCCAACAGTGAGAATCGCAGAAAGTAGAGAAGTAAGAACAGATGAAAAATATCTTGAATTCAAAGGTACATTATATGTTCTACATCTATAAGATTTCTCCTCGTGAATTGTTCCTCGTCACGTAGTGCTTCGAGCAATTGAGTACAGCAAAAAAAGATAAGGAGAAAGAACAGGTATCAAGCGGAAAAAATACGAGGGGTCACGAATTAAATGAGCACGATTTAATTTCCGAAGCTGAATTTACGAGCGGAGCTTATAATTGCCACGTTTAATTTTCTACGTCATCACAAGAGTCATGTTGGACTGCCACGAAATCGTTCAACATCTATTATTTGCACTACTTGTTATTTAACGAAGTCAAAATACAATGGCAAACCTGCTGTTACTCATCGATATACGTACAATGCATCACATCGTATATTAAACAATAAATACTTTACATTACCTTACTGTTTTAACATGTTTTGTATCGCGAAGTTGCAAAGTTACTCTTTACGTTCATATAATATTAACATAATTTAAATTTTTTGCATTTGACGCTTTTTTCCAGGAAATCAACAACTCGATGTAGTTTTGATAGAATTTGAATGAACTACTTGCAGGTAACATAAAATGAAATGTACACAAATTAATGTATAAAACTTTTGTGTTTATTAATATTTCTTCATACATCTTTATATTTTACAAGGCTAAAATTTTAACATCAGACTCAATAATTTTAAAAACGTTCCATTTTTATCGACCCATCTGGCCAGTTTTTTGATTAATAATAATCACGACGTTTCGGCCTCAGATTTAGGCTCTTCTCAAGTGAATAAAATATTTTTACAAATGGGAGTACGGCATAGATAACACACGCCAGTATCCGCATGTTGACATTACATCCAAACCATGTCAATCTCGCAGATAATGTGTGTGTCGAACAACGACATCCCGTAAACTGAAAGACAATGACGTTACTTTATGTAGATCACATTACAATATACGACAATAATTTTATATTGTATGGTATTTTATAAAGCAATCGTCAAGATAATAATGTCATTTTCTTCTGCAAGGCTTATTTCTGTATGAGCAATCCCCCAATCTTTCTTCATTTCAGTCAGAATGACGAGACCCATTCGAATGTCATTAGAAGTGGAAATCGAAATAGAAGCTCAGTTGCGAAGATGTCAGAAGTCACCTCTCAATCGACTAGTATCTTAACGAATTTTAAGTGGCTATGGGGACATTTCTTTGTTTTTTACATATTTGTAAAATATATGAATTATCAAACAAACATTGTTGTATCAAACCAAATAACGACTAAAAGTGCAAAGGGTTAATATCGTTGCCCAAGATTTTTAAATAAAATTATTTATATAATAGAAAAGATAAATTAAAATCCGCGGGATAAGGCCTTACAAATTTAAAGCTGGGGCTCTATTCTATAAATATATTAAAAAATTGCATCTAACGATCAAACGAGAATTTACGAGTGGAATTTTTATCGAAGTTCCTTGTAACACCATGATAAATATACATAACAAATTGTCACGATATATTAAACATACCCGACCAATCATCACTTGGCTGGCGTCGATAGTTGCTGATATTTTTTACAGTTATCTCGCTTATTCAATAAGCGTTGTGTCGAGAAAGTTATATAAAAAAATATATCTGAAATAAAATGTGAGAGCACTAATCAGAAATACAAATTAACAGATCTAGTTGATTGGTTCTCAATTCGCCTGACAGCGACCACTTTTCATGAAACAGACTACTGAAATCCTTATATCGCTTGCAGGACGTCCACAGGGCGCCCACAGGACGTCCTCATTACGTCCTCAGGTGGTCCACTGAACGTTCACAGGTCGTCCACAGGACGCCCACAGGACGCTCACAAGATGCCCTCAGAGCGTCCTCAGGACGTCCTCAGGGCGTATACAGGACGTCCACAAAGCGCCCACAGGACGCCCACAGGAGGCTCACAGGACGTCCACAGGGCGCCCACAGGACGTCCTCATTACGTCCTCAAGGCGTCTACAGGACGTCCACAGAGCGCTTACAGGACGCCCACAGGACGTCCTCATTACGTCCTCAAGGCCTCTACAGGACGTCCACAGCACGCCCTCAAAGTGTCCTCAGGACTCTCACAGGACGTCTGCAGGGCGCCCACAGGACGTCCTCAGGTAGTCCACTGAACGTTCACAGGTCGTCCACAGGACGCCCTCAGAGCGTCCTCAGGACGTCTTCATTACGTCCTCAGGGCGTGTACAGGACGTCCACAGGACGCCCACAGGGCGCTCACAGGACGTCCACAGGGCGCCTTCAGGATGCCCACAGGACGCCCACGGGGCGCTCACAGGACGTCCACAGGGCGCCTTCAGGATGCCTACAGGACGCCCACAGGACGCTTGCAGGACATCCACAGGGCGCCCACAGGACGTCCTCATTACGTCCTCAAGGCGTCTACAGGATGTCCACCGGATGCTTACAGGACGCTCACCGGACGCCCACAGGACTTCCTCAGGACGCCCTTAGGTCATCCACAGGACGTCCTCAACACGTCTACAGGACGTCCTCATTACGTCCTCAAGGCGTCTACAGGACGCCCTCTGGACATCCTCAGGTTGTCCACAGGTCGCCCACAAGACGACTTCATTACGTCCTCAGAGCGTCCACAGGACGTCCCCAGAGCGCCCACAGGACGCCCACAGGACGTTCACAGGACGTCCACAGGGCGCCCACAGGACGTCCTCATTACGTCCTCAGGTCGTCCACTGAACGTTCACAGGTCGTCCACAGGACGCCCACAGGACGCTCACAGGACGTCCTCATTACGTCCTCAAGGTGTCTACAGGACGTCCACAGACGCCCTCAGGACATCCTCAGGTCGTCCACAGGGCGCCCACAGGACGTCCACAGGGCGCCTTCAGGATGCCCACAGGACTCCCACAGGGCGCCCACAGGACGTCCTCATTACGTCCTCAGGGCGTGTACAGGACGTCCACAGTGCGCTCACAGGACGTCCGCAAAGCGCTTACAGGACGCTCACAGGACGTCCACAGGGCGCCCACAGGACGTCCTCATTACGTCCTCAGGGCGTCTACAGGACGTCCACAGAGCGCTTACTGGACGCCCACAGGACGCTCACAGGACGTCCACATGGCGCCCACAGGACGCTCACATGACGTCCACAGGGCGCCCACAGGACGTCCTCATTACGTCCTCATTACGTCCTCAAGGCGTCTACAGGATGTCCACCGGATGCTTACAGGACGCTCACCGGACGCCCACAGGACTTCCTCAGGACGCCCTTAGGTCATCCACAGGACGTCCTCAAGGCGTCTACAGGACGTCCTCAAGGCGTTTACAGGACGTCCACAGGACACCCTCTGGACATCCTCAGGTTGTCCACAGGGCGCCCACAGGACGATTTCATTACGTCCTCAGAGCGTCCACAGGACGTCCCCAGAGCGCCCACAGGACGCCCACATGACGCTCACAGGACGTCCACAGGGCGTCCACAGGACGTCCTCATTACGTCCTCAGGTCGTCCACTGAACGTTCACAGGTCGTCCACAGGACGCCCACAGGACGCTCACAGGACGTCCACAGGGCGCCCACAAGACGTCCTCATTACATCCTCAAGGCGTCTACAGGACGTCCACAAAACGCCCTCAGGTCGTCCACAGGGCGCTCACCGGACGTCCACAGGGCGCTCACAGGACGTCCACAGGGCGCCCACAGGACGCCCACAGGACGCTCACAGGACGCTCACAGGACGCCCACAGGGCGCTCACAGGACGTCCTCATTACGTCCTCAAGGCGTCTACAGGACGTCCACAGGACGCCCTCAGGACATCCTCAGGTCGTCCACAGAGCGCCCACAGGACGCCCACAGGGCGCTCACAGGACGTCCACAGGGCACCTTCAGGATGCCCACAGGACGCCCACAGGACGTCTTGTTCATCCCCTTAGGGGGGGTTCGAGAAGGAGGGGGACCGGAGGGGAAGCTAAAA
Source organism: Crematogaster levior (assembly GCA_901521435.1). Lineage (NCBI taxonomy): Eukaryota > Metazoa > Arthropoda > Insecta > Hymenoptera > Formicidae > Crematogaster > Crematogaster levior. The sequence goes on from CABEGB010000758.1 coordinate 60,714, forward strand.
CTCCACTCCCCCCTAAGGCTCCTTTAACGGAGGAACCTATCTCCATGGGATCCCCAACTGTTGGGTCCCCCACGGAGGTGGTGGAGGTTGGGGGGGAGGGTTTACCTCTCCTCCTGGAGGATGGGCGCCCTCAGAGCGTCCTAAGGACGTCTTCATTACGTCCTTAGGGCGTCTACAGGACGACCTAATTACGTCTTCGGGCATCAATTTTATACAAAATCAATAGGAGTTAGCGATCTAGTATATAGTACATATATCTGTGGTTCGCTTTGTCTCCTAACTTTTTCATAGATGCTTACAGGACGTTCACAGGTCGTCCACAGGACGCCCACAGGACGCCCACAGGACGTCCACAGGACGTCCTCAAGGCGTCTACAGGACGTCCACAGGGCGCCCACAGGACGCCCACCGGACGCCAGATTGTTATTGTTTGAATTTTAATTAATAATGTTTATAGAGTATTAAAATGTTTTTATACTCACTCTCTATGGCCTTCTTTGTTTACATACAAAGTTTTGAACAAATCTCCCGTATTAGATATAATACTTCTAAATGTGATATTCAGAGTATAATGGTATGTAGGTAATAACGTATGATTGAAATGAAGACTAATAATTTCTTGTTGGTAAAAATAAGTAATGCTAAATATTTTGTGCTTTAATCCATGTTCGTCAGTCAACATCGCATCAATTACATTCAAATTTGCTGAGTGCAAACGTATGTTTCATGCAGCGTTGAGAATTTTGTGAATGTTCACATGTGCCGTGAAAAACATCTTTTTCGATGTCTAATTCTAGTTCAATATCATAGTATCTCGGTAGTAGATATACTTGATCGTAGTAGACATCTCGATAAATAGACAAATCGAAATCATCTGCAGGTTTATCTATCGCAGTGTAGGACTCAGTGTTTAGATTTTCATCAGGAGAAAAAGCCGTGAAAATTAATATTAAATGGCCAATTAATAACAATGTTATGAATTTCATAGCACTTTTCCAAATAGGATACTTATAGGAAGGTATATCTTGTTTGGAAACAGAGAAATATAAACAAAATGTAATATAAAATTTTAATTTTTAACGGAATTTGGTAAAAATATGGTTTATAAATCTTTAAAAGAATTAATTACGATTGTGGAAATATATTTTTTATAGTAATAATTACTCACTAGAGTTACAAGCAATACGTTAACTTAATTACTGTAAGCAGTATTAAATATTTCTAACATTTAATATTCAATTTAATCCAATAAAGAAAAAAAAAGTTTAAAAAGTTTCTTTTATTACGAATTTTATTACTCGAGACTCATATACAGTTTTGAGATAATGTTTTCTTCTCTTTCAACATGTAATGACAACATTTAATTTTGTTAAATGTAACGTTAATGATAATTTTGAGAGAAATATCTTTGATAAGGTAAAAATATGCTTGTATTTTATATATTTATCTGTAGGTACATTCAAATAGTAACATGTAAGTATTTTATTTCTGAGAATTAAATTTTGTTTAAACAAGCACTAAAATTGCATATGCTGATAGGATAGGTATCTAAAATATTTTTGTTACAATTAATTGAAATTACCACTTACCGTTATTTCTTCAATGCTAGAAAAGTATTTATATACTCTAACTCCACAGATATTTCCAATTCGAGGGAGTCACTGACATCAACTCTTCGAAAATCATGGGTCTATTCTTTTCAGCTGCACTGCTGAACTAGTGCAATAAGTTAGAATGAGACATATATATATTTTTTCACTCTAACTTATTGCACTAGTTCAGCAGTGCAGCTGAAAAGATCAGACCCCATGATTGTCTCAACATCCGTGACAACGAGATTGCGTCCTCCATAGGACCTATCTACTCAGCATCGACGACTATATTTGTTCAATATTTGCGTTACTGAAGAAAGCTCAGTGAGCCAAAACGCGTCTACGTATGTACAAATTGTTCGCGACATGTTTTAACGAATGTTTGTAACAGTTTTATTAATCCATATCATATATATACATATGTTTTAGCTTTAAAAAACGGCTTTTATTTATTTTAAGATTTTATATACTCTTGTCCTTTCCGTTCGAGAAATCTTCGCAAACTAGCGACGATGTCGTCAATGTCAAGAAACATTGACAATAAAAAGAGGCATCATAATAAGTAACAGATAAACAGTTTCTCTATAATAATAAACTTAATTGCACGGTAGACGCATTCGAAATAATCTTGCTACATTTTTCATTATTGTATTATTATCAACTGACGTATGCATTCGCTTATGTACACGTGATCGCAATGCTATAAATATTATAATAGATGCATGTGGTTCTTTGCAATGTCACGAGTACTTTTTTCTATGTATTTCTCCTTTACAATCCCGCACAGAAAGTTAAACGAACCTACGTGTAATGGTAATAATTCGCATACAATTCTCACAGTTGTAATATAGGTTGCTTCATGTAGCGTCGTATTTCTTACAAATATCAAATAACTTATTTTATTTTTAAGATAACACTACAATCAATTCACTATGAATTATTAATATCTGTCGATTATGTAAAATATTATGTGAAATTATGTAAAATAAATTTTAAAGTAATTGTGCAATTGAATTTTTTAACATTTTATAAATATTTGTAAAATATTTTTGCTTTTAAAATGTTTTTTTAAATTTAATTTTGCTTTATTTTAGACACGATCACTAATAAATAATAATGGCATATTTTCTTGCATTGTTAAAAATAGTCACTTGAATGAAAATGATGGAACTAATGTTGTAATCGATGTAGGTGATTTGTACTGAGTAATTTTAAATTAATTAACGTGGCACTATATCGTAACTAAAATATTGCGTAATTATTTTATTTTTAATGTCATCTTTGTAAACTAACAAGTATATATACATGAATAATCGACAATATGTATTATTAAGATTTTCAAAATATTTTTCTTGAGAAATGAAAGATTTTTTGTGCTACAAGTAATCATTTCATGAATTACAATTATAAGTTTATTTTATATTATCATATTTTATCATTGGATTAATTAAACGAATACTGCACTAAAGTTTATTTAATAATATCAACATAATCTTACAATAATTATAAGGCGATCAAATTACAAGAATAGAAAATGACAATGCATTTTACAAATATAAAATATAAAATTATATTAAATGTAAAATAAATGATTTATTTTAATCAAGCAATGATACTTTATTTTAATAATGATCTGAATAGTCAAATCTTTATACGTAAAATTAACAATTATAAGATATATTATAAGATATCTGACTTATAAGCTAAATATGTATGTTGTTTACGAAAAAGTTATATATTAATATACACTTCATATAACAAATCTTTAAAAAGTAGCGACCAATTGTCATAATTATTATTAGTTAATAACATTTCAATAAAGTAAGAGATAATTTATCCTGTCGCCAATGCCAAACGACTGCTTTTTGTTCCCAAAAATCATTGAGAAATAAGCTAATTAATAAGCTTTTTGTAAATTATCGTTAAGCGATTGTTTGCAAGACAGTCATTATCGTACAAATATCGTTATAATCGTTATAAAAAATAACGATTAGTTACAGAATAAGGCTCTAAGGCGGTATGTAACCTCATTCTATGCGCATGCGCAAAAAAATCGATATGTCTAGCATCAGTAACAACTTTGAATAAAGTTTGAAAATGCTTAACATGCACAGTAAAGTAAACACTAGCAAATTTAGTTACATATATATTTTATTGTAAGAAATATTCTCTTATTATTATTAGGTCCTTTATGGAAAAACGGAAAAAGAAAAGGAAGTGATAAAAATAAAAATAAAAAATCTTTTATAGAATAAATATTATACAATTTATGAGTGGAAATATATAAATTAAATTTGTTAATCTATTCTGTCTACAGCCTTATATGAAAAAATAAACTGGATAGTGTCGCCATCTAAGAAGTAAATAAAGCTTACCACGCAAAAGTCCTGATTTTCTATTTTTTCCTCTTCTGCTTAAAATAGTTTACTGATTATACAGATTGTTCTTAATAAGTGCGAAAAATTTTAGGAGATAATTCTTTATCAAAAATTAAAGGGGTTTTTCATATAAAGATATACTCCTACATCCCTTCTTGTGGAGTTACACTCCTCCAAAAATGGGGATAAAAATTAGATTTTTATTTTATCTCAAATTTGGAACAAATTAAAGAAATGAAATTAGATGGATATTTTCTACTAGTAAAAAAATTATTTATTAATATTTTTTCTACCTTCCGTATTGTTATAAGGGGATGAAACTAGCAACCCTTATTCAATTTTTTATTAGAACTTTTTAATAAGCCGAAATATGATCATCTAGAAATATGCATTAAAATGTTTATTTATTTAGAAATTTTTTTATTTTTTTTATAAAATCAGTTGTTTTCAAGAAAAAAAATCACGTTATCGTGCACAGCACGATGCTAAATAACATAGGTTTCGAATTACGAGAAGTTAAATTTTAAAATAAACTTATCACGTATCACGCAATCCAAATCACTCATTCCTTTACAAAATATCAACACAATTAAATGTAAAATCCAGAAATTCCAACATATCGCTATGATGATAAATATTATGATATCAATAAAAATTAATATTACGACTGAAATACTCAAAAGTAGTTCGATTAACTTAACACAAAATTTCCATATTTCCTTATAAATGACTTGTGTTAACGCTTGATTTCAATAAAAAATAAGTTTTGTTTTATTTAGAATAGAATATTTCTTATAATGATACTGCACATTTTATTTATTAATACACAATAACTCAATGATACAAAATCAAACACTAGCAATCAACATTTGTTGCCACATGTTCTTCAGAGAGAAAGGGTGCAGTCATATTATTACTTACAAAATAAATCAGCTTTAGTCAGTTTACTTATACATTATTATGTATTGTTCTAATTATGTTTTTTTCTCTACGCCATCATGGGAGAATTATTATATTATATACACAGATTATATAAGAATATTCTTAACATCCACACGTTAACATCATGTTTCATTTTTAATTTCCGATATTTAACGATAATATTAACGACAAATTTTTCCATATTATGAAGAGAAATGTATGCGTTAAAGTGAAACATATATTTACATTTTCCTCAAACGACAATCATTTCCCAATTACAGTTTCCTACATAATTTTAAATAGATTACTTAAAATAAAACGTATTAATTTTCTTCACCAACAAACATCAAGTCAATAGCATACACACAATTTTGCAATTTATATTAAAAATTTTATACTAAAGTTTTAATTACGTATAATCATGTAGAAGTGAATATGAGTGTGAATATTAAAAATAACAAAACATCTCTTCTCAGGAGTATCCCAGTAAACTTTATCCCGCGTACTATGTTGGATGCGATCTTATACTCCTCCATAATGTATTTATATCGTGAGGTCTAGAGAAGGAATCATACTTTTGAATCGACGATATGCACATTTTACCAGGACACTGACTAGGAAAGTAAATTTAACGCAAATCTTATTACAGTCTTGGATGCTTACGATTAAGAACATTCGGGGGACTTGCTGCCGAACCCGAGTGCTCGATAGGATTTTCTGCTCACAAGTAACACTACCCAACTTTCACTCGCCGATTTTTTTGTAACTTGGTATACATATACTATATCGAAAAATATTTGACACGTATTTTTTTATATCGGCCCAAAATGATATTTAAGGGTTAAAAACATCCTTTTAACCCTTTAACGACCAAATTTGCACAATTTGTCTTTTGTAGACAAACAAATTTTTTAAAAAATTGAGACCTCCATATCCGACTATTTGTGAGGTCGCTCTTTCGAATGGCGCAGTTAAAATTTTCAAAAAATGACGTTTAACAGTGTTTTTTTTTTCAAAATAAGTGACGAAAACGCGATTTTTCGGCTACTTTTTTTTTTTAATGCAATTTTCACTATAATACCTGTTTCTGATCATCTTCTAACCAATCAGAAACGTGTTATCGATAATTTTACTTCAAAAATATGCTTTCACATATTTTGAGTTTTGTCGATTTGGATTTTAAAATGGCGTCTGAACGCCAAAAATTTTTCGAAATTAAGGAATTTTTTACATTCAAATCGACAAAAATCAAAATATATGAAAGCATATTTTTGAAGTAAAATTATCGGGAACACGTTTCTGATTGGTTAGAAGATGATCAGAAACCGATATCATAGTAAAAATTGCATTTTATTACTCACTTATTTTGAAAAAAAAACACCGTTAAACGTCATTTTTTGAAAATTTTAACTGCGCCATTCGACAGAGCGACCTCAAAAATAGTCGGATGTGGAGGTCTCAACTTTTAAAAAATTTTGTTTGTCTAGAAAAAACGATGTTGAAATCCGTGTGCAAATTGCGCAAATGTGGTCGTTAAACGGTTAAAAATCTACATTACGAAAGGGTCAATCAAATTATTTTAAAAAATAATTGGTCAATTACCTCACAACACGGTGAACAGAGTTTTCCAGATCGTTGTGATTATATATCTGAAGTTCATTTTTAAAAATTCACAATGGCGGGTGACGATTTTTTTAAAAAGTCAGATACGTTTAAAACTTATCACTCTAGGGTTTTTAAGGTCGTTGGTTACTATTCTTAAGTTAGTTTTCAAACATACGAATTGACGGATTCAATACGGCGGTAGATTTCTTGAGAATTGATCAGATTCGCCTGAAATTTGTAACTTGAGGAGTTTTGGATCATAAATCTAAAGTCAGTTTCAAAATTTGACATTTGACATAGCACTTTATGCTATTTCTTGAAACCGACTTTTTTGCGTGTAAGCGCTCTGACGGCCGACCACGCACGACACTGTTAAGGAGCAATAAAGTGAGCTCTCTACTCGGTGTCGCATTAATACAAATATTGTATTGAAAATACAAATAATGTATTATTTCCTTCTTATTCTCTATAGAGGAATGTTTGCACACGGATTTCAACATCGTTTTTTCTAGACAAACAAAATTTTTTAAAAGTTGAGACCTCCACATCCGACTATTTTTGAGGTCGCTCTGTCGAATGGCGCAGTTAAAATTTTCAAAAAATGACGTTTAACGGTGTTTTTTTTTTCAAAATAAGTGAGTAATAAAATGCAATTTTTACTATGATATCGGTTTCTGATCATCTTCTAACCAATCAGAAACGTGTTCCCGATAATTTTACTTCAAAAATATGCTTTCATATATTTTGATTTTTGTCGATTTGAATGTAAAAAATTCCTTAATTTCGAAAAATTTTTGGCGTTCAGACGCCATTTTAAAATCCAAATCGACAAAACTCAAAATATGTGAAAGCATATTTTTGAAGTAAAATTATCGATAACACGTTTCTGATTGGTTAGAAGATGATCAGAAACAGGTATTATAGTGAAAATTGCATTAAAAAAAAAAAGTAGCCGAAAAATCGCGTTTTCGTCACTTATTTTGAAAAAAAAAAACACTGTTAAACGTCATTTTTTGAAAATTTTAACTGCGCCATTCGAAAGAGCGACCTCACAAATAGTCGGATATGGAGGTCTCAATTTTTTAAAAAATTTGTTTGTCTACAAAAGACAAATTGTGCAAATTTGGTCGTTAAAGGGTTAAAAGGATGTTTTTAACCCCTAAATATCATTTTGGACCGATATAAAAAAATACGTGTCAAATATTTTTCGATATAGTATATGTATACCAAGTTACAAAAAAATCGGCGAGTGAAAGTTGGGTAGTGTTACTTGTCAGATCTAATGAAGAATGGAATGCATCTCACATAATTTACTAAATTAATTACTAAATCATGACCTAGCAGTGGAAGCTTATTGAATTAAACGTCTAATAATACAATATAGTGTAATATTGTATTATTTACATTAGATATTAATACTTTTAATGTAAGATGTAAGATGCAATATAGTCTCGCTATATTGTATCCATATAAGTATCTAAGTACGGGTCTTTCTCATCACCTCATAATAATTGTGTGACAATAATTCATCAAAATCATAATTACAATTTTGTTAAATAAAAATAATAATAAAGAAATTTTATCTTCGTTGAAAAATTAAAAGCATTATTTCGCAAATTTACTCAAATATTTTCTCATTATTATTATTATATTATTGCAATATTTATTATAGTATATATCCAATAAAAAAGTTGCATAACAAAATCTTTGTTATTTACAATAAACACTAATTAATAGACAAATTAATAATAAACAATGTTAAAAGTAATTTAACGTATTCCATCTATGCATTAACTAAGATAAATCTGTTAGTACAAATTTGCATCAAATGTATCTAACTGTGCATTAACAAATACAATTGCATCTTGCATGACCTTCGTGGTATTCCACGAAACTTGAATACAAATGTTAGTTTACCAACTCTCCAGCTAGCAGATTACTGACAATTTCCACACATCTAATTTAAAATAACTGACATGTTTAATTTATAAGATGTATATACAATATTTCCGTATTTTGTGTGTCGAGTACACATTTAAAAAAAAAATGTCTGTTCTACAGTCTGCTCTAACTCGAAAATAAAGTACATAACATAGACAGTATTTACATTAAACTTTCTTGCTTACAATTAGTACGAACAGAGGGAAGGGAGAGCTGAGGAAAAAATATCTTGCTATTAATGATCGATACATGAAATATGATACAGATTTTCACTCGATACATGAATTTTAGATACAGACTTTTGCGGTTATTTCATACTTGTATTTAACATGCTGAGAGTCTAAAAATATTCAAAACACATAATGTCTTACTATAGATAGAATAGTTTGTTTTTTTTCAGTCGCTAATAGAAGAAATTGATTCACATCGCATCGTGTATAAATACACAAAGATATCTATTTGATCGTGCGTAATACTGCGACATTTTCTCTCATTCCCTCTTTCTTTATCGTTATCATCATCGTGATATTGTAAGTAAATAGACATTCGGCACATATCTGTAATAAATTCTAATCAAATCCATACGTATCCATACATATTATAAGAAGATGAAAATAAATTTTTATTATATATGTATAACTATAATAGTTAATAGAGTCTTGTATAATATTATCTTCTTGAATTTTATATATGTTTGTGTAATTCATGATAATAAAAGACCGGGCAGTGTGAAGTAACCCTGAAATACGACATTAGAATATATTTGTAATAAAACTATGTAATTTTATATATATAATTCGGAATTATTATTATTATCTTTATATAAACCCGGTAGACGAGCAACTGTTGGTTCATTTTAGTTAGATTATTATTAGATATTCCGATTGCTGTCAAAAGATCATGTGGAAAAAGACCATATTTGACATCATATTATTATATAATTTTGTTAATATCTTTAATGAAAATAGTAACACAACTTTCAGATTCTTAAAGTTCCACATATTAGATGTTAGCATCTTTTTCCGAAAAGTTTCATAAATTTTAATTTTTCCACTTTATCAATAAAATTATCTTAATTTTGCATCCTATTTAATCTTTCTAACCAATCCTTTTTATCATAAGTATTATCAATCTGTGTCTTGCGGCGCTAAAGAGAAATTGCTTATAAGTTACAAGAATTACTAATAGAATCTACATATCGACATTTATGAAATATTTTTCATTCTTAATAAACCAAAATGGCACTTTACATGATAATAAAAATTGACATTTTGAGAAATTGTTATCACTATCTAAGTAGTTATCACAAAATTGAAAAAAGCAGTGTCCAAATTTAAAGAAATTTATGATACTTCCTTTGTTGTACTTATATTGCTGCTATTAGTTTAATCAATAATTGATATTGGCTTATACATATATGTTATTCATTCAATTTATAGAAATATATTCATATAAATTAAACAAAAAATGTATATTTGCTTAGCATATTTCCTCTTCATATAATATTTAAATATTATTTCACATAATATTTAAATATTATTTTATATAATATTTAAATATTAAATATTCAAATATTGAAAATATTATTCTTCTAAACTATTTTCTGTATAAGACTAGATTTGTTTTACATATATCAAAGAAAAAGACAAAAAATTTTGCAACATATATCTCTGGTACAAATGAAAAATGGGTAATTATGCAGAATAGGGGAGCACCCCCCATGACCTTGACCTTGACATATGTTGTCAAGGTCATCCTCCTGAGTGACCTTCAGGAGGTTTTAGCCCTCGGTCACCACTCGTTAAAAAGTTATAAACAAAAAAAGTTTGAAAAATGTCGCCCTTATTTTGAATACACCTTTACACATTCACCGGCAATAACCAATGAGCAAAAGGAGTTTCACGACACTGTGTATGTATATGGTATTCCTACTGTTGTTGATATTTCTTATTACATTTCCACGCGTAAAACATAGATTCGCGTCAAAAATTGCAAACCCATGTGGAACCTCTCTTCGCATCGAAAAGTATACGCTTGGAGGCAGTGTGTTCCGCCCCCCCTACGGGGGGGCTCCACTACCGAAAAACTACACACATAAGTGTGGGTGGAACTTGCTTTGCGTGGAAAGTTTCCACGCGTAAAACATAGATTCGCGTCAAAAATTGCAAACCCATGTGGAACCTCTCTTCGCATCGAAAAGTATGCGCTTGGAGGCAGTGTGTTCCGCCCCCCCTACGGGGGGGCTCCACTATCAAAAAACTACACACATAGGTGTGGATGGAACTTGCTTCGCGTGGAAACTTTCTACACGAAGCAAGTTCCACCCACACTTATGTGTGTAGTTTTTCGGTAGTGGAGCCCCCCCGTAGGGGGGGGCGGAACACACTGCCTCCACGCGTACACTTTTCAATGCGAAGTGAGGTTTCATTTTAAGATAGATTATCAGAATGTTATCTGTACGAAAATCTATCGTATATTAGTTTACTTTCGGATTCCGTTTCAAAGTCATAGAAATATTAACAATAGTAGGAATGCCATATACACACACAATGTCGTAAAAGTTGTTTTGTTCATTGATCATTGGCGGTAAATGTGTAAATGTGTATTCGAAATAAGTGCCAAATTTTTCAAACTTCTTTTGTTCATAACTTTTTAACGAGTAGTGACCGAGGGCTAAAACCTTCCGAAGGTCACTCAGGAGGATGACCTTGACAACATATGTCAAGGTCAAGGTCATGGGGGGGTGCTCCCCTATTCTGCATAATTACCGAAAAATGATTTAGAAATTCAAAATTTACGAAATTGTAAATATCACAAATTTAACATTCTTTAATTAGAAGATTTTAAATTATAGATATGATATTAGAAGATTTAGTATATCATGATTTTTATAATCTTTGATTCAGCAATACTATCTATCATTTTATATGATTTTTTAAATAATTCTCAACACGTATGTGTTTCTTCATTAAAGTATAATTGCTTGTATAGAAAGTCGTATAGAATAAATAAAAGCAATGACACTAAAGAAAGAAAAAGAGAGCAAAACTTTTCTAAATACGTTTCTCATGAATACCCCTCACTTTTTGTAATTTATACTTTTTAGACATACTATTCAGACGAATACTGAATTGTCGCGTCACTTTTCGTAGATTTGTGTGAGCTGTCTAAATTCCGCGTAATCGATATCCAAAGTCTATATCATATCTGTAGTCTGCAAATAAATTCGGATCAATTAATCGTTCACAATATGTAATAATTGGATAATTTTATGGGATTGGACGCATCAACTGATTCGGTATCGACTAGATAAAATCATCAAAAAAAATTCTTACGGTAATGCCAAGGAATTCTCGCCTTACGACAGGATACAAGAATTCCTTTTGGAATCGGAGCGCTCGCGAATTTGTTGCAGATGTTGCAACTGAGCTGGGGACGGCACGTGGGTACCACTGCTGTTGCGAGAGTTTAGATGTTGCGGAGGCGGCAAGGATTGCCGACGGCGACGTTGTAGCGCCGGGCTCAGATTATACTTCAACTTGGCTTGGATGAGAAGCTCCTTAAATACTTGCGAGATGTTCAGATTTTCTTTCGCAGATACCTCCACAAAACCATTTTTCCATTTCATGGTTACAAGCTCTCTCGTACTCTTAATCTCCACCTGTAATCCATTTTTCGCCGTCGTAACATTAAATGTTATACGTAATGCGCACAGATAATCAGTTTTATTTATATCTTTGTGCACGTTAAGCTCCCCTCTTATTGTCTTCGTAATTTTAATTTTATATGCTACTTTTTTTAATTTTCTAAATTTTGACACATCTATATATGACACTCGAATACTATAAACAAAGTTTATATATATAATATATATATATATATATATATATATATATATATATATACACATATATATATATATATATATGCACATATTTTTTTACTCTATTATCATATTATTGTATTTTTTAAATATTAACAAGTATATAATTTTCCTACCTCTTAATCCATGATTATACAGAGCTGGGACAAGTATTCAACTTTTATCGAGTTTTGATCACATAATAACGTCAAAAACACAAACTTGTAGAATAACGCGATAAATTTCATTTTTTCTTGGTATTGTAAAAAATTTTTCTTCAAGAATTTTTAAAGTTAAATTTTAAAAGTTAAAAATTAAAAAAAAATAAATTTTTTCAATATTGAATAAGCGTGGTTTAATACTGTTAAACTCTTTCGAAAACAAAACAAAAATTGTTTTTAAAAATTTCCGAAAAAATTCAACGATTATTTTATCGAAACTCACCTCATGTTCCGCTTCCATGAGATCGATCTTGTTACCAACGATCACAATTGGGACGGCTCCTTTCGTATTGAGTATCTGAGCCCGAAGGGTCTTGATTTCAAGAAACGTATTAGAATCGTTAACATCGTAAACGAGAACGAAGGCATCGGCTGATTTAATCGAGAGATCTCTCATCGCCGGGAATTCATACGAGCCGGATGTATCGAGAATGTCGAGAGTCAAGTGAACTCCGGAAACGTTGAAATCCCCATGATGCATCTCCTCGACAGTTCGCTTGTACTTCGGGGTGAAAGTATTGTAAAGGAACTGATTAATTATCGCTGACTTGCCGACTTTCGCTGCGCCCATCACCACAATCTTGTGCCGAATCGAGCTCTCTGATGATTTTCCACCATCACTATCCGACTCCGTCAATCTCTCATTTCTGAAATAGTGTGTTGTTTTCATTAACTCGTGCTTTATTCGACATTTAAGGGAATTCGGTTTTCAATATTATTACAAAAAGTACAGTGTTATTACAATCAGGATAATAGATTTGAGTGAACGGTTCAAATGTATCTCTTCCTTAAACAGATACACGTCACTGAGTTATGATATTGGTCATATTATACAAAATATGAGGTGAATTGTTTGCGAGAGAGATTGTTATTAACGGAAGCGGGAAGACGCAATTTCTTCCGTGGTATGACGCAACGGAAGTAAAGAGATATCACATTTCGTTTAAGAGAGACAATCATCCGAGGAGGAGAATACTACACTAATGAACATCAAGGATCTCTCGCAATTCAGAGGCACATGGTTATTGAATACCGCATACGGTATTTTGTATAGGGTGTCCTGAATTCGTGACACTATCGGTGCTGAAATACCTCTTGTGCGAACGACAGGGCCACACGGTCGCTTTTACGCGCATCAGATAACAGCGGATGCCTTTAAGTATCTACGTCTTCATTATCCTCGCTTATTACAAGAAGTCAGGTACGGTTATTATGATGAATACATAAAAGCGGAAAAGCCGAGCTTCCTTTTCCGCGTGGATTTGCAGCGAAATTAAAGCTCGGGCTAAAATCAAAGAGCTAGTCACGAGGAACGCAATGGAAGGCAATGGGAAAGAAAGGACTCTAGAAGAAAGAAAGACGAAACGCAGGTAGGTTTCACGTTGAAAGCAATTTTTCCGTCTACGATTTATTACCTCGAATGTCTCATATAGACCTCACGTTTGCACAGAGGAGATATAATATCGAAAATCGAACTTCACGTATACCGACATGTATCTGCATAGCAGTGCTTCAAAGAACATATCATAAAAAAGATGATACTCCTTTCAAAGAGAGAGAGATGAAAAGATTAATATCGATCCTTTCACGTTTAATGAAACTTTTTTTTTTAAGATGCAAGTCATGTTGACATTATTCCCATAATTCTTATTACATGAACACAATAGATTTATTAATAATAATAATTCTTGAAAACAAAAAGATTTTAGTATGTTATTTTTGACGATTAGTCAATAGAAATTAACTAATTTAAGACTGGTAGTTTATTTAATTATAGACTAGTAAATTAGCAAGAAATAAAAGAGGAAAAAACGCTTGCATTACCTGTCATTCTTCGTTGTATCGTTCTCTTTCGGACAATGCGCCGAAGGTTGTAAGCTCAAGCGACGACTTAACTGATAACGCCCTTTCATCATTTGTGCCGTAGGATTTCTGGCGACAAAAATTTACGTTTTTTTTTAAAGAGAGAATTTATTTATAAGAAATAAACAATTCTGTGGAGATGACATTGGAATGACGAAGATTAAAGATGGACAATGTGAATCAAAATATGAATTTTTTTTCTAGACTGTTTTTTTTCTAGACTTTTCCGATATTTATTGCCAGTACTGAAAATCTATAGTTTACGTCACGTATACTATATTTTCAATGCTGCCAATGAATATCGGAACGCAACCATAATAATCGAGTAACTGGTTCGATGTTTTCCTCATCTGATGCATCAATATTTAATTATTTATGTCAAAAATTGATGCTTTTTTTAAAAATTATTTTCTATCTAATAAAAATAATTTATTTTTTTACTTGGAGAATTTACCACATTGCAGAAACATAATAAACATAATAAATTTCAACTTCAATCCTAAACTATCTCCTTAAAGACATACCACTATTTCCTTCTTCGCTTATAGAGCACTACATCAATTTATCATACCATGCTTGAATTTATGGATTATGATTTGTTGTGAAAGCATATATACACTTCACATCATAATTAGCAATAATATAAATAATTTCTAAAAATTATTTATAGTGACAGTACCTGAAAAGTACACCGCAGCATTTCGGAAAGCTGTCTCTAATGGCAAACAAAGGAATAAATAAACAAAATAAATTTTATTTATTTATTTATATTTATTAATTCCTCTATAAAATCACCACTTCTATATTATTCTATAACTATTCCTACAATTAAAGAAACGCTCTTTTTTTGAAAAATAATCGATTTATCGATACTTTTTATGAATAATGATCAACATCGATGTAGTCAAACATCAATTAAATCGATTTAAAAAACTTAGTATTTTTTCCCCATACATCAGTCATTCCTCGAGCATGTTCAAAAACATTTTCTCCCGTTTTACACTCGAGTGAGCGAGAGAGGAGAGTGAAATAAAGAGAAAAACCAGGTGATATTTTCAAACCCCTGATAAGATGTATGAAAGAAGTCGAACTTTAATAGAAATCCCACATCTATTGTCACATATAATTATTGCTCCGCTTACCATTCTATACTGCACCTATATAGATGAATAAAATCTTCGATCAAAAATCTTTTTTGTTAGGTTTTCAATCTTAATTTTATTGATTCAGTGTTGTTCTTCAATACAGTTCAACATATGTAAAACTATTGATTTATACATGAGCTATATATATAACTTGCATATAAGCGAACGATTCCATGAACTGACAATCTTGAATGTAAAAAAATGCGACACCAAATATAACTTTTTAATTTAAAAAAAATTTTTTTGCTCTTAGTTTTTAACCGATCTTTCGTAGTTTATTCGATGATCTCGCAGTTTATTCATGCACATACATTAAACATGTAAAAGGATTTTTAATTCTGCAAAACCAATTCAAGGTACTTTGAACGAACGTAAATGCCATCATCTCCTTAATTAGCAAAGAAGATTATATCAATCAAAGTTTTCAATTTTAATCACCAAATGACCCTAAATTTTTCTAAAAGATGAAAATGTGAGGAAAAATTTAACAAGAGCGTATTAAGGTGATCAAGCAGTTTCTGCCATTTCTCTAGTTTTATTAGTAAGGAGAAACTAATATTTTTTATTTGCACAAGTTTATTGCGAAAAATATATAACCCAGTGTTTTCTCATAAATGTCAATTTATGGAATTGTGTCTAGGTACTTTATTTCGACAAATTTACGTTGCAATAAAGCGACATTGACACGTGTTGATGACAATTAAAATTTTAGATTGCGTGTCAACAGGAAACATTATACGAGACTACTAACATATCCGATTAGTGAGTAGAAACAAGTGAGTAGAAACTTCACTATTGATAAGGCTCAATGACATGTGTCGTGTTGAATATTGATCGACAGTATTGGTAATTTTAACGACATGCTGTACAAAACTCGTCTATATACAAAATTCTTTGAATACAACAATTATGATCGATGTTTTAATAGCGTTTAAAAAAGCATAGTTACGATCCACACACAATCGTATACTCTTTTAATCGTGCAGCAAAAGCGTACGTACAAATTAAACTTGCAATCTCAAAAACAAGAAGAATAGAAAGTCCGCGAGGGACTTGAGTAACGACCGACTGCTATTCAAGCGAGGTTTCTTAGAGCGTTTAATTTCAAGATGATACAGAGCTGACATCAAAGAATTCACTCAAGTAATCTCGTAATCTGCTACGAGATACACGCCCCGCAGCGTAATAACTGTAACACAGTAAATCCATTTCCTGCCAGGTATAAGCCATTTTTGTTGCGCACGAAACAACGCTTTAGGCGATCCCGCCTCTGCTTTACATCATTAATCTTTTGTGCCGCTACAAAGTTTATTGAATAGCCGCAGCACAACGAAATGGCGGCTTAAACTGCCACCCTAAATAATCGAAAGTACGTGTTCGACATGTAAAGCGCAGCACGTTTCCGTATAAGAGTCTCTTTTTATTCTGCAGTATCTCGCGGTCGTCTGCATATTGCCTCTCAACCGCGAGATCAGACGCACTGATTGAGGAAGTAATCAAGAGATCCACGAAAACACCGAGAACGATCTCTCTTGTCGTGTCTATCTTCTGTTTTTTACATTTTTGCATTCGTTGAGATGTAAATTCGTTCAGAAAATTAAAAAGAGACGATGTAAAATATTACAGACGATATAAAATATATAAAACCGGATAAAGCAGCGAAATATTCCTTCAAAATATCCTGGACTTGTGAAGGTCTCTGCATCGGTTTATTTCGTTCGCAACTGTAATTTTCATATGTGCAAATTGTATAAGAAAAAATCATATACGCAGAATAATTATAAATATAAAACTATATATGTATATATATAGTTTTATATATATATACAGGGTGACCCATTTTAATCTATGGACCCCAATTCCTCCGAATGTATGCATGGTACGAGAAAACGTTTCAGACAAAAGTTTTGTGACTTCGAGGGGGATATAAGATGGTGTCATTAGTTTGACCTTGAAGAATTATTTGAAAGTCACATGAAAGTCACCTCAATTTTTTTAAATGGCATCTTCTATTTTTTATTGCATATTCTTGTAGCTTATCTCGAGACCTTTCCAAAACACTATAAATAAATGTTTTTTCGTTAAATATTTTCCGAGTTATAAGGCTTGAAATAATTTCTTAATTTTACATAAACTATAAAATATCTCGTAAAATATTCACTTTTCGATGATCTTACCTCAATACTTTTATGCACAGAATAATGAGAGGAATCAATTGGTGTAAAGAAAACACATAGTTGTTTTTAAGAAAATATATGTAATTGTTAATTACAAATTGCACATTTTTTCTTAAAAACAACTATGTGTTTTCTTTACACCAATTGATTTCTCTCATTATTCTGTGCATAAAAGTATTAAGGTAAGATCATCGAAAAGTGAATATTTTACGAGATATTTTATAGTTTATGTAAAATTAAGAAATTACTTCAAGCCTTATAACTCGGAAAATATTTAACGAAAAAACATTTATTTATAGTGTTTTAAAAAGGTCTCGAGATAAGCTACAAGAATATGCAATAAAAAATAAGGGATGCCATTTAAAAAAATTGAGGTAACTTTCATGTGACTTTCAAATAATTTTTCAAGGTCAAACCAATGACACCATCTTATGTCCCTCTCGAAGTCACAAAACTTTTGTCTGAAACATTTTCTCGTACCATGCATACATTCGGAGGAATTGGGGTCCATAGATTAAAATGGGTCACCCTGTATATGTGTGTGTGTATATAATAGTACAATTAGCGTAATAAGTATTATCTTGTGCGTTTATATCCAAGTTCAGTCAGGATTTTTCACTTCAAAATATCGGCGTAATTATTTTGAGGTATAAAATATCTCTAGACTGTATATAATATCTATGAATTGTTCCTTCTCATTTCGTCTGTTTTTCGAATTTCCATTCTTTATCAATCTGCAAACGTGTACGAGGTTTTTAATATCGGAAAGAGGCACATCTGGGAATGCCGTTCGTAGGCGTTCTTTTGTTTGTTTTTTTTTTTATTTGTGATGAAAGCGACATTTTTCAATCTCGCCAGGATGGACCGGCGATTCGCCACGGATAAACACGCAAAACGACTCCCATCGGTGTCTACCACAGATCGATAGCCGTAACGTAATTTCCCATTGAGATAACCGATATCCGTATAGTACACGAGCGCAAGTCTGCATATCCTATCTTGGTGAAGAACAAAAGTGATCGATAGAAACTGTCGTGATAACACTGCTACGCGACAGACTGGAAGTGTCATCGATATCATAAAATCATCCGCTAACTCACTTTTTCGCAATTGTCAATAACGCGTTTTGGCTAAAATTCCGATTCTTCGACAAAGTCCAGCTGATGTTCCAATACTTCAATGCTCTCATTAGACCTTCTAAATTTTCTTTAAAGTTAAATCTCATATAATATGTGTATTAAAATGTGTCAAAATTTGAAAAATTGCAAAATATAATGTATATCTATTACTAAATACATATCTATTTGGAAGCAATAAAAATATTTGGAAGTAACTCAACCTGTGAACTTAAAATTAGAAACAAAAATTAAAAAATTAAAAATTATTAAGTGAAAAATGAGTTCTTGTATTCATAACATAGTATTGGAAATAAATCAAAGCTTATAGAGTCGGAGCTGGATTTTGATGGCTCGTGGTTTTTTTTCTAATAAATGTACACGTGTTTTGGCGCATAGGTCATGTTTAGTGTACAAATAAATAAATTGCATAAATAAATTACATAGTATCTAAATATGAAATCGTATTTTGTCACATTACTTACATGATAACCTAGTCGTATTCTGTAAATTCTCTGTCTAATGGTATTTTTGAGAGCAGCCCACATGTTATTCAACGAGGTAAAACTCGGCAAGATAAAAATAAATGTGTCATAAACATTCATATTCCAACAACAATATTTTGAAAATTCATTGTATTCGTTTTAACGATCGCGTGTCGACAAATATATCGAAAGAAATTGCTGACGCAATCGAGAAAGAAAGAAAAGGAAATTATCAAAAGTAATACTAATGCCTCGCTAAAGTGTGCAGACAGATTATTTTTACGATTCAATCTTCACAATAACATTTTTCGATCTGTGAGACCCACTAGAACTTACCGCCCGGCAATATCTCGGATCGAAAGGAGAGCAATTACAAGGGTTGTTCTCAGACATCCGCAATCTCCTTTTTCCTACAAGAGCCGTTCAATAACTTCTTCCATTCGGCAAAGCACACGTTAGTGGCGATAAAATGAACGCGAAGTATTCTTCAACACTTTATATTACACAATAGATTTGAGAGTTCACAATTTCATAAACTTTGGCTCTCTACCGTAATATAAATGCAAATATAAATTTTTAATGCACAATATAATATGTGTTGTTACAAATTCTTATGACTTCATATAATGCATATTATAAAAATAATATTCATGTAATTTTTATGTTTTGCGTAACGTATGTTATGTCATACTATGTGATAATAACAATAACTTTATTGAAGTGCAAGTGAAATAAATTATAAGTGCATAGAAATGAAAATATAGAGAAAATATAAAGAGTTGCCTCAACAAATGAGTAATTAAACTTTATAAATCTAGATCATAAAATTCCAACACAATAAAAATAACAATATAATAATAAAAAATAATAATAATAATAATAATTTATGTATCCGGAAATGTAATATAACATTAAAAGTATACAAATATTTATAATGTTAATATAAATATACGCAATATTATTAATATGAAAATATTAATTATTTAAAAGTGAAAGAGCTTATATGTTAAAGAATTTATATGTTAAAAGATCGTATCTCTTTGTTAGTCGGTGATATTTTCGTATAAAATACTTCCTCCACTTATGACGTGATGATTATTAGTCTCAATAGTCCATATCCTTATATATGTTTCTATTATGTATAATGAGAAAGTTATTCTGTATTATATACATATATGTACAAAATTGACGTATATACGAAACTGAATGGTATGGATAGCATTACGAAGCTGCGAGACCATACAAGAGAATGTACAGTGTCGTTAGGACTTCATCATTAGAGATTTACGCGGTTATATCCTTCCCATCAAAACATCTACATTTTAATAATAAATAGCACAGCTAACGAGTACATTGTTAGCTAAATCTTGTTTTGCTATTTATCCACATAAAAAGAGTGTTTTTATTTTATTATATACGCTTGTGCGAGACAACGGAAGCATTTGCCAGGTGATTTTTTCTCATTACTGCGTCGGTCGTGCGGGTATCGTAAGAAACAACTAATATTATGCAAAAGCGGGTGATACGCAGATCGATATTCAAATTACTCGAGAAAGTAATGCGGGCAAATGTTTCGTTTTATTTTACAAGTAACGCAAGTGACGTAAGCGCTATGATATTTTACATCCGAGAGTTTATGCGCTGTACCGTTAATTTCTTAAATGAAACCCGGTCGCCTTGATTAAATACGAGGGTCTAATGCTCTCCGCGTTTATAAAAAAAAAAGACTCTTTTTAGTGCGAATTTTGTAACGAGACGTTTTGAATTAATATCAAGAGCTCTCTCTCTCTCTCTCTCTCGCTTGTCGTGCTCTTTGCTTGCGTATAATTAATATCAATAAATATTTACACGCGGAACGTTTGTACAAGAAATCCGAAATGTCGCCAGAAATAATACAGGAATGTCAATTCTACACGTGTAAAGCTGGATTTATGTACACGGTACATGTGGTTTGTGATTCGTGACTTGCTTACCCTTTTCAATAAGTTTGCCTTCTGAATTTTCTCTCTTTTTAACTTGGTGTCGCCAAGGCTCGCCGAGCCTCTAACCGTGTAAACCCAGTTTAAGTTTACTTCTAAAAACAATTTTTTTTTTATCGAAGATTAAAACCTCTGATTTTTATTTTATGTAGTTTTCATCAACAATTTATTGTAAATAATCTACGCAACAAATCACGAGATCGTAAAGAACTACTGGAAATTCTATGATGAGGGTCTCTGCCGGATCGTACTTCGGGGACTGCAAGAGTGATATAGGTTAATCCCCAGGCCCGAAGCACGACTTCTTATTTGTCACGTGAATCATTACAAGGATTATGCAGGTAAACGTGCTTCGAATCTCTTGACTCCCTATTAAAGTGTGAAAATACCATCCCCCAAACATCAGAGAGGCGTAATAATAAATTTAATCTTTTTAAATTTTGAAAATTAATCAAAACTAATTAAAGCATCTCTACGTTTCTTTTTATAAACGATACCGGTAGGGTGGCGTCAACAATTTTACATACTTTCAGTATAGACAGACATAACATTTAAAAGATTCATTTAGAATCTTTGATAATTTAAAAAAGAAAACTTTATTATCGCATTTATTAGCTTTTTATTAAGCTAACATTTTCAAATTAAGTCAAATATCTTCCATTATATTTAATTATCTTAGATAAGTATATATCCAATTAAGAAAATTGCGGCTGCCAGAATGTACAGTTCCAGGCAACGTATACAGATATCAATTATGGAAATATGAAGTAATTTTCAAAAAATTGAAATGTACTAAAGTTGATTTGACAAATCGACGCAATTTTTAAGTAACGCGCAAAAGAAGAAATTATTGTATACAGAATACATAAATTGTTTATAATCGCATCATATGACAAAAAATGTCTCTCAGTAAAATTTCCTTTCAATTCACGCGTTATATTTCGAGTGAGCAACGAGTTTGTGATATTTTATCATGTATATACACATGCGACTTGTACGACTAAGTTAATAATCGATCGTTCGTTGTAACTTCGAGTAATTTATCACGTTACCCAGAAACTATCAAATTATCAACTCATAAATGTATAAGTGTTGAATTATTTATGAAAGATAATGTTTCTATGTAACAGCTGATAAAATGCAAGAAAAAAAATCTATTTCCGCGACAACTGTTTTCAATTTAATTTGCGGGTTAACTATCCGACTGGCTATAACACACGATTGTTTTTACGCTTGATTTGTTCGAATAAAGGCTTGTTTCATTTTTTCCAAGATCTAACTCCAGACAGAAATTCTTTCGATAAATACAGCTTGTAAGACCTTTACACATAAAGAGGTGACCTTTTTCACCAGCACGTTCTATTTTTGCGAGACGGGAGACAAAAGCGAATAATTTCCAACGAAAATGTTTTTGAAATTAAATAATATCCCGAGAAACGTAAAACCCGAATTCAGCAAGTAGGTTAACTACATTTGAAAATAATCGGGTTTAAACAATATATTATTTTTACGTCTTGGATGAAACAAAGTGAGCTTGCAGCAAGTGAGCTTGGAGCTTTCATTTCTGTGAATTTTTAAATATTTCTCATGCGTATATCACGTCACTTCCGTCTGTTGATATATCCGGCAGTATTTCTCTTAATTAATATTTCAACATTTCCATCGAGAAAAGATTGTTACAGTTTCTTTACTAACTTTATAAGGGACATAAGAGAAATATTTGCAGAAGCTTCACGTATGTCAATCAAACTCCGTTAATTTCATTATATATATAGAGACGTTCTTTGCTTTTATTGATTTCTTTAGAAAATTTTTAAATCCAGAACTCGATATAAATAATCTATAAAAAGTTATTAATTAATGATTAAGATATTATATATATATATATATATATATATATATATATATGAGATATATTATATAATATTATATATGAGATGTACAATATTATTGTGTGAGCGATGGCTTACAGAAATAAAAGCGAACATCAAAATATGTATTTTGATATCCCCAGAGAAACTTTCTTCTCTTTTTTGGTAACTATTTTACAAGCTGCTGAGCTCATACGTTCACTTTGGGTGTCTTAAACCCTAGATGTAATCTTTCACCAGTGCGTAACGGAAACGTGACATTCCCAGCGGTCCCCAGTAATTTATATCGATGAGGGTGATATAAAAAGTTAAGTATAAAAAAGAATTTGGCTTTAACTTAGAATTGATGTGACAACAAACACAATTTTTATTAAAAGTTTTGAAACATAAATTCTTAAATTAAGTTAAGTCGAGGGAAAATATTGGTAAATATCGAAAATGTCTCTTTAATTTTGTTTGTTATAGATCCGATAGATTGCGTTTTAATTGTTAACCTGATATTGTTAATACAATAAGTGATGTGTGCAAGCTTCTCCAGTTTCATCATGTTAAATCCGAAAATCTGAGAAGATCTGTTCAAATACCTCTTTTTCCATCAAGGATGTGTTATGATATGTCTTAATGGTAAAGACATCTGTATGGAGGATTGAAGGGATCAGATATGAATCCTGACTGGGATGATATTTTTCACAATAAATTCTTTATTATTTAAAATAATTGAAAAAGATGTGTATTAGCATCAAAAATTAAATTAAATAATCGATTTAAAGTAATATGTAGAGTAACTGTTTCAACAAAAAGTTGTGCTTTAGATTGGCAAATAATCGAATACTATTTTTAAGTGAATTTTTCTTGAAACGATCCAAACTTCTGCTCGGGAATCAAATTCAGGACTCATCGACGATCACGTGCCATCCTACTGCTCCTTTCGCGATGTTTCTATTGTGAAATTTACTAATCAATAAACTTTTGCCCAACATTGTGAGTATAAGTGCAGAAGTACTATGTAGAATAAATTTAATAGTTTATGAGATATAATGCTTAAATATATTATTTTTACACGGTTTTTAATTTTTGGCTGATAAAGTTTCAGTAAGCACGATACATTTCGATAATTTAATAATAAATTATGTAATTTAATAATAAATTAATGTATTATATGTGTTATATTAAACATTTTTATTTTACTCATTGTCCCTTTTTCTTTGCATTGCAAATTACGCTTGACTTTAGCTATTATACAATAAAATTTAATTACTTGGATTTTCCGTGTGATCTATCAAGCGAAAATGATCGGCAACAAGCACAACCAAGCGATTGACTAGAATACGTCTTCATTTCAAGTTCTACTATACTGTGAATTTTTTCATCTCTTTTTTAAAGATATATTCAAATACATTATTATGTACTTAATATATTAAGCTAACAAAATATTATTTTAAATCATTAAACTTATTCATATATTTTTTAACAACTTTAGGAAAGCTAACAATTTGTTTATTTCATGAAAAAATAAAATTAAGAGCAAAATTCCAGTTTTGCAGGAATAATCAAATTACAACATTTTACGATAATTTTTACGATAGCTGTTTTTAGTATTGTTATATAAGAGTTAATTATCATATCATCTTACAAAAATTCCTAAACATTGTGACTATTGGTTTGTTCATATTTCTAAACTATCTTTTCCCCAAACTTAATTAATATTTTAACTTAATATTTTAACATATTTCAAAACAACTTATAAAGTAACAAACAAAAATATCAGTGTCTGTGCACAGTTTATACAAAATTATCGCATTTGTTGGAATATATGAAGTTTTTTAGTATATATATATCGTATATATGTATATATTCATTTGATTTCTACACATTAAACTGTAATTAAGCGTGGGAATTCGTTAATGAATATGTATTAACGGTATAGCGCGCATTTACGTCGAAAGTAATTTATACATCATCTTGTTATAATTTTAATGAGACGCCCATTTTTAAATACGTATTCCTACATAAAATTATTTGTACGATTTGCTGCAATATTAATATTGGCAAACGCGTACAAAGTATTATGATTAAATTCATTTATTTGTTTATCTCTATCTAAGAAAAAAATGTGGGGCAAATGTTCAAACTATTCTAACTATTCCAATTATTTTACATAAATCATCCAAATATTATCATTATAAAAGAATATTATTATTAATAAAAGAAATTACAAAATGCAAGTTGTTGATATTATTAAATTGTTGCAGAATATAAAAAGATTGTCAGTGGCATGGTGATAAATTGTTAGAGAGAAAGAATAATTTAAAAGATAAACTGTTTTTTCTTTTGGTGTAACCTTATTTCAAAATTTCCGGAAGATATTCATTAATAATACGCACGCGGTGATTTAATAAATCTAAGTCAGTGAGGATAAATTATCGTTACGAGAACCGCGCTATCTCGTTAATGACGAGACGCAAGTACGTGACTTTGTCGATGGCCTGCATATCACTCGACGGGAAGACCGACGATTGTCGATCAACGAAATAAGACGACGCCGAGGGGTGGAAAAAGACAGTGCTGGCAGCCCCGCGTCGTACGCAACGGGGTGCCGGAGACTAGAATGGGAAAAAAAGGGCGGCAAGCTAGGAGAAAGCGAGGAAGAATCGCACCGAGATGATCGTCGACGTAGGTAGGTCGCCATCATTGTGCGTGGTTGTCGTCGTCGTGTAAACTGGATCGGTGCAATACGACGAAGCCCGACAGCATGGAGCCGGTCGTTGCTCCACTTTACATGCATACGCACACGCGCACAATCGTCTCGGCCATCCGCAATCGTCCGCCCTGATCGTTTCGTGGCGTTCGATGTGGTGTCTGGTTGCACGCGCGAGAATTCACCGCATCTCTCGGCACACAAATACATGTGCGAGACGCGACTATCACAGATGTGCACAGATTGCAATGTGGTAGTTGAGAGTTACTCCACGACGTACAAAATCCTACGCACAATCCTACGCATGGAAAAATCATCACGACTGAGGAGGGATTTTTGAGAAAGTCCCGCGAGACCTGCAGAAATCATACAACTGCTACGTGTAATAAAATGTAACAAGGACATATCGATATCTAGGGTATCCGGTTATCGATGTCATTTTTGAAAGACATCGAAACATTAGAGGCAACGTCTCGTATTGAATCGCAAATTTTCCAACTGACATGAGACAAATAATAATACGGGGATGACGGGGACTTTTCTGTATAAGACTTTAGAATTGATTTCTATTCGACAGTACATATAAAATATACTCGTATATCCTCTGTTAGGAAAATATTCGTAAATTATGATTTTTCCAATGCATTATCACTATCATTTTACCTTATTTTACATTTCTGCACGAAAACAAGGATTATATATTTTTTTCTGCGCATGAATTCCCATGAGACGACCTGGAATGAATCAGTAATAAATCGAGGGGCATCCCGCTAAAATATATGCAAAACCCTGTTGTTTTCGATGTATATTATGAGCTTCAGAACGTTGTTGTTCGAATATTCATGGAACAGTCTCATCGAATCTTTTATTCAATAACAGTGAGATTTTATCTTAGCAGCATACTAACATTGAAACCGTGCATGACATTTATTAAAAACTCACATGTTTGATTTTAAATATCGATCGTCGACGCGATTTCAATCACTCCATGTTTTTTTAAACACAGAATGTTTATCCAACGATAAAAATTAAATAGCTGTTCTGTTAATCAATCGATCATCAATGATAATTGGTTACACTTGATATTCTTGATATAAATTACACTCTTCCAACTGCGTTACATCCTGCGATCAATCCTGAGCGCAATTAATCGGATCAAATAATTTACACATCTTTTCTAGATAGTACCGACATACATGTATGCATTGCGGGTTTCCACAGTGTAACGACGGTGAATTATACTTGTTGAAAAATGCTATCTCGACATTAACCACACGTGAAAAAGACATCGACAGAAGTAGAAATTCACAAAAATCCATAAAAGAAAACTAGGGCATTTCGTTTCGAAAAGGAAAAAGACATTCGCGCGCGCGCGCGCGTGTGTGTGTGTGTGTGTGTGTGTCGGAGAGGGTCGCGCCATTAACATCAGATCTCAGAAACTAGGAAGAGACAGTCAACGGCTCCACTACTACCGTGACAAGAATAACTGTTGTCAAAACAGCACCGAAACCGGAGTAACGTCCTCGCTGCTCCAATTGGACTGCGGGTCGATAATATCAGCGTGCTTCTTATACGTCAAGAAAGAGGAAGAGGAGGTAGACATCCGACACCATTTCGTTACATCCGCACGTGTGTAACGCGATTACGCATGTCTCAATCCCCTCGCAACCTTTAGAGAGCAATCGGAACGCGTGCGCGGCCCCAACTTCTGAAATTAAATTTATAGCGCGGATGAGGCACGAGCTTTTACAGGATGTTATACGACAAAAGCAAAACTATTTCCGCTACTAGTTCAGTCAAGCCAGTTCCATTAAATTTCACTTCGTGTTTATCAAGGGAGTTTCTACAAAATAACAATCTCTATCTTATATACGTAATTGTAATAATCAGAGTTTGAACGATGAAACAGAACGTAAATTAATAACATGATCTATGAAATCGCGACACTTTTCTTACAAAAGAGTTTTGCCTTTTCTTTCTCTTCGCATAAATAAGCAAAACAATCTCAAGTACAGGAAATCCAGTTTTTTCACATCATGCTCTTACGAAAGCCTCAAAAGTGCGTCAACGTGGCAAGGAATCAGCTTTACTTTAAGCGACAAATTGAACCTTTGATAAACTCGGTCAACAACTTTTTTACAGTTGTATTCGAGGAGATTTGTCGTTTGCCAAATAACTATATTATACTTTTACATGTCTCGTCTAGAAGCACTCCGGCACAAATTGATACCGAAAAAAAAGTTTAGCAGCAAATACATAACATGGATGGCAGAACAGGGTAACATCCGATAGCGTAAACAACACCCGATACCTCGTGTAAGTGTCAACGCGGCACCCCAAGTGTAAGGCTGTATTTGGGTTAAGCCGTGATAACACGAACGACGTGACACACGATAAATACAAAGCGCCAGGTAGGGACGCATAAATTACAGATATTATTAACGGGTCACTTGAGCCTCTCTCTTTATTCCTAGAACGAACTAGAACAACTCACGGTATATTGCCGTACAAAATAGAAATGCAAGAATGTTTTTCATACAGAAGTGCCATTTGTTTGTTAAGAACGAGAAAAAACCCGAGAAGCGAGTGATTCATCACGAGTGACACACATTTTACGAAAGCAGATACAGTCGCGAAAATACGAAGGAACACGAGTTTAGTATTTTCCTCCAGTCTTCTCTCCATTCTTTCCTCGAATAATCGAGAAAAATCCCAAAAGCATACAACTATCTGTAGCATTAAGGGACATTATTCCAAAACTTGACAAGAAGCTTCTTTTCTCATAAAGATCAATTTCCCGCAAGTTTTCGAAGAATCAAATTTACGATCGTTCGCGTACGCTCGAATTTAAATTCAGCACTAACCACGATTGATTCTCGCTGTTCATTTGATTGCTATACGCATCGATCGCGTAACTTTTCTCTTCTCATGATCGAAACTTCTTACAAAGCTTTCGATATTCCTTGAGGCAAACTTCCAAACGGATTATCTGATAAATGTTGCAACGCTGTCGCCGGAAGTGCGGAAAATGGGCTGTGAAATTGCAAAATTCAATAACGTGAAAAATGTAGGCAGCACAAATGTGCATCATAAAGCAGGCACTAACACTCGCGGAAATTGAATATTACGTCACTGAATATGGGATTAATTGCGTGATGTAATCGCGTTACCGGACGCAGAATTAAATTGCACGGCAACCGCGGATAAATCGAGAGATTATTTTGTAGGAAGAGACGCGCCGGCAAAACCGACGTTGAATTCGGCCTGAGCACAAACGTTCCGTGTTTCATTCGCGTTTATTCAAGCAACTATGATCCGGTCTATGGCATTTGCAGAACTGGCGAACAATAAATGAATATAAATTCAAAGCGACGAATTTAAATTTAAAGTGATGAATATAATTCAAAGCGATTATATCATTGTCATAGGTATTAAGAATTCTGGTCAGTAAATATAACATTGCGACATAATTCACAAAGATATTTAACCTTAATCTATCCAGTGCATGTTTTCCTTTTCTCCAAAAGTTGGAATCTATTCTTGTGCAATTAACAGATCTTTATTTGTAATCGATTTATTCAGCGTTTAAGTCATTCTCGTTTTAATTACAATCTCCGAATCTCGTAACACAGCAATGAAAGTCTTTTGTATCATTGCAAGAGATTTGTGGCTTAAAAATAAACACAGAAATCTAAACCAACAAGAATATTCAAAGCCCAGCTGATCGACCGGCTTTAGTCAAAGACAAACAAAATTTTCTGATGAGTTTTTCATTAAATCCATTCACAAAGAGTAACAATGCAGTCCTCGTATAAGCTGAATATAAAATGCATCTCCGTATAAGAGAGATCGATTTTGTTGCATATTATTCACACGATATACCGTCCCAATAAAATTGAAGGAAAGATTTATACGCTTAAGTATTCTCTTTTGTTAGAAAATGTAATTAAGAAAAATCCGAATTTTATTAATTTCTTAAAATTTTATATTGAAAATTATTTTATCGTGAAATATTTAAAAAATCGCGATACTATTTATAATTCATCTTCTTATATTTATACAGAGAAAAGTTATGTAATAAGTAATATTTTATTAAACAAAAGCAGATATATTTGTTTCATTAATATTGTTATTAAATTAATAAAATTATTTTTAATTAGACTAATGCTGTTAATACATATAATATCATTTTTTTCTCGTTTGAAATTATGCATGCGCATCTTTAAGATTTGAATTCAAAATAATGCAAATTTATAATTTTGAAAATTAAACTTATAAAACATCTCTTCTTAATTAAATTACGTAATTTACAATAATTAATTGCTTCAACAAAAAAATCATTTTGCACATTTTCATATCTGATTATTACATTTCATACATTTTCATAGATCGTTGCATACCAGTCACATAACATTTGTAACGGTCCAATGATTGCTCTTTTCTCCGTATGATTCTACGGTCCATTATCCATTTTGAATACGTGATTTCAGCTTTATTTCTATTTTATAATTCTCCATAAATCTCTAAAATTCACATGCAAATTTGAATTCGATGACAAATCTTGTAAATAGAAAACAATGCACGATACCACAAAGTTATAATTGTTACATTCATTATTTGTTACAATTACCGCTAAAAATAATCATATATATGTACTGTTAACATAAATTTCTATTTCTGTCTTCATAATGGTTACATAATTTCCTTTCAGTTACATAAAATTACTCGCGCATTGATTCGGATTTAAGACCGGACGTCACTATGCAAATGCCAGTGGTGACTACATTCATGGGGGTATTAAATTCTTGCTGACCTATTTCCGTAACACCTTTCAGAATCGTAAATATTCCAAACTATAAATCACATTAAGTGCGTTCGGGTTCATAACCAGTACTCTTATAGTCATATCGATGATAATTGCGTGTTATTACGCTCAATACGTTTTTGAATATGATTCATAAAGAAGAGAATATCGCGATAAATCGCTGATAAATTGATAAATCGTCCGATAAATACGAATCATACTAATAATTTTGCAAATCAAATAATGGTAAATGAAGACATAAATACAAGTTTTATTTAAAAAAAAAAAAAACACTTAAAGTTTGTGTTTGATTTATAGAATCGGAAACAACTTTCCTAAGTATTGATCAAACTGTACTATCGAAAAAGAGTATTCTATCTAAAATAAAATAAAAGTTTTAAATATATTCTCTTTATCACACATTTGCTCATACAACTTTGTTCCGATCACTACCATAATTACATGTCGAATATTTATGTATACTTAATTGTTAAGTGAATACAATAAATAATAGCAATAAATAATATTACATGTATATACATATAATAAATATGTACACATCGAAATAATTCCGTTTGCGTATCGGTCATGTGTGTGTGTGTGTGTGTGTGTGTGTGTGTGTGTGTGTGTGGGGGGGGTGCGCGCGTGTGGGGGGGGTGCGCGCGCGCGCGCGTGTAATTATATATATGTACACATTTATGCGCGCACACACAAGACACACACACACGTAATTAATCGTTTATTACTATTTTGCATTTGCCAACGTAAAGAATAAATACGTTAACACATTGTTATGATACTGATTACAGATTCCAAATATAGATTCTGCATCAGCAAACATTAGGTCTAATGATTAATTTGCTGATAGATTGCGGCGGAAACGTTGCGCAGCCGACCACAACCGATCATTTGCGTATTATTGATTGACCTGAAATTAACATTCTTCAGCTTGCGACCGATACGCAAACGGAATCATTTCGATCGCAAACTGCGCCTGACTTATTGCACAAACCTTTTATTGCATAAGTATTCTTTGATATATTAATGATATTGAAAATAAAATATAGAATATTTCGATTAAATATGTATTAAATTCTTTTTAATACTACTCATCATATGCAATCAAATGTCTAATAATCATGATGAGTTATTTCCACTTTCTGATTTAGATATGTACAAAAGATATATAAAAGATATAAGTTGAATACATTTGTTTTTCACAAGTATTATTTATAATTCATCAGTTTTTAATTATTGAATTAATTTACGTACTCGTGAGTAATATTATATTTCCATTTTCACATATCTCTTATTTAGTGTATAATTTTTCAAAATATTTTTCAAAAATCAATAATAATTAAATTAATTGATTAAAATATTTTAATCAAAATATTAACAAAATGTTGATGTTATCTAAACATGCATGCTCTGTACACGATAATATTTTACACTTTCAGCGAGAGCAATCAGGCCGATGTTCATCCGTGAACATTTAATCGGCAAATTATATATATCAATATTAGTATCATTAAGTATTTTCTAACGATAAATTCTCATAGCTATCCGATAAATATTTGCGTATTTGGTCTTCGACAAAGTAAACATATTATGATTGAAATAATTGAAATAATTGTTAATAAACTTATTGATTTTATCCTTTATTAATTCTTTTATGTTGCATAAATTAATTTTTCTTTTCTTTTTTCTTGTCTTCTTGTATAATTTTTGTATGCATTTTCTTTATATTTTTTCTTTTCGACTTTATATATTTTTCCTGCAAGAAAAAAGCACATGTACACACACACACACACACACACACACACACACACACACACACACACACACACACACACACACACACACACACACACACACACACACACACACACACACACACACACACACATATATATATATATTGTTAAAGATAATACAAGATTATTAAGCAACACAAGAAGACAAAATTATCAAGCTGTCCATTTCACGCTGTCTTGCACTCCTTATATTGCATCATGTCCAATTCGGCGCAACATGCTCACAAAGTCCATTCGCATGTACGTGTAACTCATTCCACAACAAAGCTAACAAGCTTTCATTAAAGATGTGCAAGAAGGACGGTCTCCAAGCGCATATCGTCACTTTTGGCAAACTATAAAAAATTTTCCATATATTTTAGATATCGAACAACATTCTTGCTACCCTATGTGGATATGAAATGTTATTACATGGATATGACTTTATTTTTTTTGCACTTAATCGTTTACTGATGCACTTCACTCAATTTTATTTAACTTTTAGAAGATCACAAAAGCGTTATACAAATTTCTCTGATTATGAAGAAGAATTCTTTTAATTTAAGCAAAACTCTTAAGATTTTTTTAGATTACCGATTACAAATCGAGAAATCAAAGATTCTCGACTTGTAATATTTCAATATTAAACTTTTTTTTCTAAAATGCATTCTTTTTATTATATTATACCTTCTTTTTATTATATTTTATTATATTCAATCGTTTTTAGACTTTTAGGATACATCTTATTTAAACTTCACTTAAGAAAACAAAACATTCGACATTTTTCAAACATTTTTGTGTAACAATTTTTTTAAAATCAAACTCAAGAAATCTCTTTGAAATTTAATGCTCTTAAATTAAAAAAACTAAAATCAGATGAAAATTATCGGTATAGTGTACTTTAAAATATTCATTTCCAATTTCCCTCAGCCAGCAGCTCGTGAAGCGTGAACACGCATGCATTCCATCACAAAAAAACATAACTCGCGATAGATAATTGTGAATTATGTGTTTGCTTAATCTAAAGTAAATATTGTCTAACTTTTATTTTGAGCTTTTTTCAAATTTTCTAACACATTGGGTTTATTACCTATACTTTATAAAAAATGACCAAAAACAAGTTTTTTTTTCACTTTTGACCTCAATTATTTTCAAAAACCAAATGTAATAGAAAAATTTCACTACCAGATTCGAATTCAGTAGCCAAACATCCATGAAAAATGACTCGAGAAATCTAATCCGTTTGATATGTTGTAATATCATCAATTTTTACATTCGTAATTTTAAGTTATATGTAATCAACGAAAAAATTTATAAATATTAGGTTTAATGTAGAACATATATACAAAAATTATCTATTTAATAGTTATTATTGATCACTTTTAATTTTATATTTTACTTAATTTTTTAACTAATAATCCAAAGAAAATAGTGTTAAAAATCTAAGAATATTATAAAATTATTCCCTTGGAAATAATAACTTTTTTATATGTTATATATATATATATATGGGGTGTGTGTGTGTGTGTGTGTGTGTGTGTGTACATACATAAAAATATATATAAATGTTACGTTTAACCACAAAAAAATTTCATAAAAATTTAGTTTTTAAAAATAATTTCTGTGCATAATTTTTGAAAATAAAATTGAAAATAAAATTTGAAAATTTGAAAATTTGAAAATAAAATTTTTACAACAATTAAAATTCTCGCGGCTTTTTATAAGTTGCATAAACCATATTGATTTAAAAGGAAATTACCGTTATTTTAATAAACGGCAGACATAACTAATTTATAATCACATCAATCGTGAAAACGCGATTTAGAGCGTATTATTGCATCCGTAAATCGCGGAATAATTCGAAGGGAACGGGAGAAACGTAAATCCGGGACGACGAGGGCGTTTTCTCATAAAATGAAACGCATTCCCGAAGGAGCTAATCGAAATAAAAGCTAGCTTAAATATATTGTGCCTGCGAGCTCGCGAGTTTTATGAGTTGAGCAACACGCAACTCGTTCGGGAAATCGGGAACGCGGTTATGAATGGGCAGTAAACATTATCGCGCGATGATTCGCACACTCTTACTCGCTCTTCAGGAGGTATTACATGTCAAAAAAAAACAGAGATATTAATTGAATCTTTAATATCTCTAATAATATTGATCTTTAATATCTCCAATAACCCATTCACATGAAAATCGACTTTTGAAACGACATCGACAAAACCGATTGAGTAACGTTAAGTAAAGCATAAAATCCGAACGAGATTATTGTTGAAACATCTTTGAAAACGTGCGAGTAT
The DNA here is from genome assembly GCA_901521435.1 of Crematogaster levior. NCBI lineage: Eukaryota > Metazoa > Arthropoda > Insecta > Hymenoptera > Formicidae > Crematogaster > Crematogaster levior. The sequence goes on from CABEGB010000758.1 coordinate 95,465, forward strand.
GTATTAGGGCTCGACGTTTAATATTTTGGGCGGATGATTAATATTTTGTATGTAATGCAGTTTTCCCGTTATGCTCTTATTTTAAATAATTTTGTGTTTTAACATTACATGTACAAGTTTAAATTTGTTAATGGAATTTAAGCAAAAATATTTTACTCTGTGTATGTGTAATAATTGTCATGCTGAACGGAATATAAATAGACGATAAAATTTAAACACAGCAGGAAACTAAAGGAAATGACTTCTTTCCGAGAAATTACACAATGCTTCACTGTTTTTAACACGTTTTCGAGTTGTTAGTGCGAATTATTCTCAAATAAACTTCTGACTGTGTCGATTTTCCGAGATAAAGTTAGTTAGTCGACACTACAAAATCCTATTTTTCTCTCATTATTTATATGGTCCGTTATTTTAACAAACGCAGTACGTTGTGTCACTCGTTAATGTTTACAATTACATCCATATTTAATTTAGTATAGTATAGGTCGCGAGAAACGAAAAACGGAAAAAGAAACCGTTCCGTTCATTTTTCACCCATAAAATTTTGTCACGCTATGTGTGATCTGCCCCCATAGTATAATTTAGAGACGGAGCGTAAAATTTTAGGTAGAGAAGTAAATTTTGGTAGGTCTCGTTTGGTAGGTTTGACTCGTTTGCAACAAAAAACAAATAGAATTAACAATTAACTAAAAATAAATGTTGGAAATTGTTTAGTGAGAGATGATATTTTATGATAAATTATTTAATTATTTAATTATTCAATGTGAAAATGTTTATCTTGCTGCATAAAGTTAATTATTTAAGTTAAAAGAGATATGAAAATCCCTTTAAAGTGTTAAAGTGCAATAAATGACAACATTAGAAGTATTATAACGGGCTAATTAAATTGTTAATAATTATTATTTGAGATATTATTTTAGTAACGTAATATTTATTTATATATCCTACTAATAAAATTTTAAAAATATTTTATTAACGAGATAATTAAATTTAATGTTTCTTTATATTAATTGCATTTTTTAAGATATACATATGAAAGTGTTCATTAAACAAAATATTTTCAAAATCTTCTTTAAAAAGCAAATTTAAAACGTCTGAAATAGCATTTAGCCATTAGCTTAAAATGATAGCACGTCAGAATCTATCAAGGAATAAGTACAAAAGCTAGTAAACGGAAATCGAACGTGATAACAAGAAGAATCGTTTTTCATTCACAAAGTTGTCGCTGGAATGACAAATCATCGCCACGTTCTCGCTCACAAAGAAACGTCATATTTTTGAAACGCGTGAATTTCACACACTATCAAGCCACGTGTATGTATCGTAATAATGAGAAAACACATAGTCTAGCCGCAAGGAAAAGAAATACAGAGGATATTAACATTTATAGAAATTTATCATTTATAGAAGAAGTCACAAAAAATGGAATTCTAATTTAGCTTAGTCGAGGAACAAAGAAAGAATAAATATCAATTTTTTTAAATCTTCTACAAACAAAATGAAAGAACAAGAATGATTATATTGCAACATGCTGTACGTGTGCATGAAGATAAATGTGATATATTGAAGCGCGTTTCCACTAATATAAACCTATGTTGTTTGAGGAACCACCTTCTATGCACTGTTCAAAATCGAGATTAATTTGAATTTATATTCTCGACTAATGTCCAACGTGAGATTGGACTATGCAGGCTAAGCTCGAAATGTACTTTAATCAGCATCCACGAAATCGAGTCTTTAGGAAATTAATTAATGGCTAGAGTTCTCGCAATGTGAAAGTCGGAGTCGCTGTATTGGCGGCGTGTGTTAATTTAATGGCCATTCCTTATTTATTAATAGTTTATTAACAGCAGTTAGAATAACTTTAAGATCTACAGATCTGCTCCAGAAACATTTCTTTCAATTCTTTCAATTTTTAGTCTTAAAAGATATGTTACACATATAATACAATAATATAAAAATGATAATTGAGAATATTTTATAAAAATAAATGTAAAAAAGATAGAAAGAGAAAGAGAGAAAGAAAAAGAATTACCTATTTTTAAAATTTTAATGTTATTTTAATTTTTTATAAAAGTACATTAAGCTATTCTTGAGAAAACATTCATGTTAAAAGTACTGCAACTTGCTTAGTTAAGATTCTGCATAGCTCTTCATAACGCTATGAAATTTTTAACAATTGAGAGAACGGCGAATACGATACGACGATCTTCTTTACGCACCAAGTTTCGAATCCGAATAAATCTAATAAGGAATTCGAATTTTACTAGCGGTAGAATAAAAATTATAGTCCGCTGAGGAAGCGGTTTTGCCCCATATGAAAGTTATTTCGCAGCTCGAGAAAGATGAAAGCTAGCAGAAAGATATTCCAGAATCTATCTTTTTAGTGTATCGTTATCATAAATCTTGAATATTTCAATTTGCTGAGACATGTGTTATAAAGTATAGAAAAATGTTTTAATGTAGTGTATCATTTCGTCAAAAATACATATATATATTAATTCGTCAGTATAACATTTGATATATTTTTTCAATATGAGAAAGATATCAATCTCTTTCATATACCAATATAAATATTCCCGTTTAAAAAGTAGAACTTTTCGATACTACATTACATAGCAAATGTTATTCGATAATAATCAAACACGATCCGTCTTATAATTCCATTTAGTAAATACCTAAATCAAATTTTCGTTAAAAAGCACGAGCGAGGAAACTTATTTTACGTTTAAGTTTTTTTTAAATAGCGGAGGTTACCGAATTGATTAAAAGAATATATAAAAATATTTTCAAAGGTCAAAGGAAGAGATGTCAGAGATGTGGTTACAAAACTTCCTAACGAAAGATCACGAATTGGTAAAAAATTGACTGCCATTTCGCAAAGTTAATTGTAAACTGCACAATTCACATTTCTTCACGAAGAAATCGATGGAAAAGATGTGATCAAATTTCAACACATTTTGTCTAATATCTTTAGTTAGTACACGAATACTTTGCATTTCTCTAATGTAAGAAATGTTAACATTAAGCGTTACGCTAACGCGGTCCGATAGTGTTATCGCGTCGCAATTTTTTTTAACAATGAACCGTCTACCAGCTCATCATTCGATCTATCCTGGCGTGACTGAGCCACGTCGCAATTTACTATGATCGTTACAGGGCGACAGTGTGTCGCGCGTCGCGCAACAGATATCTAAAGCGTGTCTACAATTCGCTGACAGAATGAATCTAATTAGCAATTACATATATCTGTACGCAATACATAATTGAAATTGCAATTAATAACTGATCTTTTTCACTGAAAATTCGTATTTCCGATTTTCATTTCTCCTTGCTATAGTAAAAAGTGTTTGACTAAAGATTTTGTCCTCTCCTCTGTGTTAATAAAGATAAAAGGAAATTACTGTAAACTCTCTAAATTTCCACCAAATTGTGAATCTATCCATTTAATTGGTTTTTTTTATTTCTGTCTTGTTTTTTATCTTTTAGAAAGAGCTGAAGATAAAATATCCTGATTGTTTTGTGATTTGTTTTGATAAAACTGAACATTATGTAGTAATAGCAAAGCACAAAACAGATTGGTGTCCGAAACTATTTATTCAAAATAAATATTTACTGAAAATGCAAATTACAACAAAATGCCGAGCAGAATAAGAATTCAGGGAAGAAGCAAAAGTCTAGTAATTTAATTATCCAGCAATTTTACAATTTGCAACAGTAGACCATTCCTCGTAAATGCAAATGATCTCGTGCTCTTTTCCAATTTAGATTCGTATTGTTTTACGAAGTGAGAGTGCTGCAATTTATCGTAACTGCTTGGCAGGAAACCAAGAGCTCAAACATCGCCTTCTCTTATCGTTCGTGCGAATAATTGCTAATTACTGGCTCCAACTGTCTCTTCCCTATAAATCATTAGTATATAGTTCACATTTAAAAAGGAAAATGAACGATGAGGCTACACCGCGTATTATTTAACATATTCAAGTGTTGTGTGATACGTTACACAAAAGTAACTTCGGGAGATCGCGAGATAATAGGTTGACGTTAAGATACTGCCAAAGTAACCTCACGATGAAGTTGCAAATTCCGTCATGCAAAGATGTGTTAAAAGGACAATAAACTTTGCACACATTTTATGGAGCAGTTAATAGATATTACATAATAAGTTTAATAAGTATAACAAGTATAATAAGTATGCAATGAACATAAGATGGGACAATTAAGTTGCCACGGCAAAAACAATGACAAAGACGATAAGGATCATTGCAATATTAATACGCTTACGTTAAACTTTTGCATTTAAGAAATTTCTAATAAGTATTAAGATTATAATAAATTTAAGATTAAATTCCTGATAATTATAGGATAATACATAAACACGCATGCGTTTGTAGCATCGCCTACATTTCGAATGCAGCAACGAGTATCGTAAAATAATGTGATATGCATCTTTGTCAAGTTATTGTCGAGCGATATTACTACTAGCTTTGCTAGTTTGAAACATTCGCGAGAAGATTTTCGTTACGCTCCTCACTAGTTAATCTTAAACCTGGTGACATTGATATTCCTCTCCAGAACGTTAGAACTGAAAAAGTCAATTCAAGTTTGAAATGAACGCGTACAGCTGTCTGAGATATCGTTATCTACATAGTAACTTTCCGCCGGAGTAGCACCTACTCGCGTCTTTCGTACGCCGGACATATGATTTCCTCTTTAAAGTTTACACGAAACTCAATATTAGTTTATATTAGCCAGTCGAGAGGGATAAGAGCAACTTCAACCAAAGCTTCCAAATAGTAGCAGGGTGACAAAATGCGATGTAATTTTAAGTTATTAAAAGGACTCACGGACTCGGCGCCTCGGATGGCGCGTCAGGATTGCTTTCTGCGACGTAATCCGAAGTGATTAGATCTCGGTGAAATTGATCTCGCGTTTTATTAATGGGCAGTCTTTAAGGCGGCCTTTGCGATTCGCTGCTCGCTTCGCCGACGGGTCTTAAAAATGCGCACGTGCGGCGCGCGAAGTTCGCAGTTTGCGTTGAGCGTTGCTAAAGTTGAAAGGACTTCGGTAAACGATGCAATCTACCGCGTCGTTGCCAGCAACTAACTCGGAACGATTGTGCGGATGGAAACCGCAAGGGAAAAGTCACGTTGAGAATACCTTTCGAGAATGCAACTATATGCGAAATATACGTGGAGGTTAATCAGAAATTTCGATCCGGCGTCGACTCTCTCGACTAACAATAAGTGTGATCGATTTTCACCGTGGGAGAGCAACAAAAGTAGACAACTCGAGACGCATAACTGAGGAGCAAAAGAAATGTCGCGCGTGTACGGAAAAATAGAATGACAAACAGAAATATTTCTTCGAGTTGCTTGATCTGCAGAAAATAGATGCAAATGCTATTTTCTACTAGAAATGTCTCGTAATTACTTTATCCCGACGTGACGCTTTATTTTTAGAATGTGAGGCTCTATTAACAGAAACTTACGTAAGAAACTGTTATCACTTTGTGACTGTTTGTGCCAATTATAAAACAAAGTGAATTTGCCTCCTTATACAATCCGAAAATTTTTACTCCCTATTTTATTAGACATCTTGATTTATTAAATTAGTTGATAATTGAACAGTTCAATAACAATTTTTGTATTAAATAAAAATTCTTGTCAAAAAATCATTGTCTTTAGTTTATTCCATTTAATTCAATAAATTTTTTATTTTATTTTATTTTTTATTTTATTTTTAAATTTATTATAAAATTTTTATATACAGATGTACTTTATAAATGTAATTTTACAATAAATTTAAAAAATAAAAAGTAAGCAATTTTGTTATGATTGATTCGTTATGATTATGTAATTATTCAACCTGAATCCCCAAAAAGTTTGATATATAAATGCATTTAGTTGCCTTCATCAACAAAAATCACACTAAGGTGACGATGGTTATCCTTTTTTTATGAACAGCGTATATATGGTGCGTGTAGCTCAATAGTTGCGTAAAGTAGCAAACTGTGTTCAACAGGAAGCAACATGATCCAGAATATTCGTAGATCAGAGGTAATCATTTTCAGCATATTGTGGTATGCAATACACTGAAAATGAATCAGCAACACTGGAATTATTAATTAACTGCTGTTTGAATATAATAAAATAATTATATCAACTACAGATGAAAATTAATGTAATTATTCCACTCTTCTCACGTTTTATTTTTTGACATTACCAAAAATACTGAATAATGTAGTTTGATTAAAAAGTAATCAAGGTAAGATAAATTAAATTCTATAATAATATTTTATATTCTATGTACATATTAATTATAAAGTCGAATCTATTGAAACTTTGTGTCTCTAAAAGCCTTTAAGCTATTGTTTTACCAATTCTATTCCTTCGAAGAAAAAACATATTTACTTCTCTATAGTTCTTTGTTCTTTAAAAATAATAAGTATTCAGTCAATTCGTTCTGTTCACTGTACAGTACTTTGTACTGCTAATAACTACCTTATATATATAAATATAATTATATTAATATTAAAATAATAAGATTTAACTAAATTAAAATCGTATAACATAATCATTATGACCTCCTCTCAGAAACTGTTAATTCTCGCAACGTTACGAATATACTATAATGTGATTTATTAAATATTTTTTACATTCTTATTAAATATTTTTTCTTTATAGGATTTTTTTATAAGAACAGATGAAAGTTGAATCAAATAACAACTAGTTAATAATATATATTGTATATACTACCGAATATACTGCAATTTTATTAAAATAGAACAAAATAATCATTCTGACCCTTTCAGAAATTTCTAATTCTCGCAACGTTACGAATATACTACAATGCGATTTATTAAGTATTTTTTACATTCTTTATAGGATCTTTTTATAGGAATAGATCAAAATCGAGTCGAATAACAACTAGTTAATAATATATTTTATATACTACTGAATATACTACAATTTTATTAAAATAGAAAAAAATAAAATTTAAAGAAATAGAATCCTTTGCACATGTTTAATATTAATCGGGCCTCCACAATATTTGAAAATAATATTTGAAAACGAAGAAACAGAATGCGCAACGCCCACACTTAACTGTAACTCTATTTATACTTACGTTCATTCATATTTATATACACACGCTTGTGCGCATTCCAACAGTTTCGATTCATACATATTCTTCTTGCTTTACATTTTGAAAAATTGGCCAACTATTGAACTACCGATGAGTCGCATACGTATGTACATGTACAGGTATATGTATTGAGGAAATGCAAATCGATCTCTGAATTGCTACTTACGTACAGGCCCACGTCGAAAGAAAAAGAGAGAGGTTGAGAGTGTGGCGTTTAACAGGTGAAAGTCAATTTCGTGCGGAGCGCGGGAAAACGGTTCTCCAAATCGACCACGTAAGGGTTACGATGGTTTCTTCGGTAAAATGACAGCCGTCGAAATCGAAATTCTCCCGCGAAATCGACGACAAGACACTCCGACCCCGAATATGCGTAATACCCCCTAAATGGCTCGCCGAATAGACCTGACACGCTGGTAGACGAATACGGCAATGCGGACGAGCTAGCTCTGTCCGGTACTTGGGTGCCGTGCCGGGTGGTATCCGATGCTTTTGGTCGGCGTCTGCGCTCTAGTAACCTTCCGACCTTCTTCCTACCTCCGCACTACCGTTTGATACGCTCTAGCATACCGGAGTGCAGCCGTGTCAGCCATCTCTCTCTCTCTCTCTCTCTCTTTCTCTCTCTCTCCGCTACAGAGCTGCCTTCTCTCTCCTGCGAAAGCACCTGATGGAGCACCTGATGGGGGTGAATGTTTGAACTGGTATCTTCGATGAAATGTCACTTGTGAGGACACATTGGGCCGCTTGGGATATACTTGTTGTTGTCCGACACTTGTTGTTCAACAACAAACAGTTCGACAGCTGTTATGATATATTATTAAAAAATATGGCAAAAAAACACGTACTTGCTTGTACGCAACCAGGAGATAACGAGTTTTATTTCCCGTACACAGTTAAGATGTTTTGCTGACACTTTCTGCAAATCTAACGATAAATAAATATTTACAACAATTGCTTCTCCGTGCGCCAACTAAAACGAACGACAATTTTTTGACATCAAAAACAGTGTTAGATTGGATATAAAATATTTGTGGAGTAATTTTTGAACTATGTATAATTAAAAAAAACAATTCAAATTTATTCCGTTTGTTTGCTCGTCGTCTGTTTTGGCGACTTACTTCGACATGAGATATTTACACGATTTGTTATTTTAATTGGTGCAATTTCGGCTTTATTTTTTGTTTACAAAGGTTTACAAAAGGCTTCGATAGTTCACAACTTTATAGAATAAATTAAGTTTTACATAAATTAAGTTGTACCTTCTTTTGGATCGAGAGTTAGATTGAGTTTGAATTTGCGTATCATAAGACAAAATCAAACATCTGACATACTTGGACATCCGCGAGCTGTTATGATTAAATCTTCCTTCAAAAGCTACTGATACACTTAGGAACGAGGTCAATGTTTGCACGCCGAACTTCCACGAGATCGAAGCTCCTCTAGTCTATCAAGTATCTCTCTCTTAATATACGCATCGATCTCACGTAAAAGCAGGTGAAAATTAGCGATTTTTATTATATTACTCGCACGTTTTGATTGTTATAAATGTACTTACATCAATTAAACAATATGCGTCATATATGTTTTTCTCTTAAATTCTCCTGAATCTTTATAATTATAACCCATTCTAGTTATTCAAGTGCGATTTTAACCCGACTGATGATCAATGCTTCTTTACAATTTTTCTGAATTAATTATGTTCACGTAACCAAATAAAAAAATAAATAAGTCTGTATTGTCATTGCAGTGTAATAGTATGAGTAAAATTCAATATTTTATATTATATATACAGTTAAATATTGTGTAGGAAATCATTATATAATAATTAACATGTTTGTCAGTGTGTCTGACTATACCGACATCGTTACTACTTGAGAAAAAAATATTCAACAGAGGAAAATAGATGTTACGGTTTGTTCATGATTTTTATTTTTCTATGACTTCATACAAATACGAGAGAAAGAGCCATGTTTCTCCGGCCCACATGTTTCAACCTTCTATCGCATAACTTTTTGTTTCAACGCTGGATTTATTTAAGAACCAGAGATATCACAAATATTTACATTATAAATTTTATTTAAATAGAAAAATAAGTTTCCAGCAACGTTGCATTTGTTTCTTGCTACAGGAAAAAAATCTAAAATATTAAATTTTGCTAACGAAGCATTCCTGATTTTATTTAGTTCACGTTGCTCGGAGGTAATACATATATAAGAAAGATTCAAGCATGGAAACAAGGTACACGAAAGTACGAGAGATTAATCTCGGATGTGATTGATATACTAAAAACTAAGGTTTACAGTTCTTGTCACTTTCGCAATAGACTAGCTTAAGTGAAACTCCACGTATAACAAGCTGCATTTCAAGCGACATTGGAGTGACGCTTCATCAGCATGCGACAAACACACACATACACACACACACGGTCTCGCAACAAATTGTAGCGATAAAACGTCGATATTATACATGTATTCCTTTGTTATGATTGAATTGATGTTTCAAGGTAGAATGTTTCAAGGCTCTGCAAATGGAAAAAAGGACGAGGATGGAGGTAACACGTGGAATTTTGTGCAATCGACTACCTAAAATAATTTGACTTATCTTTCTGAATGGTAGGTGCGTATTTCGTCAGGAGTATATTAACTTCGCGCTCGAAGGACGAGCCATTCGTTCCGACAGGATTTAATTCTCTTTCAATTCTCTGACTCGCCCACGCGCTATCCTTTTCGCAAATGACGCCATTCTAGCTCTTTTCTCCTTCGAGATCAAGAAAATGGAGATTGTGAAGTGGTGGCGGTATTGCTTTCTTCACAACATCTTACGGCACTCTGCGCTTCTAATTCCATCACATTATAAGCGTAAAGTGCAATGACATGGAAGATCGACGTTAACTAAACGTTGGGATTGATCTTTTGAGCAACGATGTTTGATTCTCTTAATTAAATTAGATCTAGTTGAAAGACACGATTGTTATTCGATTAAGAAATTAAATTAACAAAACATGTGCTAAGTGTTGATACAGTCAAGCAGATCAATTCATCGATATAGTTTTGCATGACGTTGCATTTCTACACATTCGTAGATTCGTATTAAATTGCACATGAAATTACATATTCAGATTTTGCAACAATGTTTCCTGAAGTAACTTTCTAAAGTAACGTTTGCGCATTTACCAGAATATGTAAATTTTTTAGGACTATTTTCGAGAAGAAAAAATAAAATACAGAAGAATATACAGAAAAATATTCAGTAGTATTCTTTTCATGTTGCTCCAAACGAGAAGCCATTTTACGGAATGTCATAACGTAATGTAGTAAATAATGTATAATTTTTCAATAACTTACCAGACAATTCATTCAGTAAATTGAATCGCTGGGAAGAATACCGAAATAAGCTCTTTATTTCTTGTCGATTCATAAATGTTCGCTACCTGATAACAACTTATATATTTTTTGAGAATCCCTTACTAATTTTATCTACGATCTATATTATAACGATTTTTACATTTGTCTGATAAAAGGTCTCTTAGTAGTAAATTATTATAACTAAGCATCGTCTTATAAAATTGTAAAAGCGAACGCCTAAAATGAAAGATTTGAGAGTATATATATATATATATATATATATATATATATATATATATATGTGTATGCATCTGGACATGCACATAACATTGGGAAAATTCAAAGGAAACAGTGCCGTTATAATGTCTCAAAAAATGTGTAGTACATATGGCGTGTAATGGCAGATCGATGCAAAAGTAGTTTGCTTGAAAATTTCATTCGAGAGATTTATATCTAACGACGTTATCTTTGAAAAATAAATCATAATAATAAATGGCTATTTTAACTTTAAAGGATGCCTTGAAATTATTGATGAAACAAACCCACACGTTATACAATAAGAAAATTGACACAGATACTAAATACATTGCAGTCGATTGTTTAGAAAAAGTTGGTGAAATGAACAGAATTTATGAATTGAACAAATAGTATCGCTCAAGATTCTAAAGCGTGACAAGAAATATCGATACTTTTCTCAAAAACACAGGATGCATATCGTTACGAAGCATCTCTTAGTCTGGAAATTTTTCAATTTTTTTTTTAATCTTATCCGCCAATAGGATAAGCCCTCCCAATCGCAGAGCTGCTGCCAATCTCATCCAATCATTTTCCGCTGAAACCGCAAATTTTCATTGATTACGCGCGTCCTGCCTGCTAAATGCAATTGCTCACTGAAGAACTGATATTTCGTTAACGTCTAAATTCTTCCGCTACAGATCGGACATGAAATAAGCAACACGATCGAATAATTTCAGGCGCATCTTCATGTTATTTGCTTATACCTGCTAATCCATTATCTATCAAATGAAATATTCGGATTAACGCGTTTTCTTTCGACAAAAGGAAGAAAAGGAGTACTCGTATCCATGCGTGTTATCTTCGTTACAACCATTACGTCTTAATAAAGTCACTTATATAGCGAATATCCCGTTTACGATCGCATCTATCGTTTAGCCAATTTTGTACTCGTAAATACTAGCTACGCGAACATATATATTCGAGACGCTTCCTTACGACATCTTCGACGTTATTATGCGACGCGCACGGAATACACTCGAGGGCCGAGTGCTAGAAGTTGTCGTTAAAATTTCACTTCTGTGAATGTCTGACAAAGTCAAAGCAACAATTTTAAACAGGTCGTGGGAGAAGTCGTCGAGAAACACTCACAGTTTCTGATTTTTACTGAACGACGCGCGTTTTTCGAGAGACCAGGAATGACCAAATTGTCGAGCGTTGTCGTCCTGATGATAGCGCGATGGCAAAAACTGACAGGATCTTTTACGTTGTGTGATATAAAATTGAGGCATCAATTTTACATCAGCTGAAGCCTATGATTGAACAACGTTGATACTTGAAATTCCTACGATAGTTTTTGCGTACGAGCGCGCATAAAGTTCTACATTCTGAGAGAGCTAACTTTTCTTCCGTTGGGGATTAAAGAGGATCCACCGCTGTGAGCCTTTGACGAGAGGTGATCTCTATTAAGTTAAATTTTTAAAACTTATTCTAAACGACTTTCACAAGGCCAAAATTGAAATTTTCGTGTAAAAACTACGAGTATTAAAATAGAATCATTTCTTCTAATGTACAATTTATCCTAGTCAGGTGAACATTCCTTACATAATGTCTGCATTTTTGTTAAATCAGCAGACCTATAAGTATGAATCTTTATCTGAACTCATAGTTTTTAACCGTTTTATACTTTCACATGTGACAGCACTAAAATCTGTAGTATTCAGCGAAAAAAATTTATATAAAAATTTATATAAGGTGATAGAGAAGCACAAGATACAAAAGCATCCGAATTATTTCAAAAAATGAATAAAACATCTGCACTTTAATGCATGCACTTTAATATGATGAATGTTTTTTGTGAAAATAACACATGTACAATCACTAATACAAATTGATGCTAGCTTCTTTACAAAGTATCTTCTTTAAAGATGTTGTTATTCAATAATTAAACAGCATATTCACAAAACTCGTCTCATCATTGTCACATTTTTATTATTTGAATATACAATGTGAATTATTACGATTACACTTGTAACAATTTCATTAATTAATGATTAATAAAATCAATAATTAATCAATTAATTATTAATCTGTATTATATAATAATTAATGATTAATTAAAACTGCGACGCAAAATTTTAAAATCAATGATTTATGGGAATTCATAAATTATGAATTATTTTAGATAATTCAAAAACTGACGTAATCACCGAAACAATCTATTAAATAATTAGATCAGCTAAATAATCAAATCTGCAAACATGTAACTGTAAAAATGTAAAAATGTTCAATTATTATTTATTGACAAAAACAAAACAACTGAATGCGACTGAAACCAACTTGGTACGATTTGTTATAAAGCTCCGTATATAGTAATACGTTAGATAATTTTAGAACTTACATTATTAGAATATAAATATTATATTTAATAATGATTACATTACGTATACAATAAAAGACAGCATAAAATAAATATATATAATCCATGTTAATTAAAACTTTATTTCAGCTTTTACCAGTGGAGTGATAAATAATTGAAAAGATAATGAATCGAATCAGTGATTTTAAAAAATACATTCATGCATTGTTTACATTCATGTATAATTCAATACATCAATGCGTAATTCAATCATTCTTATCATTTATAATTAAATTAGGTAATAATATAACAAATATTGATAACTTTTCACTCATATAAACAGAATATTTTCAATTTTTAAAGGAATAAAAATCTCAAAAAGATGCAAGCTAGAATAGTCTTATTGAATTAATAAAATAAATAAATATAAAACATTTTTTTAGAGTTTGTTAATTTAACAGGACACCAGCTGAATATAATACCAAATAGAAACAAATGTTATTACATAATTTCGATTAGCGACAGCTTAATCTTTCTTAGTCAAATAAATTTTAAACTTTAAATTTTAAACTTTTATACAATATAGTGTTAGTTTGCAACATAAACAAATATTATGTCAGTCAATATTATATCAAATTAAAACTTAGTAGTATGTTGGTGGTCGATTGATACAAAAAGGTCTCTTGTTCCTTTGTGATTTTATTGCCAGTAACTATCAACATTATTAGTTTTAAGCATTAATTTAAAAAAACAGTCATTATTAATATGACGTGACAAGTAACATAATAGGACTTTCCATCACATTAATAAAGATATATATAAAGTATTATTATTAACATTATTATTAATCATGCATCTTTTTAGAGTATCCAAAGCAGAAAATGTTTATTCAAGATAGAAAATATTGATATATTTATACTATAATACTTGACGAAGAAATGTCGTGCAATGACATAATTATCGTGATGCAATGTTCTAATTAAAATCTTAACCAAATCATCAATCAAAGTAACGCTTAACACAATAAATTAATTTTATTACACACAAAGAAAACATTTTAATAAACAAAATATACACATAATTGACAAGACATATTACATCCTTTAGTGTCGTTTAAACGTACAATCACTCTTGTAGGTTGATGCGAAGTAGAAAAACAAACAACTAACTACATTCCAACATCCAAGATAAAAGAAAACAGTGTAAAGTGCATTATATTAAGATAGTGACGTGCTACAGTACTATCAAAAAAGTTAGATTAGGTTTATGCGCGTCAAACTTTTAAGTGAATTGTACTCAAAACGCTGTTATACACATATAAACGTTATATTATATTCAGATATATTCATGCCATGAAAGAGTGTTATAAGAAGCGATCATGCAACATCGCGCATTTGTAACTCTTGAGACTTTTAGATGTTAAATTTTATGAACAAAATGATTTATCACACTTTTATTTTTTTTATCATATTCAAATAAAAGCTCTCTACTTGTCTAATAGTTTTTTTAATCAAAATCTATAGGAAATGTTTTCTCATTACAGTTAAAAGATCGGCGCAGACATATCCTGGGGATAGGCGATACGTAAAACTCGCGAACTTTAATTATCTCGAGTTTTAAACGGTCAATCTCTTTGATTTGAATTTTACGAGTAATCAGATAACACTGTTCTTTCCAACTAGTAAAATTTTTAAAAAACTTTATCGAAAGTGGAATTTGCATGGTGGAATTTACACACTTAAAGGAAGAAACTTGAAACTGATGATAGAGTAATAATACAGTATGTACACGACGTCAAATGAAAGTTTATATACCGCTTTTAGCAAGTATATTTTAGAGCAACTCATTTCAAGGGATCCATTGGGTAAATTAAACTTTATCTGAAATTCGAAAAATTTAGTTTATGTATCTAGATATACTGACTTATCACTTATTTAATATTAATAACCAATATTTTTAAATGGTACTCACCTTGTTTTTTTTACTAGTCATAAAATAAAAGTAATCTTTGTCGATGCAAAACTTGTCTTATATCTTTATTCATTATCGGCTGTCTTGTTTTTATGGCAATACCGATTGAAAAAATGGAAAAATTATAATTCCGAAAATTATAGATTTTGGTTTTCCGAAATTTAGAGGTTTCCTCGAATTAACTCAAAACAGTGACTTTAAGATTAAGGGGTTATATACCTTTCTCGGCCCGAAAAATAGCTCTTTTTCACTAATTTTTTTTCAAGAAACCAAAAGGCACATAAGGATCGGGTTTTTTTTATATTAAAGAACATACTTTAGACTTATCATTCAATTTTTATTGAAATAAAATAACCCCCTTTACCCCCCCTGCAGTCCCCCGAAGTTGACTATGCACGATGGGACTTAAATCGCGGTACCATGGATTGCTTCTTATCCAATCATATGAAATCAAAAAGCAATATTGCACCTTGAAGTTTATTAAATTTACTCGTATTTGACCCATTCTTTTTTTAAATTTCGAATTTAAAACAAAATGGCAGATGTTCAAACTTAAGGTATCATTTTTCACGTATAAATTTCATTTTTAAACGTGCCAAAAAAATATAAAAAATTAAGATATCAAAAAAATCATGGGTCAAATACTAGAGAATTTTATAAGCTTTCAGACAAAAAAAACGGATGGGAATCGGTTAAATAGTTATTGAGATATTTATGGTACCGACTTTGAAAACACGGTTTCGAGAAAAATGCGTTTAAAGTTCCTACCTATCTGTGTGCTCTGCCGTAACGGCTTATGAGGTGCCGAGACGACGGTCAGTATAAAGTACTGTAACTTCGTCAATTTTTCAAATTTCTTCAAATGGCTTCGGATATACATTCTTGAAATGTTAATCTTTCAAAATATGTAATAAAAAAAAAATCGATTTTTTGAAGCCGAGAAAGGTATATGCTCCCTTAAGATTCGCGAGTTTTCCCGCGTGAAGAAGGAATCATTTGTCAGGGTGTTGAAATTTTTTTCCAATTCATCAACTTATAAAACTATTAAAAAGATTAAGGTTTGTCGTTTTGTATTTACATCGAACCAGGAAGTTCGGAAGCACGGAACCCGTAATGTCAAATCATTGGCTTTGGTATGGATTTTTACGTTGGATTTAAGGTTTTTTGATTCTTCATAATATAATTTTATATGTGACAACAATCAAGAATTCAAAATTTAGCAAGATGAATTTATATATAATGATAAAAAAGTACAAGATAAAAATAATCAAGAAAATCTTGTTTCGGAAATAAATGCAATATAAGATATTTACATATGCGTCGCAGATATTTCTTATGGCAGTTATATGTACAATAAACTGTTTCAAATCAATATTATTACGAAAAACAATTTCTGTTCCTTGAATTAATTCATATTTGATAATTCTACAATCGTGATACATTCATAAAGAACTCATTAAATCGTTGACAAAAAAAAATTATAGTATAAAAAATAAAGAAGGATTTGGTAATGGTGACAAAATAGCAATGTACATGTAATCAAATGGCTGCATATACCGTTTCCAGCAAGTTATTGTTGTTTCAATGGAATCATAAATATTTATTAGATAATATGATCTTTCTCGCAATTTCAGAGAATTTATCTTATTTTTATATCAACATACTTGTTGCTTATTTATTACTAATAATAATATTTTTAGACTTTTGTTCTTTCTCTTCATGAACCAAAAATAATCTCTATCGCTAAAGACATTATTGCCTTACGTCTTTTACCGGATTCTTCTCTCTATATAATTTCAGAACATTAATTATTCCGAGAATTGTAATTATGTAATCAATCTGAACGCGTTTGGACTCCTTAGAATTAACTTTAAACGGTTACTTCAATGCGGTCAAAATCAATGGGTTTTGCTGCGTGAGGATGAATCTTTAGGCCACTATGATGTTGATGTTTAATTCCAATACAATTAATATAATACTGATTTAAAACATATTCATAAACGCAATAAGATTGTATTCCCACTTTATAAAGTGGATTTGCGGTAATGATGTAAGTTTTTTACGTGTAATATTATTTTGTATACATATGTACGGGGGATTAAAGGATTTTGCGTGCTGATGAGGACTCCGTGTAGTCGAATCGTCCATTAGACAATTTGTAGGAACAGTTCGAATTTCATTTTTATATACATCATATAACATCTATTTGTCTTTGCTTGATATTTTGATATTGGCCTTTGTTTTCCTAGTTAGTTTTATTATTCGAGCGGTAATATTCACTTGATTGTAAAACATATTCGTCATTTTGCGCGTTTACATTTCCATCGAATCAGGTAGTACTCGTAATGTCTCCTAGTGACATCGGCTTATGGTATAAATCTTTATATTTGTACTTACGGTGTGATTTTGACTGTACGTAGTATAATTTCAAATGTCACAGCGATCAAGCCCGCGAAATTCAGCGAGATAAACTTGTACAAAACATTAGAAAAATATAAGGTAACATTTAAAAACAGTCAAACGTTGTTCTAAAAATTAAACTTTAAATGAAATATATATTACATATAAAAATATATATAATACATAATACATATAATAATTAATATATATAATAATAATTAATAAAATATAAAATATTTATATTTTATGTGTACCAGGTGTAATGAGTGTTTCTTGATAGTTACATGTGCAGTCAACTGCTTCAAATCATCGATATCATTATGAAGTGTGATTTCTCTTTCTTGAGAGAAAATTTTAGTAATTTACCGATAGCACATGACATTTATGAAAAACTCATTAAATCGTTGCCAAATATTTCTGCCATACAAGTATATAGTATGTATAATTTTATAATTATTTTATCAATAATAGCAATGCGATTGTCTAAGTCAATAATTAATAAATTATTTTAGATACATCACAGAGTTAAGCGTGATCTGTACAAAACAGCGAAAATCTTTTGCGTTGCAAAAGATGTTACAATGTTTACTAATCATATCACAAAAGCACTAGTGGGTCCAAATATGTATGGTGAGAGTTGTAAGTTTTTGAATTGTTTAAGTATATGTTGTCAAATTGCATTAACAATAAAAGAAGTCGAAATATTTTAACACATAGAAAAAATAATAAATTTTAATTACTGATTTTGATATCTCTTATTAATTTATAAAATTACACGAAGTAATAATGGAAAAAATTAATATTTTTGTAACTTTTCAGGTTCTGAAACTTGGATGCATACTTCTGATTTCTATTATTATGATAAGACTGGCAACATCTTCATCACAGATAAAACGATGTATCTTATTAAATATAAAAATTTCATTGTTTCACCAAGAAAAATCAAGAAATTGTTGCAGCATCATTGGGCTGTCGTTGTAATATCTGTCACATACAGTTGAAGAGCAGCATCCGAGAGCTTATGTTAAAAAGAATCACGGAGCAGAGGTTTGAAATTGATTGTGTTTTTCTACGAAATCGAATAAAACTTTATAAGTTTTATATAATTTAAAAATTTTATATTGTACTATTTAGATAACGAAAGAGGAGCTGATAGAATATGTTGCAGACAATCTAGCGATTGCTATAAGCTACGTGGAGGCCTGTTCTTTAAGAATGAAATGTTGTATCTTCCCAATGGAAAAATCGATAAAACTCTGGTTCAAAAACATGAATCACATTTTAAACTTTATTACTCAATAACAGTTTTTAAAGATAAATTGATTATTAATGTCTGAAGATCGCTGAATTACTTTAATGACAAACTCTTTGTCCAATTTAAAGTTTTTCTTATTAAAAATCTCAAGAGAGATTACCATTATTGGTTACAATTTTAATTTATCATTAAATATAATTTTGTAAGTCTCAAAATAAAATTGAAATTGATGAAGAATAGATATAAAAATTTTTTAACTCCAAAAATGTAAAATCTTTTTCGCCATTTGTTCATAATTCTTGATGCCTAAATTTCCAATTAAGGAAAATAGTCAATTGAAAATCAAAGAATTTGTCATTAAGAAACAATTATGAAATTTGTTATTAAGAAACATTATGAAATAAAATTGATACAAAATAAGTTTTTGCATTAGAATCGCTTTTAAATAAACAACTTTTTGAAACTAGTAAGTTTATAAATTTATAAAATCATCATTATCAGTTTCTCAAGAAAAATTTTCACTGCAAAGCACAAAAAACAAAGATGAGGAAATAGGAAAAATTGTTAATGACTAATAAAATGACTAATAAAATGCTTAAAAATAAGAATAATAAGAATATGATCTTTTATCGAATAAAAATATATTTCCTGAGATGTAAGATTTTTTAATTATTATATTAAAGCACATAATTAACGTTTTCATAAAAATTCTATTTTATATTTTTTATTAACATAAAATCAGAAAATACGAAAATACGAAATCACCGATGACTTAAATATGAAACTGTCTATCTTATAAACTGAAGCTTACATACTTACAATAACTATTTGAACCACAAGCTTTTATCATTATAAAATAATAAATAGTTAATAAGATGATCTAATTCTAAAAATAGAGCGTTATACATATATATATATATATACATACATATTTATTTATTTATTTATTTATAACACAATCTATATTATTTAATTGTTAATTTAAATAGCATAAAAAGATTATTTTCAATTTTTAACGAAATAAAAATCTCGAAATTGCAAACTGAAATAGTTTAATCAATAAAATAATCAAATCTAAAATACTTTCTTAATTTATTAAACCAACAGGCTATCAAATGTAATATAGAATAGAAAAACGTTTCTAGGTAATCAAGCGAGTACAGCTAGGTCAAAATCATCTACCAGCAAAATAAATTTATTTAAATTTTAGCTACATGTAATGTTTTCACAACATGTGTCATTCAAACATAAACAAATATATCCGAAGACATTAAGATTTAATATTCGCAGTTGTCGGTTGTCATAGAAGATGTTCTATTATTCTACGATTACAGTGTGTGCAAAAGCTCTAGCAGTATAATTAATTCAAATAAGCAGTTATGACGTATCAGGTAACATACATAATAACCTATAACATTATTATAAATGTTAAGACATTATTATTAACATTATCAAGCCTCTCTTTAACATGTATAGCCGACCAGGATAAAAAACAAGAGACTATGCGGTACAGAAGAAGTGTTTCATGATATAAATATTGGAAATATGATTTTGAATACGTTTAAATCTAAGCCAGATTTCATCGGCCAGGTAACTCATAACGATAAAATTTACTTTATTATTCACAAAAAGAACATTGTAACCAATAAGGATGTAATATCCTATTAATGTATTGTTTTCTTCAATATCAACGCGGACGTGTCATAATATGTTTTGTAGGTGGACGGGTTGACGGGAGAACAAGTTACGTTCCAACAGATGAGAGAGAACAGTGTAAAGTGTGCATTGTGGTTAAAAAAAGAAGGATTCGGAAGTAGTGACAAAATAGTAATATGTACACGTAATCAATTGAACGCTTATATACCACTTCTAGCAAGCATATATATTGGAGCTATCGTTATACCATGGGATCATAGTTATTTCTTGAGTATGATCTTTCTCAGAAATTCAGAAAATTGAATTGATTTTCATGTTGATATTTGTTGCTTATTTATTACTAATAATCAATATGTTTAGGTAACATACGACCTTTATTCTTTTTGACTACTCATGAACCAAAAGTAATTTTCATTGATGAAGACATCGCCTCAAATCTTAAATCAGCTCTTGATTGTTTATCGCAATTCGAATTAAAAATTCCAATTACTCCGAAAATCGTAGTATTTGGTAAATTTGGAAATTTTGATTCGTTCGATCTAATTCTGAACGACAATTTTGATATAGTTGAAATTGACAAGTTTTCCTGCATGAAGGTGGATCTTTTGGCTACCGCGGTGTTAATGTTTAATTCCAATGCAACCACTTATGAAACAGCTGAAACATGTATTCGTTATTTTGCATTTACGTTTCCATCGAATCAGGAAGTACCCGTAATGTCTTTTGGTGACATTGGCTTATGGTATGGATCTTTATGTTGGACACATAGCGTGCTTTTAATCTTCCGTAGTATAGTTTCGTACGTAACAGCAATCAAACCCTTCTACTTCACCGAGATAAGCTTGTGCGAAATGATAGAAAAATACAAGGTACATATGAAGCATTTTTCTCATTTTTTTGAAACGGGACTTTGAAGCAGTAGGGATTTGAAATAAATGAGTTTTGGAATTGTAAGAACTTTTTGATGCAAAATTTGGGCCATTTAAGTAATTTTTGAAACGTCAACAATTTATCATATCGTAGTGGTCTCTATTGACAATCGATTCCTTTTGCCAGTTCAAAAATTTTAAAAAATGACTTTAGCGAGTTTTGAAACTGGACGCCTCATATATAAATAATTAAATTTTCTTCCAAAAATAAATGTAACATAAGATATTTATATGTACGTTAGGTAACATGGGTATTTCTTGATAGTCATATGTGCAATCAACTGCTTCAAACCGATGTCATATTCAGGATATTTGACTTGTCCTCCTTGAAGGAAATTGTATTTGGTAATTTAGCAATTAAACGTAATATTCATGAAAACCTTATCAAGTTCTTGCCAAACGTTTCTATAGTTCAAGAATATAGTAAGTATAATTTTAATAGTTATCAATTGTAACAAAGCACTTGTTTGAAACCAATAATTGCTAAATCATTTCAGGTACTTTTCCTGCACACATAACATGTGCTTACCAACGAAACGGCAAGCAAATGGGATCTAGCGGTTATGTAGCTAAAAATATTCAAATGGAATTTATTGACCTACAAACGAAAGAAACAGTAGGTCCATATGTGAATGGCGAGATTTGGTACACCCTTTCGTTTAAATCATGTAATAGGTGTACATTTCCAAATTGTACTAATAAAAAAAAACGGAACGATCCAAAACATAAAGAAGGTAATAAATTTGAAATAGTGATTTTACATCTCTCTTGTTAAGTAGCTTACAAAATCTTAAAAATTACACGACACAAGACAATAATATAAATACGAATTAATACATGCATTTTTCAGAATTTACAAAATGGTACAATACCAGAGACTTCGGATACTATAATGAGAATGGCAACATCTTCATCATAGACAAAACGATACATCTTATTAAATATAAAAATTTCCTTGTTTCACCGAGAAAAATCGAGAATCTGTTACAAAATCATCCAGCTGTATTTGATGTTGCTGTAATATCTGTGCCACATAAAACTGACGGTCAGCATCCGAGGGCTTATGTTAAGAAGAATTTTGGAACAAAGGTTTAAAACTGTTTCATTTTTTGATAAAATCGTAAAATTTTATGTATAACATTTTATATATGTATATATATAATATTACTTTATATACAATATATATATGTGTGTGTGTGTGTATATATATGTATAAAATTTTAGTTTACAAACAGTTTGTTGTACATATCTTAGGTGACGAACGAAGAGCTGATAGAATATGTTGCAAAAAATCTTCCCGATTGCTATAAACTACGCGGAGGCCTGTTCTTTAAGGATGTAATACCGTATCTTCCCAATGAAAAAATTGATCGAGCCTTAATTCAACAAGATAATAATACTATTAAAAAAATTCATAAACTTTTTTTGGGGTTACAAAAATTGTCTATACATGAAGAAACTGCTAAAATTCGAAAATCACAGTGATCTTTAATCTCTTTAGTCAATTTCAAGTGTTTTTTCTATTAAACATAAGACGGATTGTAATGAATTTATTACAATTTTAATTTGCTGCATTTTGTAACTAATCCTTCAATTAAAATTTCATCAAAACAAACTTCATATAAAATTAATTGAAAATTATAATTTAATTCAAAGCTGATTGATTTCCTAAAGTTCAAAAAATTTGTTTTCCTCACCATTTACTTGTGATTCACACATTGATAATGTCAATTTTAAGGTAAGGTAAAAGTCGACAGAAGACCAAAGAATTTATTATTAAGATTACAATTAAGATTGGAACGCTTATTTTGAGCATTCTCTCTCTCTTTCTCTGTTTAAAAAAATCTTATTTATAATTATATATAAAATATGTCTATATATGCTTTCTTTCTCTTGTATCTCTATTCGTATATGTAACAAAAATAAAAAGGATTATTAAATAATAATAATAATTAGAAAAATCACTTTTGCATTGTTTTTCTAGAAAAATAAAATTACAATTAAATTATACAATGTATAATCATATACAATTATTTTATATACAATACATATATATACATATATTTAATACATCTATACATTATTATATATGGACAATTTTTCTCATTCTCTCAAACTTTATATTGTTGTAAGAAAAAGAGTGAAAAAATTATTTTTCAAATCTTCTTATTATTATTTTTCTTGTGTACATAAAATTATACAAGACATAGAAAACATATGTAGATACATTTTATTTATAATCATACATGAAAATTTTTTTTAGATGCATAAGTCTGAGTTAATGAGTAATACAAAACTGAATTTTTTTTTATGGAACTTTTCAATAAATATTTTAATATGTGTATATATTAAAATATAACAACAATGTTTTTATTGTTAAAAATATTAAGCTATATAATAGTTTGCATTACAAATACATTTAATAGTATACAAATAACAATTTTTATCGTTACACACACACACGTACACACACACACACACACACACACACACACACACACACACACACACACACACAGTAATAACAGATTTTTAAGTGTGAATGTGTAAAAACAAACATTTTGAATCGAAAAGAAAACAAAATTAAAAAATTTTTTTATGAATATTTTTTTATATCCCTAATTTTCAAAAATCAAACGTATATTTATATAATTTTATCAATTAAGATCCTTAGTTAAAATTATTTTGATGTCAAATTACGATATTAATTTCAGTTAATGAGAAAAATTGTTTTCTTTTTATTGCTAAGGAAATGAATATTTCAGATATTGTTAAATGGTAAAACATTTAACATTATCGTACAGTAAAGTTAATAGATATCAGATTTATTTAAACATTATAATACAATGTGAAATAATTTTTAGACATGCAATTTGTTCTTTGAAGAGATAGCATTCATTATCAGAAAGGAATCTTTATGATAAGCACTAAAAGACATACTTGAATGTAAGAAAAAATGGAATAAATAATGTGTGTTTTGTATATTTATACATATATATAAAATATTTACTTTATTATATAAAACATAAGAAAAAATGAAAGAAAAAATGTGTGTTTTGTGTATTTATACACACATATATATAATATTTATTTTTATCATATACAATGAAAGCAATGAAATATATATTTTAATACTATACGAAGTATACGAGCTGTATTATAAGATAATATTGTGGGATATCTGTAATAATATCACATGCGACATGACTTGCTTTTCAATGGTTGATTAAGCCAAATTTTTCCATTAATATTTCTGCGATATTTATCTTGAGCCTAAAAGCAAATTTTTTATCAACTCGCTTTGTTAAATGCCGTGAATATAAATGTGTGAATACGTGAGGCTTATATATTGATTAGATAGATTTGACCAATATGAGTAGAGTATAGGTCTCTAATTGTGAAAATGGGGAGTTTTATTGCAAGTTACACTGAAAAATTTGTTTAATAGAAACCACTTATCCAGTTATAAAATTGTTATAACACTATTGTATCAGAGAGGAGAATTTAATTTTCATAAATATATTTTCCTTGTCGTATTTCTTGTAAAAGTGTAAAATTCATCAAATATAAATAATTACTATCTTAATTACTATCTTAATATTTATGTACATTAATGCACTATGTAATTAGTGCACTAAAATTTAGCACATTAAAGTTGTTTTTTTTTATTTTAAATATCAAGTTTCTGTCAATAGATGTTAGCAAAGAATAACAAATAATCCTTGATGATCATCCTTGATGATGATACGAGTAAGCTATTTCAACATTTGTTATCTCAATGGCCTTAGTTATTTTCAGGAAAAAGTAAAATAAAGTATGCTGAAAATATGCTGTCTTCAAAAATGCAATATCCCAGACCAGCATAAGACATCCTATAATGGATCTGGATGTCTTGAGAATGAGGATCCTGTCTCAAAGTTCTGGACTGATTTGGAATGGATTTGGGATCTGTTTATGGGATATGTGATTATATTATATTTTTTAACAACTGTATTTTCTTTACACCTTATATATTAAATTGATTTATCTCATTATTCACACAAAAGTATTAAGATACAATTATTAAAAAATAATTTTTAAAATATTTTATATTTTATATCAAAATGTATTAGAATAAAACATAAAATCTCGAAAACTTAGTCTTTTAATTAACTATTAGTCTTTCAGCTCAATACTTTTATATGCAAAATGACTAAAGAAATTATATTATATTAAAAAATGTATATAATTTTATTTAAAAAATGGCATTTATAAAAAATATCGACGCCATTTACAAATGAATGCCATGATATTTTGTTGAAATCCTGTAACTTTTGTTAGCATATTTTTTTAATTAAAAATGTTTTAGGGAAGGGATTGTTTAAAATAAAACATTAAAATAAAATATTTTATATTTGATGAAGAAATCTCTTTTGTTTTATTTTAAAAAGTAATTTTTAAAAAAGTATTGTGCTTTTTACAATGTCTTAAAGAAATTACATTAAACTTTTCATCTTCTTTTATCTCTTTTTTGAAAATTTAAAATATAACGAAGAAGTATCAAATAAGTATTTTTTCACTTTTATTAATTTGTTTTTTTCTGAAATTTCTGACTAACCAGAGCTGCAGAATTATAACGTAAGAGAAAGAAAGACATATTGGTTGTTCTTTTTCACTCAAAGCCAGTCAAAGCTGATCGAAACTCTAAGCACATACACGAACATGTACACGTGCATGTACACGTCCTAACACACATGGTGTCCCTCCATACGTGTGACATGTATATAAACAATCGCGGCGAGCCACCACAATACACAACAAGCGACTCGTCTATACCTAGTCGAGAGGCATAAGCGAATCGCTTGTTTGTATACTGTTGCTCAACTCGATTGTAGTGTACGTGTTACACGTATAGAGGAATACCATTTATACCGGTGCTATACACTTGCTTTTTCTTTTGTGTTGAATACATCATTGCATGCCTCGTAGATATGGCAGAAATGTCATAGAAATGCTCCTAATAATTTTCTTTAATGCAGTACTAGTGAGAAACTGCATCATATGTAATGCAAAAATGAAAAGTATATTTTTTCTTAGTCGACGTACAACAACAATAATAATGACAAACATCAATGAACAAACATTTCTTAAACATAAATTTGACAATTCGGATTCTACGTAATATCGACGTAAAAAGACGGAAAAAAATAAAATCGTTCTTCTGATATACAATTCAAGCTAGTTGACTTGATTAACTCAGCTTTTTCTGAGATCTGATATTCTCAGGTACCTGCAATCAATCAATTGGCGTGTAGATATGATAACTTGACTGTGGAAATAGCTAGAGAATTACCTCGAGTATATTCTCCCACACATAGCACTCCCACACTTATGTTTGCGATGTTGAGCAAAAATTTATTTATTGGTAAGATTTGTAATAGAACCTCAGAAAAGCAGCGAAGTAGTGCGTATAGCTCTGTGTGAAAATGTCGACTTCGTAGTCAAAATGTCACTTCGTTTTATTTTTCCAGTTGAATTGAACTGGTTCTCAGTGGCATATTTTGCACTGACACATTCAATGAATACTCACTGACAATCAGCGACTTTCCACTGATTCAAATTTAGAGAGTAAACATTTATGTATTGCAGCACAATTATAAAACTCTCAAAAAATATACTGTTACAAAAAGATGTCATTTTCAGTCCAAGATCTTGGTATATAATAATATAAATATAATATAAATTTGATACATAATAATATAATAATATAAATAATAATATTTTTATGTGAATTTTACATATTTTTCTCAACTCAATAAATTATGCGCTAATAATTTGTCGATCTTGAAACACAGCTTTTTGTTGGAGCAGTAAATTCACATACTTTAAATCGATTAATCGATTTAATTTTTTACACTAATAAACATCCTTTCTAAATTATATGTGAATAATCTTCTCTTCGCCAGTGATATCAAAACTCAGGAAATAAGGCAATAATTGACGTGCAAACTGGCAGTTGATACATTTATTAAAGATCACAACGTTTCGACCATAAGATTTGGTCCTTTTCAAGTGTATCTGTCAATATAATAAAAGAAGGAAACAATACAATAAAGATGCGATTTTAGCGGACCTAGTGATGGACGACCTCGAAACCCATTCCTTGAACTTATTAGATTTCACAGTTCCTATATACTACAGATACGTCGATGATATTTTTATGGTCGTTCCAAAAACTAAAATTCACACCGTTGTTAATGTGTTCAATGACTACCACCCGAGAATAAAATTCACCCACGAAATTGAAAAAAATTCCTCCATTTCCTTCCTAGACACCATAGTCATCCGACAAAACAACCTCCTCATCACAAATTGGTATCGAAAACCCACTTTCTCAGGACGATACATTAATTATTTCTCAAACCATCCTTTCAAATACAAAAAAAACTCCATAATTAATTTAGTAGACAGGGCCATCCTACTCTCCGACACTCAATTCCATAATAATAATATTAACATAGTCAAAAAGATCCTTCACAACAATTGCTTCCCCACACACATCATAAATAAATTTGTTAAAAAACGGTTACACTCACTCCGCAATCAACTCGACAATGATTCCGCTCTCAATCACAATGTCTTTGATTGTAGAAACTGCATCCTCATCCCATATACCAAAAACTTGGGTGAGAACATTGAACGCACAATACGAAACACCAATTTAAACGTCATATTCACTGTTTCCAACAAATTAAATTCGATTATAAAAAATGGTAAGGACACACTCGATGCTGCCAAACAGACTGAATTAGTCTATAAGTTGGATTGCTCTAATTGCAATGCATGCTATATCGGTCAAACCAAAAGACATCTAGGTACTCGAATAAAAGAACATAGTTATGATATTAAAAAACACCCTTCCAATCATTCAGTAGTCAGTAGTCATCGGGTGTCTCATTCCCATGAATTCGACTGGAAAAATCCTGAAATTCTTTATAAGGAAAATCACACAAAAAAGCGTGAAATTGCCGAAATGGTTTTCATAAAGAAATGCGGTTCTGCGATAAATCTACAGAGAGACACAGAAAATTTGTCAGCGTTATATGACCGTCTCATTGACATTGTATAATTCTCTACGACTATGCGAAATTTCACGTCACTTATTATTCAGCATTGTTGCGTTACAGCTGATAGCACGCCTCGCCCCCCCCCCCGTACCGCTTTTGTTTATTTTTATGTTATGACTCCTTTAACAATTTTCATACCTAATTATTTAGTCTGTTTTTAACGGCCATGAACAGTTGACGCGTATTGAATTGCTAGACATTTTTAACATCTTTACTTTCTAATTTTATATTATAATGTAATTCCCGTGTCACACGCTAGAATTGTAAGTAATAATCTTGATAATCTATATATATTAGTAACACATCTTTATTGTATTGTTTCCTTCTTTTATTATATTGACAGATACACTTGAAAAGGACCAAATCTTATGGTCGAAACGTTGTGATCTTTAATAAATGTATCAACTGCCAGTTTGCACGTCAATTATTGCCTTATTTCCTGAGTTTCTAAATTATTGTTGAATTTATTGCAATAATAAAAATCACCTCAACCTGGATTCGAATCTGAATTTTCCCTCCCTCCAGTCCGTGATGAATATCTTTATCACTGAGGCATTTTTCGAAAATTGTATAGTATTCACAATATTTTAAGAAACTAAAATCTAATATAAAAATACAAAATAATATGCCAGTATTTGTGTAAATAAAATAGTCCGTCACATTAATAATATTTTTCTTAAATAAACACACATCGTAGAAAAAATGACTATTAGGGTCATAAGACATTTTACGTGGTTTCAAAATATGTAATATAATGTAACATTGATAGACATATGTAAATTAATTTGTAAGATGATTACGACTTTATCATTATCTTTGATAGACTCTTTAATATTATCGTATTTTCTTCGCTTAAGAATTTTTTCCCTAAACAGCCGATTATCTTTGACGTTATTATTTGTCAGCGAGGTCATTTATGTTGAGAGAACCTCTCTACAGATTACTTAAGAAACTCCGTTACTCCATAGGCAACGCAGACATCTTTGAACCGGGTTTACTGCTTTAAGCCAAGCTCTTCTGAACTCTGCTCGTAATAGCGCAACGATCTCCGGATTTGCTTATATACAAGAAAACGTGACAGTGCGCACTAAGCGAATCGTGTAACTGAGTATTCGAGAGTACAAGATGCATTTTGCATTTGCATTTATTATATTCCAACCCAGAAAGCTCACGAAATTATGCATGGATTTTCGTCTCGTCGTTGTAAAACTATTAATTCTAGCATTATCAAATTTATTATAAAAATTTAATAATAAATTGTGAAAAAAGTTCTTTATTTTTCCCATTAGCGATGAGTCAGCTATCTCAAGCTCTATCTCTTCGTTATTTAATTTCTTTCCATAAAATAAAATAAAATAATATTTTTAACACTCTTGTTTTATTGGAGAAATAACAATAAAACTTGTTAAGACGCTGGTTTATTGCAATTCACCGACAACAGAGCTATTAAAAATACAAAGGTATCTGTTTAAGCGTTTTGCATAGCTTACACAACTTTAAACCCGAAATGCGCTTACTACAGGAAAATCCGTTCTAATTGTTTCGTTCGCACTGGCAGTCATTAGAGGTATATCACTTCGAAAATTAACGCACACAATCTATGTTAAAGACCTATCTATAGTACAGTATTTGCTACTTTTTTTACAATTATTGCAAACCATATGTTTAATCACTTAATTTATTTAATCATTTCAAGACAATTAACGGGTAAATACACATGTCTACAGATATCAAGGAAAATTTTGTAGAATTAATGGACTGTTCTCATACGATTAGTTCGTTAGGATTAACGCGTTGTGATTAATACGTTAGACTATTAGTCCGTATTAACATTAATGATTTCAGGCAGCGTTGGTAACCTTATTGACAAGTCAAGCGTATTAGTTACGGCAGCTCCACTTTAATTCACTACATAGCTGTGTATTTAATCCCCAAATCGTCCTGAGCTGTCGGTAAATAATATACTCCCGTAATACAAATAATTAAGCACGCTTTGATCATCCTTTAATGCAACTCTCATTATGCTCCGACATCGCACTGGTATCTATAACTCTTCTCATTAACACAGTTTAAAACTTCCACATTGTCTAGTATTTAAACCAGGCATTATAAAAAAAGTAAAAAAATATTATGTAACAAAATAAAAAAATAATCTTATCTGTTATAAAAACTTATATATTAAATATATTAGAGGGAAGCAAGAAACTTTACAGCTAATTGAACAACGGGGGCTGGAAACAGATAACACAATTTGTTCTTAACTTTAGTGGGACTCTATTTAAGGCCTTTCTCCTTTTCTCTTCTCAAGAAATTTAATGTCGGAAGTCATAAAACTAGTGAACTCGTTTGAATTAAATAATTTTATTAATGAGAAATCGATACCAATATTAAAGGATATGCTCCCAAAGTTTCGTCCATTAATAATTCTCATGCTGCATATTTTACATATATGTGTACATAAAAATAAGAACAATTCGTAAAAAGAAAACTGTAAGCGGTTCGTATACTGACTTATTTAAATATGTACCCAACGTCTCGCCAGGTCAAGCCACCGACCCCAGAATGTGCGCAGAAGCGAAGACTCCGGATTCGACGTCGCAATTTTCGTGTCCTTCTCCTTCCTTCTTTCTGTCTCTCTCTCTCTCTCTCTTTTTCTTTCTCTCTCTCTTCTTACGAGCTCCATCGATTACCCCGGTAAACAAAAGCAAGAAAAAAAGACAAAACGTGCCTCTCACGTGATCACGCATCATCGTGAATATTTCATAAACTGCACGTGGCACGGTAGAAACTTACTGGCAACCGTCGACTAACCGCCGCCTGAATTTTCGCTCTTGCGAGTGTCGATAGATAATTTCCGGAGGGAGGACGGGTAATTGAAAAATGACAAGGGAAAAAATGTTCGATGTCTCGATTTATCCCTTTCGTTCGATTTACTCTCCCTATGTTCAATTTATCTATTTCGGAACGGCGAAGAGCGAGAGCTCCGAGAGGCGGAGCATCGCCGATTCTTACTTCGCGTGCTGCTTCGACGGATCGTTACATTCACGTCACCGATGTAATTATATGTCCTGTACAGAGTTAATTAACTGCGACAATGTCAGCCTTACATGACCCACCAACGTGGAAACCTGTTGCAATACACTCGGCTTGCAGCTGATCACGTTCGCACGTAATATCGACGATTTCCAGTCTCTCTCTTCTTTTTATCTCTTTTTCATTCCTCGCATCGATCTGTACTATCGTTGTGAATTCGACATCTACCGCCATGTGTGCGCGTTTTTAGATGTTTATTGAAAAGGTTTTTTATTCAATCGGATTTTTTTATGATTTGTGCAGATTGTACGCGTAATCTGAAAAATATTTTGAGCAGTTATATTTCTACCGTTACGGCTCGCAAGCCCCCAGAACCAATTACTGTGCGAATAACAAGTGACTGGTGATGCATTGAATAGTCGCATTAGTATCAAATTAGGTATCGTACACAGGTATACATATATTAGATATCATCAGGTTTGAATGAAATATTAAAAGCAAAAATGACGTTGTTGACATATCAACTTTCGGGACCGCATCCAATACAAAAGTGAATGTTCTTTTTGGAACGCTGCGCTTTGTTATCCGGGTTATTTACCGTGCATGTGTGCGTGCGTGTGTGCGTAAAAATTTGATGAAAAACTTTTGAAGCTCTGGTAACGTATTCAAGCAACGCCATAATAATTGCGATATATATTTATTTATATAGATCACCGCGCTTCCATTACGCTTCTAAAGATTCTCTAAATTAATCTTTTCTCATTAATGAAAATATCAAAATATTACTAGCTTTTATATTATAAACAATTAAAAGTAAAAGCTTCGCGAACTAGTTTGAATTATGCGAAGACGTAGTAGGAACACTTTGTTTAAATTTTTGATCCATTTAAATACGTAAATTAATTTTCTTTTGTTGGTAAAAATGTCGAGACATTAATAACTTTTATATTATAAATGATTAAAAGTAAAAGATATTCGCAGATAAAATTATGCGAATAGATTTAAAAAATTTTAAAAAGTCTCAATTTTATCTAATGGACGTATTTTAATAGAGCTTCTGAATTTGAATAAAAATGCTTGTTACAAAATTGATGATGGTAAGGAAGATTGATTGCACATTTTCAAAAAAATTTTTCATTAAAATTTAATTTGATAGATACACGATATATGTGCTATTTTAAAGATATTTCATTAAAATTTCATAAAAAATTGTAAACTTTTGTTTAGTAAAAACGTTTTCAATGTAGCATGAGCAATTTCAACAACTAAAAATAGAAATGAATGCCGCAAGGGATTTACTTTAAACACAAAAAATTGCTTTTATCCGTAAATTTGTTCGATTATTTGTTGATAGTAACATTTCATTTGACAAAATAAAATCTTATATATTTTGTAAGAAATAATTTCTTTGATGGAAAATTTAAAAATTAAAAAAATATTATATTTTACTTTACATGTATGTATCGAGTATTATTATGTATATGATACCTTTATTAATACTTGATACAAATTATGTCTGTAACAATTTCTTTCCAATTTAAAGAGCATCTAAAAATTAAATTTGCGCGAAAAAAGGTGTGCAGACTCTCATAAAATGTCATTACTTTTCATACTCAAACAGACGTATACATAGAACATCACCCACAAAGAATATTTTGCCGCACCACTAAGATATAATTACATTAAAGTGTCCTTTCGATCCTATAGGATCGCATATTTCCATAAAAATAATTGCGCTAATGTGTATGATACACTCAAAGCTAATGTATAATTGCATGGCAAACATAGTTAAGATCTTCTCATTAAAGAACGATGTGAAAACATGTACTTGCGGTAAACGGACAAATGTAGAAAAGGTAATCACATCGGTACTAATTACATTTTTCAAATAATTTGCAACTACGTGATTCGTATCGCTTTAGCCATTTCTTTAGTGATATTAAATCTTTCTTTAATTTCTTCAACTGTAACACCTACAGTAATTACACCCATTTTATTATATGTATAAATATGTATAAATTTCAACAACTGTAAGTATATAAGTAACAGTTAATAAAACAATATTTTTATCATAAAATTAAAAATCTTTTTCATAATTTTATTATATAAATATTTATTAAAATATATTTATATATTTCTATATCTTTTATTATTAATATTTTTGTTATTAATATATAATAATTCAGATAAATATACTTCATATACAATTATTATACAAATACACATTTCCTTTATTGTATAATGATATATTTGTTTACTATTCAAAGTTTTGAATAGCTTTTTAAAATACAGAAATAATGAACATTTTTGTATGCATAATAAAGTTCTTAGCTTCTGATAAAATGCTCAGTTTAATTCGCTACGTGAAAGGAATTTTCTTATTTTGCTTATAACATCGGCCGCACTGAAAGAAGCAAGTTATTTAACTCTCAGGAATATATATTCAGAGAGAGTTTACATGCTTGACATTTTCCATTTTGAAATCATCTTAGTGACAAGCTTTACTTCATGAAAACGATTGTAAAATGGTACAGCAAATATATACAGTATACATTGCATTAAAAATAAAATAAAGATAAAGAAGAATTGTAAAACTTGGTTAATGAACTAAAAATTTGCAAAAAATTATTTTAAAATTAAAAAATTATTTTAAATTGTTTACATCGTTATGCTAAAAATTGTTTATATAATTTAGAAATTGACTTGTTAAGAATAATTTAGGTTTAAATTAATTAGAGAGAATCAAGAGAGAATTATTATTATTATTATACAAATTATGGACAAATTTATAATTCTATTGTAATCTACCCACTACTTTATATAGGATTAATTGTCCTTTTATGTAACGTAAATAACTTAGAGTTCCGATCAACGCTACCATCGATGAGTATTACCACAATTTTGAAATTATATTAAATTATATGTACCCTATGATTAAATTTTCATAAATTTAACAAATCTTCGTTACAGTGGGATATTCATAATTTGTGCAAAGGCTGATTTGAATAATACAATAATATTACATTGGTTTTATAACCAATTTTAAATTATTAATTTTACTACTCGTCAGACATTACCGAATTTGTCACATGTCGAACATTCGTTAACCGGAAATAGTATTACTGCAACAATCTGAAAATAAAACCCGCTGAGATAATGTCAATGGAAATGGTAATTGCGCAAAGATTTATAAAGACAATCATGGATTCGTGGCACTTAAGAGCACCCTGATGATTGCATAACCGATTAAGTTAGAACAATTTGATGAGCTATTGAACCGTCCCATCTCATCAAAGATATTTAAACAAACATTTTTTTATTGGATAAAAGACTGACACTTAAGTAAAAATAAAATAAAAGAATAAAATTTTTTATGGTTGATGAACCATTGAGCCCCATCTCATCAGAAGTATTTGTAAACAGACTGTTTTATTAGGTAAAAGACTGATATTTATGTGAAAATAGAATAAAAAATAAAATTTTTTATGTTTTAAAATGTTAAAGTCTGTCGAGAAAAAAATTTGTTGAAGTGCCTGCGTATACCAAATATTTTTCCTTACTGTCAGAAAATTATCAGTTTACTGTCTGAGAGTAACGTATATGTATGTATTCTCACATTTCACTTTCGCATATATGCGTTTATCTGATATCAGGGAATTTTTTTTTCAAAACAGCAATGAAGAATTTCGAAAATGTACTTCTACGATATTATGTGTTACAAACATATTTTTCATGTTTCGCATTCGATGATCTCTGCACTCTAAAAGCTTTTAACTCAAACGTTAATGCGAAGT
This sequence comes from Crematogaster levior, assembly GCA_901521435.1. NCBI lineage: Eukaryota > Metazoa > Arthropoda > Insecta > Hymenoptera > Formicidae > Crematogaster > Crematogaster levior. The sequence continues at coordinate 130,689 of CABEGB010000758.1, forward strand.
CACAAGTCAGCGTGAATATCATGTCGTTCTCTAGGCGGAGCAATTTATCGTTTTGTCCAAATTCAGAAGCTTTCACATTGACGCCAAGCCGCGAAAAACACTCGATCTTTCCCACCTGTACTATACCGCGTGACGTGAAAAATATCATAAATGCAATCTCGCGTCTAGCAGTAAAAATCCTACTCCAAGACCTGTCATAAAACGGACACGTCAGAATCTCCCGCGTCAGAATCTCCCGCGTCAGATAAAACAGTCCGACACAACTTATGCATGAGAAACATGCGACGACCGTAAAACGACGCGAACACATTCAGCACTTTATTTATGTGGTATTGAAAAATGTGATATTATGTGTATGCCGTAAAATATACGCCGTTTCCTGATTGCGAGATGTCACCCAGGAAATAAAAGGATTCATTCATTCCTCGCGCTTCGTTACCGTGCCGATATCCCAGTCCAATCGAGCATTCCCTGACCTATCTTGCGATCTATGGTAGGAATACATATTTATGCAGATACACATTGTTGCATACACACACATACACGATGTGCGATTCCCTCCCGTGGGACATTCGTTTCCTCACCGCCATATCTCGTCGCGATTCGCGAACAGAAATGAAAGCACAATAATTATTCCTGTTTCCTCAAGAACACTGACCTACTTCAAGTTGACAGATGAATCTAAAAGTTGTGTAAAGACACTATATATTGTCTATTGTTAGACATGTTACGCGTCTTCCTAATTCTCGCCTTCCGCTTCTCATTAAAGACAAGATTTTGATAAAACACTATTTTTACGTAGCAAGCTCAAAGTTTAGCTGTTTGATTAATAGTCGAGCTTCAAATAAGACTTACATAAAGTTTATATAAAATTAAATCAAGAATAATTTTTTCTTTATTTGTATTCTTCAAGTTTCTCCTACAAAAGATTTCTACAGTCATTTATCATAGTTTTTGTAAAATTGTATGTTAAGTCAATTAAAAAGTCAATTCTATGTTAACTAAATTGTATTTTATTAATTTAAATAAAATGTTATAAAACAAAGAAATAATAATCACTATTAACTTTCTCTTTATTTTCGCAAATGACAGAAATGCTACAATAATAATCAATGCAATAATTGACAATTGCTACAATAATAATAATGCAATAATTAATCCTATGAGTCTCTCTCTCTCTCTCTCTCTCTCTCTCTCCCTTTCTCTGACGTCAGCTGCGATGTTCGCTGCAAAACCGAGGCTTTTTCTATTTAAGTTGCCATCTCTTGGATGTAAAAACAGCATAGGAGAAAAAGTTGTATATATGTAAACGTTATTTCTTTTTTAATGTCAAGACCATTCGATAACTCTTCGCTCATCGTGCAAGAAAGTTTTCCAAACGATCTCGACGAGTTGTACCGTTCAAGTACTTCTTGACATGCTCACCAAATACGTAGAATCATCCTACTTTTCTTACGATGTAACTATTAATTGTGCGCAGCACTGATTTATACAGAGAAATTTTTAGCTTTTGCACTCGTGCATGTAACATAGTAGTTGGGAAAAAGTGCAAGAAACTTTGTTTAAGAAAGTTCAAACTCGGACGAATTACCAGATTGAAAAAGTTCCAACGAATCGACCTTCATTACTTATTACCATGCAACTGTGGACCCTTGTGCTTTCCTCGATATTCTTATATGAACAACTCGTGGAATATTCATTCAGTTTTCAACCTTGTACTAATTAAAAAAACACGATATCTAACTACGCATTACTTGAAGCACAACGATAAAAATCTACTGTATCTTATACAGAACAGAAAAAAATAGAAAAAAACAGAACAAAAAAGAAACTCGATTGCCATTTGTAAATGGAAACAATGATACGAGCATGATTAAAGAAGCAGAATTTAGCGTTGAAAAGCTAATTGAACGCGTAAAGCTGATATATGTATGAGTTCCATCTAAGATGAAGGGCGATTTATCGAGAATTACAAAGCTTCACAGCGCCGTTAAGATCGTTTCATCTCGCAGAAGATAGAGATTCGCACAGATATTAAATCCTAAACATTAGCATCTCGTTCTTTAAATGTCACACTTTAAGCGACAATACTGCACGTGATCATCAAATTTGGCACGTTTACCGGGAATGTCAATTAAAGAGGATATAAAGTGAATGTGAACTTCGTGATTTCCCAAATAACAGTCGCAATATATTGTACTTTTACATTTTCTCAATCTTTTTACGTTTTTCTCGAGGAAGTGACATTTGAGAAATTGAGATTACAGATGGGCGACTACTGATATTACATAATTAAACGTCAATATTACTTATGTATGTGCCGATGTTATTTATTCATGATATTTCCAGCCTCACTTCAAGCACGTAATTGGAACTTTATACTCTATCGATCTTTTCGTAATTACAAATACGAATGAATTTCCAAAGAAATATCAAGGAGTTAATGACTTATCACAGGCTTATGAACACAACTTTGCTGCATCTGTGCTGACGTAACAGTAATTAACTAATCGGTAAATTTATCGATTCCATTATGTTATCCATTATGTTATATATGAAACACTTGCGAGATGATTATGCAATCTCATTATCGTACTTCCATTCAATAGACTGTGATAAAATTTGACTCTCGTCGTAATTAAAATGTAATTATATAGTATAACATTATTGTTTAGTACATATTTTATTGCGGTACATATTACTTAAAGCTTTTAAAACATACGCGGATTAAATCTAGGTTACTTATACGGAACTCATGTTCGTAAAATAGCAGCAAGGCGCTATTGTATCCAAGTGTAGAGACGCAGAAAGTATCGTACAAAGCTTTTTTCAACCGCAGGTGGTGGTTCCCATCAAGTACAGTCTAAAAAAAGCCTTTCTATAGTAAGCGATAAAACTTTCACAATCTTTCGCCGAAGGTCGTCAAACGCGATATTCACATATTAATATTTGTGTTTTTTGTATATATTAATAGTACTCGTTTATTTGGCCTTCTATTTTTTTACATTTTATATTTTATATTTTATTTTATTTATATGTATTCGAATACAATGAGCTTTCCGACTTATTTATTAATTATTAATTATTATTTAGTATTTAAATTTTTTTTAAAGAACCAAACTATTTTACTATTTTTATTCAAACAATACATTTGTAAATGGATAAATTTTTAATTTGCGAGAAATACTCGGAAAATTATTATATTAACACTTCTATTATCTATCTATTAATATTTCTACTAATGTGCTTATTGCATATTCACTTTCACTTAATACCGAGAATCACACGCTTATATAACGGAAGTAAATTATGCGTTCACTGTGATCTCATACGTGATTACTTGTGGATGTTGTGGCTGCGCAGAGATCATTAAACTGGATGACCCGGCTTTCACGCGCCATCCTGAGTGCGAATAATCATTGCGATTCAATCAGTGCGGTTTATTAGATATTAGCGCGAATTTACGCAGCTCTCTGTAAACAACTCGCATAAAACCATTATATCGTCGCTATTATATCGACATAAGTATATAAGTATAATATAATGTTACGACGAATATACACGAGGTAAAATCTATTCTAAAGTTGAAATAAAATTTATTACGAGATAAAATCTATTTTAATCTTCTCTCGGGAGATTGAAATGTAATAATTGCATTTTTCTCCTTTTAACTCTAAAGTCAGGAGCACAGACTTTTGCATAACGCATAACACATAAGAGAATAAACTAAGTCCTTCATTTCCATTTTCAGTATGCGTTATGCAAAAGTCCGTGCTCCCAGCCTAATTCCTAACTTATCTTCCAACAAGTATTCGAGAAAATTTATTACAACTCACTGTCAATATATGAATTTCTTTATTACATATCAAACATCGTAGTTTCATAACTCGGCACATTTTCCATGAATGTGCTTGAAACTTTCCCCGTCACAGGAGTTTATCGGTGACCTTACTTCGAGACCTGCAATTATATTCAACAACTTGATTATCACAACAATACGGAACTTCCTAGGTCGAGAGTACGAGAAGGAGTACAACGAATTAAGTACAACATCAAGTCAATTAGACTTCTCGACGATCGATAGCATCGAGAATATGCACGAACAGTTTTACGTCAGCGATGGAACACAATTCATGATTTTAAAACGATAATGTAGACGTCTCATTTGTATAAAGAAGTATAAAGAATATTTAATGTTGTATAATTAATTGAATATTATAATTAACTAAATAATTTTTGAAACATAATTGTAACAATTATCTGAACATAAATAGAAATTTTTTGAACAATGCACATATTTTATTGCACGTATAGAATCATAATTTTAATAATTTTCAAAACATGACTGTAACAATTGTCTGAGCGTAAAGACATTTCTCAGATTGCAGATAATTTTACACACAGAGAATTATAACTTTAATAATTTTCAAAACGCTATTGTAATAATTATCTGAGCAGAACAAATTTTTTACTCGAAACGCAGATCATACTTTTAAACACAAAATCATTATAGTAATTTTAATAATTTAAAATTATAATAATTTTAATAATTTTAAAAACGTGATTGTAACAATTATCTCGAAAAACTTTCTTTGCAAAGAAACGATATACACAAGTTATTTTCTTATCAAAGATATTTCTAATACATTCCTCGTATCTGTTTTGAATAAATACTATACCGTAAACAAGGTGCGAATCATAATATTATGCTCCGTTTGCAGAAAGCAATGATGAGCAAAATCCACTTTCAGTATGCACGATGAAACTCTCGAAAGAGATAGACGCCGCAATCGCGTATTGCAAACGAAACGAATCTTATTATCATATAGAAATGGAGTTCGGATGAGCCACGGTTCGTTGTGATTTGGAGTTTCGCTCTATCGGCTCGCCAAATATCGCCCGTCGAATTATTTACGAGTGCCATCGATACACGCGTAAGTCGTCAATCTCTCTCGATTTTGCTTTCCAGGAAAATATCTTTTCCCTCCGTACAAACGAAACGACGCACCTAACTCACGAACTGATTATGAGTGCATAGAATAAGAGAAATAAAGAAGGAATGGTAGAAACGCTTCTTCTCGGCCATTGTATTGCGCAATGAAAATGAATTGCAGTACGCGGAGCATAATAATGAAGTCGCGTTTGTTTTTTCTTCACAGGGATTTAATAAACTGCTCAATTACACAAATGTCTTGAGATAAATTTACACAACGCTTCTACCGGTCGTTAAATACGCTTTCGATGTTATACGTCACGAATATTTGAATTAATGTGTTGCACATTAGGAAAAAGCTACTTAGCATTTTAACCGTTAATCTTTATGTGTATATAAACATGATAAATATTTACATTACTAACGTAAAATAATGCAATAATTATAGTCGTACAATTTTAACTAAAAAAGTGAGAAAACTAGAAACATATTTAATAAAATAAACAAGAAATAAAATAAAATAATAGAACTATAATAATATTTATATATAGTTTTTATACATAGTTTTTACTTTTAAATTTAAAAAGATATTTATCAAATATGCAAGTCTAAAATAGTTCACAAAATGTTTGGAAAAATCCTTGAAATTACACGTTAAAAATACATTAAATATATTAGAAATAAATATATAAAAATTAAATTTTTATTATGTAATCGATTATAAGATGCCGAAAAATTAAATTTTTTAATACAATCTTTAACTTATTTTTATCATTAATTTAAAAAATACAATGTAAATACATGTATATATTGCTACATTTAAAATATTCTTATTAACAAAAAATAACTTAATTGCAGTCTTTATTACTATCTATGAATATTTCTATAAGAAGATGCGCATAATGTATAAGACCATGAAAAAAAAAAAATTTTTAATTTTAACAACCTTAAATTTACTTACTGATAAAACGTTTTAAAACTACATCTTAAATTCAGTTTTAAAAGTGTTTCTTTATCGCGATCTTATGTATTAAACGAGAACAAAATCTCACAATTTATAGCGTATATACTGTAAAATTAAAATTGCAAATGATAAAAGGAGCTATTACTTTTATAAGAATACTTTTATAAGAAACTTTCAATCTACACAGCGTTATGTATATATTATATATATATATATATATATATATATATATATATATATATATAATTTTAAGAATAAATTCCTAAAAATATAAATGACATTGGTTTAACAATAGGTCTTTGAGCATTCACTGATGAAAATACATTCGCGAAGCATTTTATTAAATTAACTTTAGTTTTTAATTTTCTCACACTTTAATTTTTATATAATTTTCACATTTTAATTTTCATCTTTATTGGAGAAAGCTGGATTTTCGCGAGTGCTCCGCGATTTGTAGGGATTCGATGGATTTCTCTCAAAGTCGTCATTGCCCTTGGCATCTTTGCAAATAGTGTTGGACGTGGATTTGGAAGGAACACTAATGACCTCGGTAAGCTGCATTGCTGTGGCGTACCTCAGCGCCTGAAATCGATAATAAAATATATTATATATATATATATATATATATAATGTGTGTGTGTGTGTGTGTGTGTGTGTGTGTGTGTGTGTGTGCGTGCGTGTGTGTGTGTGTGTGTGTGTGTGTGTGTGTGTGTGTGTGTGTGTGTGTATATATATATATATATATATCATAGAGCTATGTTACAAAAGACCACAAAACGCTCGCTGACGTGCACGCGAAGTGTGCAATCTGTAATTCGTCGCGAGAGTTGACACCGAGACAGACGTCCGGCATAATTGGATCAATCCATGTGACGAAGCTTTGGTTTCGGGCCAATTTAATTGCTCATGCTGTCACACACACTCCTATTCCCGCGAAAATTAAAAATACCGTTCAAAGGTACGATCGCGTATCACCCGGGGCTTCTTTCGGTCTCGCGCAAAGGGAATGCTTATCCCATTTGGCTTCCGGGTATTGCCCTATCGGCATGCATGGCACAGGCAATTTGCTCTTTAAAGTCGATCTTTGGTCATACTCTTTGGGAACCGTATTCGTATTTGTATGTGACGTTAAGTATCGCGATATAACTCTGATGGGTCTATAATAACATTGTGATTTTTTAAAAATGTGAATAAAGAAAAACACCGAGAAAGAGAAGACAAATTTTGAATAAATAATACTGAATAATTTTTTTTTTAATAATATTACTTGATATTTTTCTCAGTATAGTTCATCTCGATTAATGTTAATCTCAGCATGCTAATAATAATAACATAATAAATGATATATAAATTAACATATAAATAATGTGTAAATTAACATCTCATTAAAACAATATAATATATAAATAAATTAATGCAGTGAAAATTTGTTCTTTTGATATTAACATAACAAAATTATTCTTTCTTTTAATAACCGCTCGGGCGTTTAGGTGTTTACTTCGAAAGTTTATGACAATTTAAAAGTGTACAATTGTGCCCAAAATAATATTAAATTATTTCCGATAAAAAAATGTTTCTAATTATAGTGATCGACAAAAACAGTTCGAGATGCGTTAATGCCACAGAGCAATCAACAAATTAATGACAAACAAGATCAAGTAAACACGCAGAACGCATGATGTAATTGCATTCGCTCCTTTGATTCTGTCCTAGTTTGGGTCTATTTAACAATCGTATGTATACGCAGTTACTGTGTAAGCATCTGCTTGCAACATTCGACGCGTAAATTGTTTTAACTCAGTAATCGACATTTTATGCGAAAATAAAACCGACGTCAAAATAAACTTGAACAAATTTTTATATTCACGCGTGCATTGTTTTCACAAAGGTTTTAGTTTTTATTCAAGTTATTATAACTTGCGCGTGCGTTGAATTTTCTAGCTGACAAATAGACTGGTTGTGTATTTATTTTTCACGGATGTCAGCTCGAGCAATCCTTTCGTTTATCGCAAATTACAGGATTCAAACCGTGTGGAAAGTTATTGCGCCTGTGGCTGACACGGAAAATTTGTGAGTGAACGTTATGCGGAGAGCAACGGGTTAGTACAAACGTGTGTATACTGCTTGTCACGAGCATCATGCGGTGTAGTAATTATGTACGTGTATATCAAAATAGAGACAATGCAACATTTACCACGCATGATTGGCAAAGCCTGCATAATGCATTGGGCAAACCTAGATGCGCGTCGATTGCGCACGTTGCATTTATATATGGTTACCGTGTTCTCCAATACATATAAAGAGCTGAATAAGGCTGCATACATGCTAGCCAGATATTCTACCCTGAAGCAGGTGATATTGATATTTGAACAGGGGCCAAAAAATGCGTTACAATATAAATTTAAAGTTTTCATCGTCCTATCGACCTACCAATTTCATCGTCCAATCACCGTGGTGTTCATCGTCGTGTTATTTAAAATGTTTCACATTGTTCGTCATACCATTTCTGTAATTTCGCGAATTTTGAGTTCACGCTCTCAATGGACAATTTCGTCTTTCTCGGTACGAGAGAGAAACAGAATCATCAACCGTGTCGAGAGATATTGACAAATGTACTCCCGACTTCGCGGCACCTGTCTCAGTTACACCCGTTTGCGTTACACCCGTTTGTGGCAATCGTGAATTGCATCGACAGGAAGCGATCGAATACAGCGCAATGTAATTCGATTTGGAGACAGCTCGGTGCCGAGCCTGGTTTCGCACCAATGTAATTGGTCACGTCATTATGCGCCAGCGTCGTTGTACCGACGACATGATACGCCCAAACAGCCGGAACGAGCGTGAACGAACGAGACTGTAAGAGCGGGAGAAAAGTTGTTTGACGAATCGCAAATAGATCGCATCGATGAACGAACGTTCTATTTCTGTCAAATTTGCGTATTACACGCGATTTCGTTTTTGATTGACGCCGTAATAGGATCGACGATCCTATTCATGTCACTCGCTTTTGCTTCCCCAGCGGATTGACCTTCTCGCGTGTCAATATGAATATGAGTATCAACTAACTCTGATGTCCAACGCGCACGTCTGAAACTGTTCCAGTCTATTGGAATTTGTATCCGATCACCGTCGCAGAAAGGCAAAATGCAACTGCAGGTATTTCCGTTCCGTTGCTCAGAACGTATGATTGTTTGTGGAATCTTACGAGGAAACATTTCGTACGCTATTGACTAAGACTGCTTTAAATTCGTCCAAGTTTTATAAAATTCTGTAAAAGATTTGAATTGCATCTCTCTCACTTTCTTCCATTTGTTCTTAATCTTTTTTTAAAATTAAAAATTACGCAATTTTAAATGACTCGGCGATATTTTTATTAAAGCAAGGAGTATTAAAGTTATAATAATTATGAAATAAATTCTTCATCTAATTTAGGGCCAAAAATTAAAATCGATATCAATTTTAAAGTTGGCAATTTTTTTGCATTTCAGATAATTGACCAGACAAGTCGACGAACAATTCAAATTTGTTTATTAATATTCACTGGCAAAGAGAATTTGAAATGTATTGTTATAATAATTATCTTTCATAAACTGATTGATTGAAATTTGAATTACTTTTTTACTGTCGCATTTGTATGGCAAGTAAATTGCGGTGCACGTCGCATATGTAAACGCACTTTTATGCTGTGCATAATTTGTATGAACTTCTGTAAAGGTGAGGCTGTAAGCCTCTCACAAAAAATATCTGTCATTGCAGTATATGCGACGGACTTACCTCGTAAATGGAAAGCGGTGGTAAATAGCGCTGCACAGCGAGCCACTTTATATCCGTTAAATTAATTACATTTCATAAAAGAACGCGGAAGTGAGATAGTAAAACATAGTTTTAACGAGGAACGTGTTTCAAAGTGGCGCAACGGGCATGCAGAAAGCGCTGCAATATATCAATAAAAAGTTAAAGGGCGGTAAAGCGACGCATACCGCCTCTTAAGCGAGTAGTATGTAATATTTTTTTTACAGAAGTAATTTATAGTTTAAATGTTTTATCACGTATACCGAGCGAGCTGTTGCGAAACTTTAATATCACAATACGAGCGTAGCGAGCAAATTCTGTAAGCTTCTTTTAGCAGGCGATGTCTGCTTTAAAACTCATCCCAGGCATAATCGCAGTTCCGGGGAATCAACGACAATCAATCGAGAATCTTATTATTCTCCAAGGTTAATCCGTGACCGACTTGCGTCAAAAGTCACCATCTCCCACGGTGAACCACTGTTTTCCCCGTGATAATTTCCCCCGGGGACTCCATCAAGAAATGGTCGAAGCACATAAAGGCAATGAAAACGAACGAAAATTCAAGAAATACCGACCGCGTGTAACGATAAAAAATTGTAATCATTGATTTTCAATGTCACTCAAATTTTGAATGAGATGCAACTGTTCGTATACGTCTCCATTTATCAAAAATCGCGTCTCATGATTTATAGTCTTCCGTGGTGACCTCGTGATATCGCGAATCTGCGTACCGCGACGAAGAATAGCGAAAGCAGCACAACAAAAACAATGTGAAGTCCTGCGAATACCTTTCGCCTGTCCCTGCGGGCAGAGTACAGCACCCAGATTATGTACGATGCCATTATGATAGCAGGTACGCATACTCCCGCTATGGTGGACGCACCCCGTAAAAACAGATGGTACAGCCCGAGCAGCATAACTGCGAGAGCCGTTCCACCCGCGACGTATCTTCCAGTACGACGATGATCCTCCTGACAACAGAAATATCACATGCGCATATTGAATGAATGTTTCGCCACGGGTATTATCCGCTCGTTTTGCATCTCGAGGTCCAATGAGAGTTATACGGATCGTTATTTTTATCCGCCATGACGCGTCTCGTTGTTAGGGAAGACCATTGATTATGCAAACATCACCATTTTCAAGCATGATTTGTCTTCGAATCAAATAGTGTACAGCTGAGATAATTATTGCTGAGAATTTTTTTTTTTTTTTTTAAGAAGATAAGACATTGCTCTTCGAGACTATTGCGTTGTTTTATTCTTTTCGTTCGTATTTACTTAGTTTAGCTTTCAAGGATACCGTACGATGAAAATTGGAAAAGTTAGTTGAAGAACTGCAATTGACCTTTCTATATTTCATCGAAAAAATTCAAGAATAAGTGTTGTTTCTAACAATATCGTTGAAATAAAGCTAAAAAAAAATGCTCCATCTCCAAAGGAGATGACGTTAATTTGAATGAAGAAATTTTATTCGAATAAATTCGGCTTAAATTGTTAAATACGTACGGACACTCTATACCACATTCGCCAGGCAATAAAAAATTACTTGACAAGCGGTGAAGCGTGCGTTTCAGTTTCGGAGCAGATGTGCGAAACAAATTATGCGCGTTTTAGGAAGACTCGTGTTTACCTCGAAGAGGTAATACCTGAAAAATTCATTTACGCAACGTCGGTTTTACGCGCAGTAACAAGCACGAAATGACCATCCGAAACAAAAGCACGAGCATTAAATACTGGACGATAACATCAAAAGTGACAGATCTCATTTCCATTCTCCCCGATGCACAATTTCTCTCATTCTCGGACACGTTAATTTCACCCTTTTTAATGATGATTCACGTTCTCTCTCTTTCTTTCGCTATCAAATCGCATAGCTGCGACGATTCACATAAATCTAGTCTAGCGATACTCGAACACCTTGCTTCGCATTCAAATTGTATTTCCGCTGGATGCAGATACGCCGAAACGCGGTATGGGATAATGTCTAACGAGCACATTTTGCTCGCGCGCAAGCAGAAGCAGTATCATCGAACAGCCATAACGAAGAAACTTGTATGCGCGACTCGGTATCTAAACGTTCCGCCTCAATCGACAATTTCATACGAAGTCCGCCGCATATAACTACGCGCGAGATAATATTACAGTATACATACATCTCTCCCAGCAGTTATACCGCCAGCGGTTATAAGATCATCGCTGCGAACGACGTTCTTTTCGAAAAACTAACCGGTTGTGCGAGAGTATCAAGGATGTCCCTCGATGAAACGTCTGATGATCTAAGCGGCATGGCACTACTGACAATGAAATATAATTTTTTCTGCTATCGATCTGAAGGACACTTTGTCACAAAGGTGATCCAATTTAGTGATACGTGGCACAGTCTGTCGCCGATTCATAAGACGGTCTTTGTCGTGCCGGTGAATTTTCATTCGCGTTTGATATGCCCTTTCTGATTACAACAGGTTAAACAAAATAAAAGTTGAGCTCGGAAATTGTCACTCCACTCCAAATTGGCCGTTTAAGACGTAAAAAACTTAACCGTACTTTTATGATATGCTTGGCTCGAGGAATGCGAGATGTATTACAGAAAGTTTCTTCCTTTCTAAGCTCCAAACGGACAAACGCTTGAGATTCCACTATGAAATTTGTTAATTTTGTTGTATTAAAATGAGCATTGTGTAAAGACAAATTAATTAAATGTTACGCGCAAAAAAGCATGTTAAATATAATTGAAAACCGTCAATCGTCGATTTGTTTCTTGATGTGACGCAACTCTTTATTTAATTGGTTATTAATTATTGGAGTATAATAAATCAATAAGTCAATAAATTAAAAAAAAGAATCAATGGAGTTTATTGCAAATATTACTATACTGTGTATTCTATTTTAATATTAAATTTTCAAGCTTTAATTAATTATTTTTTTTACAGAAAAATCAGCATAAATTTAAACGCATAATTATATAAAGATTAAAAGTGTGTGTGTGTGTATCAAGCACATTTATAAAATATTACACCAACTGTAGCAATTAACGCACAATTATTTTATTTTTCTCTCTTAATACTCTTTTAATGTTTAATAATAAAACGATTATATTATTGAACAATTGCTACAAGCAAAAATTTCAGAGCTCTTGTTGCGCTAATTGTACAGGAATTGCGAATATACCGGAATTTTATTCGTAGATTTATACATGTTATTAGGCGAGAATTAAAGAGACCGCGTTTGCACGGCGGAATGGGAGTTTAAAGCCGCGATTAATTAAACGAGAAAGGAGCCAAAAACGAATAGTGGCCGCTTTCCCAGTCGGGAAATATTTCGCGAGGTACAGCAAATTCCATAATTCACAATTAACACAAATGAAGCGCGACAAAACCATCTCTGCGCTATTACACAAATTTCAAGCATTTTTCGCTCGTCGCCGACGATCCATTCACTCGCACGATAGACGCACCGCGTATGTGTAAGCATGCGTAAACGGAGCGATCTGTGGGATAATTCGATCTCGCGATCCGCGGTTTCCGATCGACTTTGAGGGAAGATTTAGAAAACGGAAAGCGCGCTCTACTCGCGGAGGTCTGTGTATCGTCGGCCGCGGCTTCGAGAGCTACCACGCGCGGCCCGCACATTTACACCACCGGCACAATATAAGCCAGGCAAGCACGTTGGCATAATAAACAAAAAACACGATGAGTAAGAATACACCCACACACGGACATGTCCGCGACCGCTACCGTCGAAGACGACGTGTACGTATCGAGCAACGAGTTGAAGAGCATGCGGCTTTTGCCAAAATTAGATTTAATCCTTTCCTCGTTCGCGGAATCTTTCACGGACGCGCGGTTTCGCGCCGCTCGTATGATGATCCACGTCGTATCGCCAAATTGACGATAAAATCCGACCGTGGGCACTCCGATACAAAGATGAGGTTCCCGAAGACGTCTGTTGAAGCGGAAGACAAAATTCGTATGTAAGCTTTTCGCGGAAGAATTCTGCCTCCAACTTTGATCTGTTTCTTTAAAAATTCAAAAATACTGCTACTTTTCATGTAGAATCGTACATTTTTTTAGTTTACAGCTAGAGGAGACATATAGCTTTGTATAACAGTAAGTCTAACGATCTGTAAATATGTAATCATATTTAAGATTGTCCAAGCTTAAGTTTCAATAAAATCTGGATAATTAACTGGTTGCCGAGATTTGTTCGACGTAGAGGGTTCTCAGAGAGTTCTATTTTCTCTATTTTCTTTTGTGTTTCGGATATTCCCTGATATTATCGTATTGAGCTCATTTCATCTTGTCAACTCACTCCGACACAATATGGATTGGTTTGTATCACTTAAGCTTCCCTTAAGATTCTTCTGATCCTTCTGATCATGTTTTCGTGTTTAACCGCTTCTGGTTTCTACGTTTCTTTTTTCTCCTTACTCTTTTTTAATACGACGCCTTTTGCGAGTTGTATACCTCAAAAGCATACCAATCGCACCGATCGTAATAGGAATAATCAAGGCGCAATCGATTTCGCTCATGTCCATTCCGGTTTTCAATCGGACGGGGTCATTTACCGAGGGAAAATAGTTCTCCCGGCTCATTATGGTACCTTTATGCGCAATCGAACTCCAAAACACAAGTACGTCACAATGCCTTTACCTTCTTCGCTAATTAATTATAACTGAAGACATACGTATGTCTCTTTTCAAATATGAAACTTCGATGAATTTTAATTTAATTTCGTCAAAAGACAAGAATTATTGAGATATAACAATGAACGAGTGATACGTTTATCCTCAAATCCCTTCATTAATTTTACGCGTACTAAATTATTAATCTTTTAGAATTTGAATCATCATAATATATGACAGAAAAAGGGGAAAAGAGAGAATGTGTAGCTTTTACTAATGCCAAAAGTTCAAAATTGTCCCAATTCTACTTTTCTGCCCACTTCTGAGAATACGAGTGTGCGAAAGTTATGGACGAAAAAACGTGATAATTTATTAATTCGTAACACGTACTTGTAAAGTGGTCGGAATTATCGGAATTCAGATTAAAATTGATAGGTTCCGTTTGCTGTGCCTAATTAAAGGATAAATTTTTATTAAAACTTGATCCCTCACGCGCCAATTGCCCCTCGGCGAGATCAAGATAAACGGAATATTCGATTCTGTAGAAACTGGAGGTAAAACTACGTGGCAAATATGATTCGTACGTTCGATGTGATTGTAGATATAAAGTTCGCGTGAGTCTACCGACAATAAAATTGTAAGTTTCTTTATATCCGCGCGATTGATCACGAAATTTCGCAGCGGAAGGAGATTATCTTGTATCCTCGTTGTTAATTCTTAACGAGAGAAAACATAAATGACCAACTAAGACGACGCTATTAACGTCACGATCGAGCAATTTCATCAAATTTTGAAACTCGTGACTCAAGTAGCCCGAGTAATTGCCACCGTTTTCCACCGCGCTGAACTTTGTTCACGAAACCCTCGAATTTTCAAAGTGTAATTTCCACATACCACGTAATTTTAACTTAATGCTTGAAGTCGCGAATTTCGCAACTGTAATTTTCGCATACTGCGTGATTTTCCACATTAATTATTCACTTATCTGCGGCATGCAAACTACAATAGAACTTCCTTGTATCACTTTATCAACATTTAATCTGAATCTTACAAACTTGCAGATATTTCTTTCCTTATCTTTTTCTTCTTTAAGAGATATATAGAAACAATTTTCAAACTATGTACGATTGAAAATTAAGGAAGTTTCGTAAAACTCCAAATATTTGCCTTTTAATATCAAATAGATTTAGATCTTTCTTTGATGAGATCTTAATAGTAAGCTTAATTAGCAGAATCTAACATTAAAAGTTAAATAATCGCAAAACCATTATATGTTTTATATAAAATCCAGGTTTTATGGCTCTAGGATATTTTACTACAAATATATCCAAAGACAAACAATATAATAAGCTTCTTGCTTGTACAAAGTTTGCAACATTTATATTCATGTTTGTATTGACTTTCCTGTTTGAAGAAAAAATCTAACACAAACCAAATAAATTTCACGACTATATTACTATCCCTAGTACGAGAGGAGACTAAGTGAGACTTCACTTTTATTCAAAGTTCAAAAATTTTTAATCATGAAATGTTACATACCTCTCTAATGTGCTTAAAGGTATAATAAATAACAGATAAATAACAGACGCATCTCGCAACTATGTGAGCAAATGCTGCACTTTTGCGAGTTCTGTCTGCAGGTAAGTGATATACGATCACATGTAGAAAACTTGTAATTGCACAGCTTATCTTTTTTCCTTGGAACGAGCGCTCGCGACGACGGCCAACATTCTAAAGCGAATTAGAGACGTAATATCGATGGTCAAATCTGGTTTTATATAAATCATCTATTTTTGTGCGCAGAGCGCAATTAAAAGAAAGGAAATCTGGTGGAAATTGATTCGCCGGGATTGTACTTCGCCCACGGAAGTACGTGCAACCGAGTTATCTCATCAGCGGTTATCTGCCGGACCGTGAACTGTAGGAGCGCGAGATAATCTCTCCTGGTCTGATAAGCATCAGGGGATAAACGAAGCGTTTACTCGAAAATAAGCACGTACCTCAGTTCACCGTATAACTGCTCTTAACTGAGAACATTAATTCAAAACTGCGCGAACATAAGCCCATGTGACGATAAATTACGAAATAATGTCCTTTGGATATCGAAACTCTTTATTCGAAATTGTTTTAGAACGCAAAATGAATCAGAGCGAAAGATGAAAAACTTACATTGCAAACTAATTAAACGTGGTTTTGCTTCGAGTAACAAATCGATCATTTATTATTATACATATATGGAAATGTGGTAACAAACATATTTTGATATTATCAAATATACATCGCGTAATTTTCGCAATTTTGATAATTGTTAAAAAATGACAAGATCTAATTTAAATAACGAATTAGATCATTTATAATGTATTTTAGTGAAGCTTAAAATGGTGAAGAAAGAGAGGATAACAAGAGAGGACAAACCGTAAAAAATCGTGCTCGAAAAGCTCGTAAAAAATGTAATAATATTTGTCGCAAATGTTGGACTATTCGTCGGTTGGTTAAACTCGCAAATAATGGTCACGAAATTTCGTTTATCTCGCGGCGGGCAATATGCTCGACGAAATTACGAGGCGCATGCTCTTTGTCAGCTAACACGTCGTAAAACTGACATCGTGTCTGGCAAAATTCTATATAAGCAGGATGTTTCCAACGACAAAGTGCCAGATATATTCTGCAAGTTAATGAACAATTGTGGACGCAATTAAACAAGTTCTACAAGTTTTATCGCATTTATACACAAACATTCTTTTTTATATAATAGTCAAAATAATATATTTTTAACCAAAAATCATGTGATAATTACAATTAAAAATAGTTTTTCTTTACTGCGTAATAATAATTAAAACTAAATTTATTATAATTGTACAAATTTATTGATATACTTAAAAACTGATATTTTCTCGAATTAATATTAGTAAAAATGGTTTAAAAACTCTCAAACCAAGTTAAGCTTGATTTAGAATTATCAGTGGTAAAATAAAAACATTTAAAAAATAAATCTTTAATCTATACTCTATATACATCTATTAATCAATTATAACATAAGAATTTTAATTTAATTGAATTGGCAACCGATAAAACCTTGTGACAATTAATTCAATAAAAAAGAACTGAAAACGCATTAGTATGTGTATTGTGTTTGTTGTTTATTGTTTGTTATTTGTTACACCGTACATTATTAAAATTTTGTAAATAGCTCATTGCAACATATAATTTGGGGATTGGAACACGTTTATTTCCATGTTGAGATGAACCAAGATTTAAAGCTAATTTTACAATTAGCCTAAAGCATCATAATAACTACACTGCTTTTTCGAATATGCCATCTACTGATTCACGGCGTGAAAAAGATATGATCGTGACACGTTTCGCTACTACTCCTGCGATACCCACTTACCTCATAGCATTAATGCAAAATTTATTATCCATAATAAAATAAAGTCTGAACTCTGACAAGCGCATTAGCGCAATTGCTATGCGTGAGTACTCACTTACCTCATAGCAATTGCGCTAATCCGCTCGTCAGTATTCAGACTTTATTTCATTATGGATAATAAACTTTGGGCAAGATCGTAGGTGACAGAACACCTATCATATGCAATTAGCACATTTATAAGGTTTACACAGACTTTGAAGAACGAGTCACATTTCATGGCATATTTGAAGGATTTAAGTTGCTTTCTGTGCTATATTCTCAATATTTTCTTGTCGTTGTCTTTTTCAAGAGAGTGGCGATCGAATAAAAACCGACGGTTTTTGGTCGGATTTGAATTTGGATCTTCGGCTTGTTAAGACAACGCACATCACTCTGAGCTACGACCGCCAATAGGTAATATACATAGGTATATATACACACACATACATGCTCGCACGCACGCACTCACGCACTCACAGTGCTTGAATTCTCGGCGTAAAAAATATAACATGATAGATTAGAATCTCTCAAGATTTCACGTATCGACTAATGTTACAACAAAACTGAAAGATTAATGGCACTCATATATGTATGATTTGGTATATTAAATACGTGCATATGGGTACTGATTCTTTATTAACTACACTAATAATAAATAATTTTTAGAAAGGCAAATGTTATCTACGATGAAAAAATAGATCCTATTAGTCGCAAAATAGAGATTTTACGTTTAATAGCGCGTAAAGTAGCAGATCAGTTGATCGGTTCTGCAATCATCTCGTCACAGTGGACTCACTTGTGGTTGCATGAAGGTATTTCTACGTTGCTCGGAATAAATATTCTCATTAAGGTAGTGTCTTAATATATAGTAAGATTTTGTAAAAAATAAATTATTAATTAAATTAGATACAATACAGTTATAAAAAGAGCAGAATTTCTATGTTATTTAAGAAAATTTTTTATATTTTTATATGACATATGTATAATTTTGAGAAATCTTTACAATATTTTGACGTATATGCAAAATAATAAAACCGACATCATTCTTAAATGTTAATAATAACTCATTTTTCTATTTATCTAGACTTTCCTAGATTTCCGTATGATGGATTTATTCGTAGTCCAAACTTTACAAGAATCTCTCCGTTTGGATGTCAATATATTTATGAAATCTCTTACCTCAGAAATAATATCTCTAATATTAATTCATTTTCCTCTTTTGCTTACTACCTAAAAGGTAAGCAATGTTGATTAAATAATACTTAACGTAATTATAGTGTTAACAAAGAATTAAAGTTCTCAAAACATTTATATTTATATTTAATTTAATTGCATTTAGTTTAATCACATGTTATTCTTTTACGAAAATAAAAAAAGTAAATAAAATTTTTATATTTCATATCGTTTACAATTTTTATATAAATTCTTTACAAAATCTGTCAGAAAGCTTTAAATATATAATAACTTTATATATACCTTTATATATTATATATACCTTTATATATATATTGTATAATAGTATTAATAATAGTAATATCTTCTTCCCGATTTAGTATTATGGAAAAGGCTGTCAAACTCCAACGCCCTCTAAATGGAACTAAAATGTCGATAACTTACCAAAATTTTAAATTCCGTTTCCTACATTATCGTTCAGCTCAAGACATACCCAGATAACCAAGCGTGCGATTTCCGCACAAGATACTGCTACCGTATTATCACTGTACTGCCACGTGATGTCAGCGTACGGCGTAGCTGTGTGGCGTTTCGTCGTTTCGTCGTCTTGTCGCACAGACGGAAATTAACTTTACCGACACTACACTTTTACACTTTGAACTTTGCCTTTATATTATTTCACTTTTTAAATATTGATTTATCTGTTTCTAAGTTACGCTTTTCTCTTGAATAATAAACAACATTTGTATTTACACATTTATTTATTAAGGAGGCTCTCCAGTCTACCAGAGTAGTCAAATTCATGTATATTTATTAATAATTTAAAAGTTTTTAATATTTCGTAAAATTGGTGTGTAAATTCATAAAATAATTTTTTATAACCAATGATATCTCAAACAATCCAATTATTATGGTATATTCATGTCTAAAATATTAGTAAGGAAAGTCTATTGATTAGTCAGGTTATTTCTACATCGTCGCATACGCGGCGCGCTTATAGTCTGCTAAACTAAGCAGTACACAACGTGTTCACACATTGTACACATATTTTTTACAATAAGCTGTTTAGAAAACATGAGTAAAGAACTCCACGTTGTGAGAAGAAAAAGAGGAAAGAGACGGGGACAGTTTGCAAAAGAAATAGTAGTGAAGGCGAGGGAAAAACTTACGATTGTCACGGTAAAGCGATTTGCTGAAAAGAGAGAGGTTAGTGTTGACATTGAAAGTAAATAAATACGTTGATAAAGTATCGCCAATCTATCATGAACTTATTTTCAATTAAATTATAAATGACAAATGTATAATATATTTTTATGTTATTTCCAGAAAGACGAATGTCACTTCAATCAAGAGAAAAATGTCAGGCCAATCGAGAGTGAAGAAATTGAACCAACTCGCAGAATTATCGACATAGATACTTTTGGATTAGATTTATTTTGTAATCAATGTAATCTCCCTTTGTCTATACTTGACAGAACAGATGAATCAAAAAATGGTCTTGCAAGTATTTTCACAGTACCTTGTACCAAATGTGGCAAGTCATATAATGTATATACAGATCCAAAAGTACAAAAATAATATTACAAGTGGAATGATGACGAAAATGGCTAAAGCTCAAATAAACAAAACTGTATTAGTAGAAACTTTTAAAACTGGAGGTGAAAAAGGCTTGCAGTTTTTGATGAGCGAAAATGTTGGCGGAAAGCCACGTGTTACTACAAATAAAAAAGTAATCAACAAAATTTGCAAAATATTTACTGTATAAGATTTATTGTATTGAATGTATAAGATGATTACTAGTCAAATGATATTTAAATAAGTATTTTTATTAAATTTTTGTCAAATTAATAACTTCTTGAGTTCGAAAAATGTTTTATAATATTTTTAGTCTTGTTAATCACCGAGAAAATATTTGATAAATAAAAAATTTTCTCTACGATTACTTTGTTTTTTATTCTTTAACATTTTATAAAATTATTACCTAATACAATATTTTTTCACAATAATATTTCATCAATCTTTAATTTTTGAAAGATTAAAATACTTCGTGGTAATCAAGTCTTAAATTGTCTTTACTGATATATTTGAATTTCGCGCGCTCGTACGTCAGCAGACAGAACGTCGGTATAACCTCCGGTTGCTGTGGAATCTACTTTCAACAATAAATATCTTTCGTATATGTTCAGCAACCTTTTATTTTCGCGATATCATTTGAAAGAGCATTAACTCAACTATCTAAGCTCAGTTTCTGTGTAGTGTGGCCAGATTTTGGGCTAAGAAAAGCTATGACTTCCGGTGCAAAAACTAAAATTCTCCATAAGGCCTATGTTAAAATCACGATTTTCAATTGCATTTTTCTTTTGATTTTCATCGGCAACTTGCCCTGAAATTTTAACTGACGGTTCGTCGAGCCTTATTTTACCAGGGGTTTCAATCTGGGTTTGATGGCTAGATTTTTAAATATCTGGAGAGCCTCCTTAACAGTCTTCAAGTTAACATTGTAATCTTGAGTTGGGACAAATATATTTATTGTTACATCGAAAGTCTAGTGATTTTAGTTTTAAAGTTCCCACAGCTGTACAGTACCAGTACAAAAAAGATACATGATACTGATACAGCGTACCATTCTGGTACCATCATCGTACCTGTACTGCGTACTGTTTGGTTTATATGCGCATAAAATGATATGTAAATTTGAGACTTTTACGCGCGTAATAGGAACTGTACCATACCAGTACAGCGTACTGAGCATGTATTGAAGCATGAAATTTTTTGTATATAACTTTTTTGCAATTATATATAATTAAATTATTTAAATACGAATAAGCATGCACTTAGAAGGTACCGAAAAAACGTATGCACATTAATTAAGGGTTAAGTATTCTAAATTTCCAATTAAATTAAATCTCTTTAATCGATCGACTACAATTGGCTATCATCGCGTCATGACAATTCGACCAAATATGGTATATACATATGGTATATAAATATGGTATATATAAAAGTCTCAAATTTACATCATTTTAGAAGGACCAAAACCCATACGGTCAAAATGTCTTAACGATTTAATCTTGCAATTTGGTCGAATTGTCATGACGCGATGATAGCCAATTGTAGTCGATCGATTAAAGAGATTTAATTTAATTGGAAATTTAGAATACTTAACCCTTAATTAATGTGCATACGTTTTTTCGGTACCTTCTAAGTGCATACGTGGGTCTGTCACGTTCAACGCTATTTTCCTCTACCTTAAAGTACTTTAAAAAATGTAAAAAATTCTTGAAACATCTGTCATTATCACACATTATAATTGACGATTTTATAGTCATTTTAACAAACATCGTTTATTTAATATCTTAAATTCTGACAGGCTTGCAACTTTTATTGTTACGAGCAGATATCACTTTATAGCTCGGACACCGTACATTTATGTATGCACCTTAAGGATTAATTATAATTATTTTTATAATTAATTAACTGAAGTAATAATATTTTTTAAATAATAACCTTTCTATATTTTGGCGCGCGCAATCGACGCAAGCGCGGCCAGACGGGATGTGATAGCCCACATTGCCAATTGGCAAGTTGAAAACGCGATCTAATTCTGATTGGTCAACTGTGCTGGTTACACCTTATGCCGCCTTAATGGAGAAGTTCGTGCTGTGTAAATCCGCCATAATAACGGAAAGTTCCCTTCCAACGGACAGCGCGGCTATTTTGTTTTTCTCTGTGCTATATATATTGTTCTTTTCCTGCGATAACGTGAACCCGAACGGACGTGTTTTCCTTACTTCCGTAATTTTGCAAGTTATTACGGAATATTCAGGAGGTTCAGGAATATCTTAAGGATTTGAGAATCATTGTTATTCATTCAGTATCTAAGGTAAGTAATTTTTCATGTAACAACTCACTCTGTATACATACATGCATATATATGTTTTAAGTTTACGCATGTTATTTTGTTAACAATTTTAATACATTTGTTGCGATTATTTTTGATATTAAATAATAACATTAGCCGAGTTCAGGAAAACAATTTAACTGCTGCATATTGTCTTGTCGACACTCGACATTGATTTCTTTGTTATAAATTCTAAAAGTAAGAGCTAATCATTAATCATTGCTACTGAGCGATTAAACGTCCCTGGTAACGCAACCTGATAGCTCAGATACGTCCCGAAGAAGTACGCAAGAAAACAGTCCAAAATTGCGACAAATGTGCATAATATCTGTGATTGAACGAGTACTTACTGTACTATTGCAGCAGTCTGTTGTAAGAAGCTACTGTGAAATTTATATATAAAAATTTATCACAGGTTATAATCACAGATATTATATAATCACAGATATTATGCACTTTCTCGCAATTTTGGACTGTTTTCTTGCGCACTAAATATTAAAATTGATTATTAAAATATCGGAAACGGTTGACCGCTGGCATCTAAATAGGGGTATTATTACATTCGAGGGCATTTTCTTTGTAATCCTGCCAAGTTTCATCAAATTTGGCAGAGTTCAGTTCTAAGCCTTCCCTTGTAAAATTTCATAGTACATGATAGTTTAATTTTCAGTCTATATTGTCAATACACCATTATAAATTTTTAATTTGTAATAATAATTTAATGGTTAAATAGAAACTTAATTTAACAAATGTGTTTGTTTAATTGTACGTAATTTTCAATCATTTTATGCTTTACACCGTTTCATTCTTAATCTACAGGTCAGATTGCTGAAGTAATTACAACGGAGGTTTGTATAATTTGCTGCAGGTATTTTATTTATCTTATTCTTATTTATTAAGACTATTTTCAGAAAGACTCCTAATAATAAATTATTTTCGTCAATCACTTGCAAATACATTGGTATACATAATTTCATTTATATTCTTTTCAGGGTTTTATTACATATCATTGAGTTTTATGTTAATCAGAAAAAACTTATCTTTTTTGGTTTAGGCTTTTTCACCTCGGACTTTATTTACTCTTTCTTGAGTTGTAATTTTTTTCGTCTTGTCTATTTCTTTTGTTCATATTCTATTTTATCAATATGTTGCGTTTGGCAAACAGGCGCAGTCGCAAGCCTTATCATTCACTATCTGCAGTACATCGTCGTCGTTTGGAAAAATTACAAAGAGCTGCACGTAATGAATATGAATATTTACAACAGCAAAATTTAGATGTTGCTAATGCTAGAGCCGATTCAGACTTTGTTGATGAAGGTCAAATTCTTGCAGAATGCAGTCAGACTGAGGAAGATGAAATTTCTGTATCTTCTGATGCATCAGCTAATGATGTGCAATGTGCTTTTAATGAGGTCGATGAAGTATTAAGTTCTTCAGACGATGCTGAATCCATTTCAGATTATGATGATGCGGTGAACATTGAGCCTCGAGATACTATTGATAATTTTCAAGAACGCCTTGCTGAAGTCTTCGTACGCAGTGATATGTCTCATTTGCAAATAAATGCTGTTTTACAGGTTGTTCGAACACATCCTTGTTTATCTATATTGCCAAAGGATAGTAGAACGCTTTTAAAGACTCCACGTACCGCGCATCCCACACTTAACATTGCAGGAGGTGAATATCTCCATTTAGGATTTGAGACAGGAATTCTTTCCATTCTTCAACAAACCTCTCCGGAACTGATTCCACTTGACACTTTGATGGTAGACTTTAGCACAAATGGTGCAACACTAGATGGGCAAAATTCAAATGTGGCCAATAAAAATTAGAATTGCAAATATTCGTCGAAGTAAACCAGAAATTGTAGGCGTCTGGCGAGGATCATCAAAACCAAGTAATGCGCAGGAATTATTCCAATATTTTGTGGATGAAGTTCAGGATGTATTAAATCGTGGAGTTGTTTTTCATAATCAATTGAAAGTAATTGAATTGAGATGTTTCATAGCAGATTCTCCTGCGCGAGCTTTTGTATTGGGTCATAAAAGCCATGGTAGTATATTTCCGTGTTCAAAATGTTGGATTCGGGGAAATTGGCTTCGTCGTGGAGTAGTAGCTTATCGTGGTATTCAGCACAGGCCCCGTACAGACGAAGAATACAGACAGCGCATTGATGGAGAACATCATACAGATTCTGACTCTGCTCTGCTTACTTTAGGGATAGGGTTGGTAACTCAAACGGTCTTCGACTTGATGCATACTGTTTTTCTTGGTGTCGTCCCAAAAATAAATAGCGTTTTTGTTGATGGAAAATATAATCCAAATTTAAAACTTTCAGCCAGATCACTTGACATTATTACAACACGTCTACAGCAAGTTAAGAATTACTGCCTAAGGAATTTTCACGAAAACCGCAATTAATGAAAAAATATGGAGGGTTTAAAGCTACGGAAAATCGCCAACTTCTTTTGTATACTGCCCCAGTTGTTTATTATGGACTTATAAATCCTGCTGCATATAAACATTTTCTTCTATTACATTCCGCCATTCGAATTCTGGTCAGTTCTTCCTTATCAGAAGACCGTCTTGATTTTGCACACAGCAATAAACATTTTTGTAAATAGAGCAGAAGATATATATGGTTCAGAATTTCTTTCTTACATTACTCATTGTCTTTTACATCTCGTAGATGACGCGAGACGTTTTGGCTCATTGAATGAATTGTCCATGTTTCCATATAAAAATAATATGACGTATTTCCGCAAAGCTTGCCGGAAGCCTCATCAACATTTGCAGCAAATCGTAAATAGACGATTTGAAAAGTTACAAGTTACACAAAACATCGTACATGTAACTGAAGAAGTGGTACGTTCCAGTAGACCCTGGGTTAGTCCTGTAGTTTTTGATACTCCCCTAGATAGTCGTCAATTTCAGATCTTAGACACAGGAAAATTTCGTATATCGGTGAAGAATCAGGATAATACGGTAATATTACAGAATTCAAAGGTTTGTCTTGTTCAGAGCATCATTCTCTCGCGTGAGCATTATCAGTTGGCGGTTAAAGAGTTTTGCAGAGTTGAAGATTTTTTCGATGTTGGTTTGCCATCGTCATCAGTAGGTGTCTTCCGATGTTCTTTATTATCTGATAAAGTCAATGTAATAGATCTTAATGAAGTGCAGAGTAAATGTTTTCGCACACCTTATTGGCACACTGAAGGCCATACAGATCCTATTATTGACGTCTGGATAGTTGCAGTCATTCTACATACTAGAGATTAAGATGCCTTCATTAGGTGAGTTCTCTCAAATTATTATTTAGATGAGTCAACGAAGGAGAGGAAGAGGAGCGGACAAGATGTACAAACTCCAAGAGTTGCAATTGCTGGATGTGGATATTGCAAAATATCGCACATCCCGTTTGCAGGAAGGCAGAAAGAACACACAAAGACACATGGCACAAAACATCACAACTACACAAAGACAGACAGCACCATTACAGCAACATTCACAATCCCCAACATCATCCCTGCATGCTTCATCATCATCATTATTCTCACCTGCACAATCACATGAACACATGCCCCCTCCATCAGCACCATTACAGCATAGACTCATCTCATCACACTCACCTTCACCAGCTACAAAATCATTCACACGAAATATTCATCCACTATCAAAACCATCACCACAACATAAACAAACGTTATCACGACCACCACCATCATCTGTACAACGGAATCGCCTACTAACTCCAGCCAGACAAGGACATGAAGAAGAGTGGACAAAAGACGGGGAAACATCTTGTGATATAATACGATCAGTACAGTAAGTTTCAAGAAGGATTACAACATTTAATAGTCATCTAGTGCACGGATAAAGACATTAATTTTATTTCAGAATGATTATGACGCAACTACATCGGATGGAAGAGCGACAAATTTCGATTGAAAAGAAAATCGAGTAAGTATTAACGATTTTACTGAAGAATAGCAAGCAACGTATTATAAATGAATTTTTAATTCCATAATTTTATTTTTTCCTGTAGTGAAAATGTCAAAGCCATCAAGCAACTGACGCGAGAGTCTGCAGTAAGAAGACCAGTGAAGTCACAAGGAGTTTTATTTAGAACTGTGGACGATTTCTTAGCCTTCGAAGAAGTTGACGAAGATATTTATAATGATTTGGTAAGAATTTTTTTCTAAATATATATTTAATTCAGTTTACTACAAAAATTTTGTTACAGGTAGGATACTTTGTTTATCTTGGACGGACCAATCCAGTCGATTGCGCTGCAGAGTATTTTCGCAGCGTATTTCCCGAAGATGAGGAGGTTTCTACATACCTCACCTTGAATGGAAGAACAGGACCAGGGGGGTGCAAATTGCGAGATAGTCGCTTTGCTCAAGCATGTCAAGGTTCGTAAAAAAATACCGTTCGTGTTTATATTCTACATTGAATATACATGACGATAACTAAGGTGTTTCTCATAAATTTTTCCAGATGCCATAAACGCCAACAAACATTTTCCCAACCCCAATAAGGTCCAATTTTATGACGCTTTGGAGAAGGCTTTAAAAAGCATTAAAACTAGAAAATGGCGTTACAACAGAAAACGACGACAAGCTCCTCTTCATCAAGAAAGTGACACTCGCCAAGTGCCATTAGCATGTCGCAGTATTCTTGACTTGTATAAGCTGCCATATCTTCTTCGCGCTTATTGATAATCGCTGATAATCGCAGGCTTATTGATCGCATTATCGATCGTACATCCAATTTATACGATCTTCGCGGGTGGTCGACGCCCCCTCCTCGCCTCCCGCGACCAATCGCGAATTGGTTACCAATTAGCGCGCGACGTTCGGCAGCAGAACCTTGCTGCAAGAAGATACGCCGAAATGCATCCAGACCGAAGACATCCATCGGGTCACGTCATACTTGCAGCAGCTCAAAGACTTTACGATACTGGCAGTGTCCTGCCGAACAAACACGACGCTGGAGGAGATCGCGCCGTTAGAAATGTACGGAACACGGAAAGAGTTATACGTGCTTTTGAGAATAATCCCGAAACAAGTATTCGGGTAGTTGCTCGAGAGCACAATTTATCTTACACAACTGTACAAAGGATATTAAAAGAAGAAAAGTTGCACGCGTTTCATTATACACGCGTACAACATTTACGACCAGCAGATTACCCTGCAAGACGAACGTTTTGCAAAAATTTTCTGCGAAACGTCGATCGAGATCCCAGATATTCCTCTCGTGTAATATTCAGCGATGAATCGCTATTCACACAAGAGGGGATTTTTAATGTGCATAATATGCACTTTTGGAATGAAGAAAATCCCAGAGTCACGCGACTCCGAAATTTTCAAACTCGTTGGAAGATCAATGTGTGGGCCGGAATAATGGGCACTGAAATACTTGGTCCAGTTATTCTTCCAGATGTCTTAACTGGGAGAACCTACGTCGATTTTTTAACAGAAAATCTACCAGATTTTCTCGAAAATGTGCCATTATGTGAAAGAAACGAGATTGTCTTTCAACAAGACGGTGCTGGGCCACACAATGCCAGGATCGTTACAAATTATTTAAACGAGCATTTTCCCAGACGCTGGATGGGTCGGTACGGCCCGATACGTTGGCCCGCAAGATCGCCGGATCTCAACCCTCTGGATTTCTTCTTATGGGGATATTGTAAAGAAATAATTTATAAAACTCTTCCCGAAGATATTGAAGATCTAGAGACGAGATTACGATTGGCTATTTGGGATATCGACGAAGAAGTAATGCAGAACGTCGAAAGAAATTTATTAAAACGCATGAGAGCTTGCATTAGGATGGATGGCGGGCATTTCGAGCATCTGCTCTAAAATTTTTTTTATTCAATCCGCTCTTTTCAGAGCGACCAATACATTTTAACGTTGGAACATCTCTTTTGAGCAAAATAAAAATAAATTTTCCCAAATTCCCAAATGTAATTTATTAATTACATTATTCTTGCAATTGACTGAAACCTTCGCATCGTGAATGCAATAGTTTCGAAAACGTAATAACGTATAACACATGCTTTTAAAAATAATAATTATTTATTATAATTATAAATAGTTATTAATTGTAATAAATAATTAATTTTTTTAAGTACGTCATTATACGTTTCATGTTTTCTACCGCATTCGCAATGCGAAGGTTTAAAGGCCGTGGCACATAAAAAAAGTTAAGCAGAAAGCAGTAGAATTTAAGCGAATCGATCAATCACCTTCGTTCGTCTCATCTCGTGTCGATCACGCGCCACGCGCAAGTCGCAGCGCTAGTCAACTGTCAACATAACCCTGGTGGTCGCGCAGTTTCCGCGGTCCGTCGCTTCGCGTCGAGTCATGTGCTATTTGCATTCGCGTTTCTTTTAAAGTAATTTTTGGTATCAGTGAATCGGTAGTGAGTCAGTAAATCAGTGAATTCGTTATCGCGTATTCTGTATTGTGTTAATCGAGTGAGAGTAATTTACAAAAAGTTTTGATGATTTGTGAGAGTAATTTACAAAAAGTTTTGTCTCTACAACTTAATCATAACGGTGCAGCAGACCTGACCTGACCTGACCTAACACGTAGCATGAGGATTCGCTACGCTGCTACAAGGTGATTGAGCAGGTGAGTGAGTGATTAAATGAGTGACTGAATGAGAGAGTGTGTTGTGTAAAAGAGAGAAAGAGAGTGAGAAAAAAGTGTATGCGTACGTGCGTGCATGTGTATGAATGTCTCTCCCTCCTTCCCTCTCTCTCTCTCTTTCTTTTTATGCACACATGCATTACACGCGTGTAGCAATCAGCTGATTGCAGCGTTCAACGGCCGGCGAACCGGAACAACTCTTTGTTATTAAAGTAATTTTTATTTTAAGGAACACGTATTTCTAACATAATTCTAAGACACTTTTTTCTTTATAAAAATTTTATTTAAAGTATAATTTTATGTCATAAGATTAAAATAGCGACTCACGCGGTGGTAATCACCCGTCGGGCGGTCAACTGAACCCTCGTTACGCTAGCGGTGCGCCGCTCCTGCCTGCCTTCTGTACTCGACGCGTGATTTCCTAACTATTTTTGCTTGTAACTCGAAAACTACGCTTCAAATCAAATTTTGATAAAGGAAAAATCGTCTTAGAATTGTGTCAGGAATATGTCATTTTACAGGTGGAAGGTTATCCTGGATCACCCTGTATATATATATATAATATGAAAATTTTGTTTCGTACTTTTATCATGTATATATGAATTATTATGTGTTTAAATGAATAAATTTTGTATAATTTAATTACAATTAAATTGAAATAATGTTTTTTTAAACGTATAACCTTTATAAATATATAATGGGATGGGGAAAAAGCCAGAAAAACCGAAAAAAGCCAGTACGATAATGCATTCTCGTTCTAGTACACTATTGGTACCGTGAGAGTACAGCGTACGATCACAACCCTACATCAAGCGCACAATAGCGCTACGGTAACCGTACTGCGTACCGAATAACGCGGTGCTTTCCATCAACGTACACAGACGGCACTGTGTTACACAGTGTCGTCCATCCACTTTAGAGCGTTCCAACAACGACACGATATGACACTACGCGACACGACGAAAAGATGAGTTTTGCAGTGTTGTGTCGCTAGAAGTACCAACCATGAAACGAAAAAACTATGTTTTTTGTAGTGGCATCATGTTTATACACTTTGTGATATAACCTCCATAATAATAAAACCAACAAAATATGTCATTACATGCATGTGTACAAAATTCTCGAAATCCAATTTTCATTTTTTAAAATTGTTGGTGCTATTTGTTGTGTTAAATATAGTTTTAATTCATTTGGCATTATTTGTTAATTTAACAGCGATGGATGAAAGAAGTAAAATTTATTATAAATATCAGTTAAAAGCTGATTTATTAATAAATTATTTCATTATTTGTCAATGATATCCTCTGTTACAGGAGATGAAGATCAAAGAAGGTTCAACATGTGGTTTAAAATAAATGACGATGATCCTATTAAAATCACTGATTTAAAAATTAGCATGTATATACGTTTAAAGAGTATGTATAAGTATAACTGCTGTACAAAATTTAAGTTGCAACATTTTCTATGATTTAATTATCTGATTGTTCACAGATTTTGACAACGAGGCTTTCAATTTTATTTTACAAAAAACAAAGTGCCAAAATATTACATCTCTATGGAAATCAGTAGACGATGTAGATTAGTGCGTATTGATATCTTAATTTTCTCTTTACGTTAATTAATCCTTATTTATTTTGATAAATTCCAGTACGAGAGTAAAAATTCTATCCGAAGAACTTCCGAGTATCAATCACGCCAACTACCATTCACTAGCAGTAGATTCCAGCAATATGGAAAAAACAATTGGTATTAATAAATATATTTAAAATATTATATTTATAGAATATCATATCCAGTTGCTTTGAAGCGTATAATATTTTTGATATATTTAAAAACGTAAAATAAATGCATTTTTGTTATTGATCTTATTACAGAGTGGTTTACTTGCAAACATTGTTCAGAAAACATCAATTCGTTGGACATGGTTCCAAAGCACAAGTGTTTTATTGGAGAAAAAGTATTTATGGATGAGAATCAAATGTTCTTTAAAGTAGTAAGTGCTGATGACACTGAGTGGTATAATGATATTGCAAATAACAACGAGATGTCAGCAACAGGACAAAATGATATAAAAAAATCAAGTATGTAACTATATTTTCATTTCTAATACATGAATGAATTATCTTTTATATTTATTTTCATATAATTTCGTAACATAATCGTACAGATGCAGTTTGGAACAAACATTCAATATTGGCTGTTCTTAGCTTGTACGAAGCGAATCTCCACATGTTGGACAATCCAAAGAAAAAAACCAAAATATGGGCCAGCATAGCAGATGGCTTAAAAGATTTTGGTATTGAGGTAATACGTGTGTGATTTATATTTCATCTGTGACTACGCTTATACGACCCAATTTACGCAGAAGTCCATATATTCTTAAGACAAATAGCTGTGATTGGCCAGTTTTACAACATCGACGTTATAACTTCAGTATAAATCGGCTCATGTAAATGTAGTCTGTAATTAATAATAAAAACAATACATAATACATTATTGTATAATATGTTTATTTTCGATAGATGTCGACTGATCAAATTCGTTGGAAGATAAATGCATTAACTAAAAAATATAAAGAATGCATAGATAATAATCGAAAATCGGGGCGCAGTCCTATGTCATTCGAATATTTCGATCAAATGCAAGAGATTCTTGGCAAGGATAATGAAGCAAATGTATTTCACACTCGCTCATCTAACCTTCCAAAAAAATATATAATTAATACATCTCCGAAAGATCAATGTTCGAATAGTTCAAAAGAAACTGAACTTGAAGCTGAAAGCTCACATAGCAGTACCTGTTCATCTAGTCTTTCAACAAATAATTCATGCACACATATAAATTCGACAAAAAAGAAAAATCTAGTTGAAAAAAAAGCGCGTCCGTTACATGGAAGTGGATCCAACAACGCAAAAATAAAAAATGAATTAGGAAAGCATTGGCTGGAATATCTTCAGGGCGAAGAGAAACGTCGTGAAGAACGTGACGCTAAGTTGTCTAAATTATTAGAAAAAAAAACGGAAGCGATAAATTTACAAAAACGACAGCTTCAAATGCGTGAAAAAGAATTAGATGATAGAAAAATAATAACTGCGAAAAAATTAAAATGCAAAGAACAGCGGCATGAGAAAATTATTGCAATTGAAAGAGAAAAATGTAAATTATTGAGGAAATTTTTATATGATAAAGAAAATGTTGCACAATTTAGTGATTCCGATAATAACTAATTTTATACTTATTTTTATTTCACATTTTTAGTTGTTTAATTTTTCTTATGTTTTATTTTATTAAAGTACAGTACAAAGTTCAAAATGTATTTAATGAATATGTTACCTTTATATTTCATACATTATAATCTTTAATTTTGTATTATTATTTATTGTGCTGTGATCAAATAAAGTTTATTTTGTTACGAAAGAATGTTGTCTAAAATGTTGGTTATTCAATAAAAGAAATATAATAAAGCATGAAATATGTTCATTTATTTACTATATTTAAATTTGTATACAATTCAAATTGTTATTTTTCGTCCTAACAGATTTCGTTATTAAATATATGCATGTATAAAGATACGCATTTTATTTTAGTTTACTTCGTTATTAAATATACGTAATATACAATAAATATAGAAAGATACGCATTATTTTACTTAGAAAATAATTGTCTGAACAATTTCATCCTACGATTTTCACCTGCGATATTTTCATTATCAAAATCATTGGGAGGTATGTCATCATCGTCTTCATTTCTTTTTTCTTCATTTACTTCAAAATCATCACTTACACTAATACAATAATTATGTAGAATACATGCCGCTGCACTGTGGGCCAGGGGAGACTAGGAAGAGGCAAGAAACTCACTTTCAAATGGACAAAAAGTAAATATGTGTCCTTAATAACAACATATAGAAGAAGTATTTACCAAAGTATCGAAGTATTTACTTGAAAAATGCGATGCTGGGAAAGAAAAGTATTTGAAAATTCTGTTCAACTGAAATGAACTATTTTTTTTCTAAAAGGCAGAGTAGATTTATAATTCTGTATCATATCAATTTCTCTATGGTTTTACTGTAATTATAAATGTAATTTAAATCTAAATCAAACGTATATAATCTCTGAAAAACCCTTATATATTATTATTTTCCATCATTTTTTTACATTTTTCAGCGATTTTCAATGTTGTCCATATTTTTCGATTCATCGTTCCCCGACGTTCCACTAGATATTCAGTTTTAATTTACACGGATGTGTTCCTTAGAATATATTCTTCAAGACAAAGTTGCGCCTTTTTGTGCGTTTTTCTATTGAAGAAAGAAAGCAATAAAGGAAAACACGTGTATACGCGTGATACGCGTGCAGCGCGTTCTACATGGCAGTGCTGTCGCGCCGCGTCCCGCCACTTTGCATAAGTGACTAACTTAATTGTTTTCTCCCTGCACTCATCTACAGCGCGACGCTCGAGAGAAGGAGATACATCATCCTTTCGTTCAATATAATTCACAAATTCCTTTTCTTCTTTATAATAAATGAATTTTAAAACAATATGGTTACATTCACTAAAAGAGAAATTTTGGAACAATTAGTAAATTCGGAATATGATATAGAATCTACCATCATTAAATATATTTTAAAAAAATTAAAACATGATCCGAATAGTATTTGTTCAGACGCAGTAGATCGCTTAAGAATTTCATTAAGAACTTTCAAATCTAAGTGCAAAATAAAATATGAAAAAGCATCTAGAAAACAAGATAGATTTTTACAGCAAAACGAAAATTGGTTGAGCACAGAATTTAATATCGATACAAATAAATTATTTGAAAAAAGCGCTGTAAAAACTGGAGGTCCTGGTCGTCCAAAACTGGAATTCACTGTTAAACGGGATCGTTCTAAAAGACAAGAGATTGCAAGTATAAGTGCTGAGCACAACCATGATCCGCAAAAATTAATAATGGCATGCCGTTATGCAGCAAGGCATTCTAAACAGACCGACCTAAGTGCAGTTCTTGCAAAAATTTCCGACAACACGGAACTGCCTAAAAAAATTCGCAAATTGTTAGATTTACCGCAAGTACAAATAACAAAGAAATCTGCTGAAGAAGCTTTAGCATTTGTACTTGATGGATCGATGTCCAAAGATTTATATATAAAAATGCGCTTAGAGTCAAAGAATGCTGGAGCCGACATTTGGCCATCATATAATCATGTTAGAGAAGCCAAATCTGTATGCAGACCACCAAAAGAATCGATTTTAATTACTGAAACTACAGCAGAGGTTCAACTTCAATCCTTACTTAATCACACCTCAAAAAGGATCATTGAAATTCAACGTGAGCCTATTATTCATTATTTGGATGAAAATTCAAAGATTGAAATGGATCTTCTTTTAATATGTTCCTGGGGTTTTGACGGAAGTTCCGGTCACTCTGCATATAAACAAGCGTATCAATCAGTACCAACAAATATGCAAGTGAATGATCAAAATTTATTCGCTACTACCCTTATACCTTTACGATTAACGACTGATAATAATGTAATACTGTGGAATAATAAATCATCACAATCAGCAAGATTTTGCCGTCCTATTAAATTACAATTTACAAAAGAAACACAAGACATTATTTTAACAGAAAAAGATAATATTGAAAAACAAATCAACAAGCTTGATGTTTGTAAGGTATCACTCGACGAAAAGCATCATGTTTTTATTCACTTCTGTCTTCTTTTAACATTAATAGACGGAAAAGTATTAAATATTATAACTGGCACAAAGTCGATGCAGAGTTGCGCGATTTGTCATGCAACTCCAAAGACATTTAATGATCTTTCAAATAAAGGAAAAGGCCTTTTCTTGCCGAACATAAACTCACTTCAGCACGGAATTAGTCCACTTCATGCCTGGATTCGGCTTTTTGAGTTATGTTTGCATATAGCTTATAGACTTGACGTAAAAGCCTGGCAAATGAGAACGACGATACAAAAAGATTCCTTTAAAACACGAAAAGCACTTATACAGAATTCTCTTTGGAAAGAATTTGGATTAAGGGTAGATATACCAAGACCTGGTGGTTCTGGAACTACGAATGATGGCAATACAGCACGCAGAGCTTTTGCGAATCCAACTCTCTTCGCTCGATGCTTAGGTCTTAATTCGCGATTGATTTACAATTTTCGAATTATTTTGATTGCACTGTCTTGTGACATTCCTCTTGATTCCGACAAATTTGATCAAATAGCTACAGCAACTGCAAAAATTTATATCAATTATTATTATTGGTTCCCCATGCCAGCAACGCTTCACAAAATTCTGCTGCATGGTTCTGAAATAATAAGATCAAGTCTACTTCCTGTAGGTATGCTTGGGGAGGAAGCATCTGAAGCCCGAAATAAAAACTATAAAAACTACAGGCAATCTTTCAGCAGAAAACATAACCGTATTGTTAATTTGGAGGATGTTTTCTATCGCGTCATGGATTCATCAGATCCAAAAATATCTTCCATGAATCTCTCTTCGCGTCTCCAGCACAAAGACTTATTGCCAATACCTGAAGAGGTGAGGAGCCTGTTTTCTATTTCAGAAATTGAAAAGGTATGTAATTCGATCAACAATGACGATGATGACGTCGATTGTGACAGAGATGAAATTGATGAAAATAATATTTCTAGAATGGAAGCTCAACTGGATGAAATAGAATTATCTGACAACGAAAATACTGTTGAACTTTGAAATATTTCTCTGTTTATTTAACTTCATTATACTATAAGTACTTTTAAGGTTTCATAGAGTTTTGTTAAAAAAGAAATAAAAATTGGAAAAAAAGAACAAAAAAATATAAAAATTGCTAAAAATAATTAAAAAAAAAATTACAAAAACACAAAAAAATATATAAATAATTAAAAAAAAACAAATAAAAAATTTACAAAAACACAAAAAAATATAAAAATAATTAAAAAAAAAAGCTCTTAGGAACGTCCACCTCCTCGCGGTAAGAGCTGGGAAACGTCAATATCTTGTTATTGACGGCTAACGGACGTATAACTCAACACCTTTGTCTAATAACCTACTGACACCGCACTTTCAGGAATATTAAATAGACTTAACAAAACCAAGAAATCTCCTCCAAATTCAAAAAAATTTTTTTTTGAATTTTTGAGAATATATTAAATAGACCCTGGCGACAAATTTCATAAAAGCACTTTAATTTTAATAACAAATTGGTAGAATCTCCACAATCAAAAGTTTCATAAAAATTCAATAATTTTTTATTCAATTCCATGATTTCAAACATTTTCAAAATATTATCCGTCATATTGAATCCGTCATATTGAATCCATTTTGAGTTTTGCAATTTTGCCATTTTCACCGCAGTTTTGGATTCAGCCACTCGAAAAATCACCTAGTATGCAATTTCAGCTCAATTTCATGCATTTTTCAAAATTTTATCCGCCATATTGAATCCGCCATTTTGAGTTTTGCAATTTTGATCACAGTTTTGGTTTCAGCCACCCCAAAACCCTCCCAAGTGTGCAATTGCAGCCGAATTTTAGGACCTTTTTATTTTCTGCCACTTATTTATGTTCTCTGGCCCAATGTGCGCTGTTACGGTATCCGTAATAAATTGCATATTTCTATATTCTGTAAAAAATTTGATCCGACGAAACCGCCCTTTTAAGAAGCCGAATGTTCTTTTAACTACCATTCGGATAAATGAATGTATAAAATTGAATTCGATTTGTTGTGGCGTTAAATGGCCATTATCGCGAAATGGTGGAACAAGCCACGGTAGTGACGGATATGCAGAATCGCCAAGTAAAAAAGTATCATTAGGAAAAACCGTTTCTTTCTCTTCGTTTGCTCTTTCGTATATAAGTGACCTCCTCAATATTCGAGCATCATGCAGTGAACCTGGTTCACCAATGTAGACGTTTGTAAATCGCATATTCGAATCAACAATTGCTTGTAGATGAATGGAGAAAAATTTTTTGCCATTAGAATATAATTGTTCACTTGTCGAAGGCTTTTCAATGCGAATGTGTGTACAATCAATTGCTCCTAACACTTGTGGAATCCTTCTTTTTGAAAAAAACCCTTCGCACACTGCTAAAACCTTTTCATGTTGCGGCCATGTAATAATTTCATCTATTTTGGTTAATAACCAAGCAATTAAGCGACGTATATAATTCGGAAAACGGACGAAATAGAAACGTTGAAGCGATCCGATATTGTTCTCAGGCTCCGTATTAGCCATAAACCATAACAATATATATATGCTCAGCCGTCCTGAGATCGGTCTGATCCCATACAAATGATTTGGCATAAATTCAGATGTTTTATATTCATCTGTAACAATACATGTATACAGGGTGTCTGAAACATTTTGGAAAAGCCGAAGAGTGCAGATAGAATAGGTCAAAATAGAAGGATTGTCACGTATTATTTTGTAATTTTTGCAATATTTATTTTGTAATTAATTATAACGTACAAGCCAATGAGTGCACGGGAAACCGGTAGGCGGGACTCTATAGAGATGTCACATGAAAGATGGGTGTCGATGTAAAAGAAAAATGGTTTACTTCTTAGCAACGAGTAACAACTGTATAACAACTGATTTTGAGAGGCGGAGTTACGAGCGCCGTATGACAGCGCCGTGACTTTATGACGTGAAATTATCACGTGGCTCTGCGTGGCGAATAAATGAGCAGGCGCTATCATTTCCTCACCACCTTGTGGTAGATAGCATGGTGCGTTTTTTTTATAGTGGTATACAGGATGTCTGACAAATAACGATTCAACTCCCGCATAGAGATAGAATGGATTAAACTAAGTAGAAAAGTTTACTACCATTTTGCGATATAATCATTTAATTATTGCTTGTCGAACACTCTGTATGATAAAACTTACTTATGATTGCTGATCTAGCAACAACATCAATATTAGTGTATTTACTTCAGCTTGCTTTCCTACATTACGAGGTGCATAATCAGTAAGGGTTACTTGAAAAATCTCTTTCTAATTATAGATACATGTAATAAAGATAATTTATCTGAGCCTTGTGCGCTATTGCAAATAATAGTTTGAGTAAGTATAAAACTATCATTTATAAATATACATACATAAATATACATACATTTATAAATATACATACATTTATCTTATTTTATGATATATCAATTATACTCTTTTATAATTTTAGCTAGTCATGATTTCCAACATTATATGACAAGAAAAATCTCAAATATAGAATATCAACTACATTCCTTGACAGAACAAGGAAATATCATAAATAACAAATTAGACATTATTTTACAAAATCTTCAAATATCTTTCTCTCATGGGATAGAAAACGAGAAAACTTTGGAGGAAGATTATAATAAATAAGTTCCCAATTGAAAGTATAGATAATTTACAGAATTTTGAAAAATCGTTAATTAGTGGGGTTACCTTAAAGAAAAAGTGTATACAGAAGTACCAAATACTCGAGAAAACATGGTGGAACGTATTAGATATGCCTGCGCACAAATAACGCCAGATACACTTTCTACATGTGTACAAGCGTTCCAAGCTCGAGTTAATAAATGCATCGAAATGGAAGGTCATCATTTCGAGCATTTATTGTAATTGAATAGTGAGAGACGAGGGGACTCACCGAAATAAAGCACCCCGATAGTGAGAGGCGAGGGGACTCACCGAAATAAAGCACCCCGATGGTGAGAGACGAGGGGACTCACCGAAATAAAGCACCCCGATGGTGAGAGGCGAGGGAACTCGCCGAAATAAAGCACCCCGATGGTGAGAGGCGAGGGAGCTCAAAAGTACCCCGGTGGTGAGAGAAAATGACAAAAACTAATTTTCTCTGTTTACAACGCCATCTATCACGATTCGAAAAAAATGTCTCGGACAAAACTTACGTATTTTTTTCCAAGAAAGCCGAATCTGCAATAAAAAATGGGGGTTCCCATTTAAAATTTCAAAGTTGCCACCCCCAAGGGGGGCGGCGGAGGCGGGTTAATTTTTACACAGGCAGACGTCCCCCTTGATAATATTAAAAGTTTATTTGGGACATTTTTTCGTACAAAGCTTATTTTTCGAAATATTTAGTTGTCTCAAAGTTAAATGGGCCACCCTGTATATTGATGTATTTTCTAATTATAGATACATGTAATAAAGATCTTATCTGAGCCTTGCGCTATTGCAAATAATAGTTTGAGTAAGTATAAAACTATCATTTATAAATATACATACATTTATCTTATTTTACGATATATCAATTATACTCTTTTGTAACTTTAATTAGTCATGATTTCCAACGTTATACCCCAAAAAAAGTCTCAGATATAGAAAAAAAAGGCTTAGATATAGAAAGAAAAGTCACAGATGTAGAATATCAACTACATTCCTTGACAGGACCTGAAGAATGGTTACTGACAGATTCCACTAACACCCGAAAGCCGTCCGATCACTGCTTTTACGGTGCCAGGAAAAAATTGTCTGATGCAGTTTCGCGTAATGCCGTTCGGGTTGCACTCCGCCCCCGCCACGTTTCAGTGATTATTGGACTCCATATTGGGGCCGGAACTAGAGCCGTACGTCTTCGTATACCTCGACGACATTATTGTTTGCAACCAGACGTTTGACGAACATCTGTACTCCTTGCGAAAAGTATTCCGTCGCCTTCGCAACGCCCGACTACGACTGAACCCCGAGAAATGCCGATTCTGCGTCAGCCAACTCAAGTACCTGGGTCACGTGATCGACCGGGAAGGAATACGAACGGACCCGGAGAAAGTGAGAACCGTCAGAGAATGGCCAACTCCCCGGACCGTACGACAGATACGACAATTCCTCGGGGTGGCGTCCTGGTACCGTCGGTTCATGCCGGACTTCGCCACCGTAGCCGCTCCGCTGACCACCCTGACAAAGAAACACGCAAGGTGTTTATTTTACAAATGCAACAGAGCAAGTTATTGCAGAACCAATTAAATCGTGGTTACGGCATGCAAATGAACGTTATAAAAAAAAAACAAAGTAAATTTTTACAAACTTTAGAATTAAATGTACACAGTGGTTAAATTACTTATTATTAATTTTTAATATTTTTTGTTATAGAGATAACAAAGATAGACATATAACAACCACTATAAGTATTTGGCCGAGTGGATGGATCGCTCCCACGGCGGACTCCACTTTAGGCTGGTGCAAGTGCTCACAGGCCACGGTTGTTTTGGCGAGTACTTGCACCACAAAGCCAAGAGAGAGCGCACCACTAGGTGTCACCATTGCGAAGAGGTGTTGGACACGGCGCAGCACACGCTGGAGTTTTGCCCAGCGTGGGCAGAACAGCGCCGTGTCCTATTGGAGATAGTGAACGAGGAGAGAAGGAGAGTGAGAGGAGTAGATGATCCGGGGGGGAGGACCCAATTGAAAGGATAGAAGATTTGAAAAATTTTGAAAAATCCTTATTGAAGGTCAAATAAATCGCCAAAAATTGGTAAGTGCTAAAATTAAAAAAATTCGAATACTTTATATGTGCATGTGTACGTATGTACACTTCGCGAATTCGATTTTGTCCGTAACCTCTTCCGCGGGACAAGAGGAATGTAGAGAAATATCAATAATATTTACTTAAAATATTAAGGCCAATCGGTCGCTTCTTCCCCTTGTCTCGCGAAAAGGATCACGGAGAAAATCGAATTCGCACAGTGTACACTACATGTATACAATAAAGATAGAATTTGTGTGCGTGCATACACACACACACAGTCTACACAGACACACACACACACATAATGTACTTAATGTAGACTTTTTTCATATTCTTACAGATTAAAGAATTATCACGTTTTGGCGGTAATGATATAAAAAAAATTGTATTTAATCTGTTAAGAACAATGATGTCTGATGAATTAGCATGTATGTTTAATTATACTGAAGGGGAAAAAAAACGAATTTCTTATGATTTGGAACTACGGAAAGTTATATTCAGTAAGTATAATCATATTGTCACTTTTAAATATAATACTAATTTATAAATATAATGATTTTTTCATATAGGTGTTGTAAGAGTTTATTTTACAAATGCAACAGATCAAGTTATTGCAGAACCAATCAAATCGTGGTTACGGCATGCAAATGAACGTTGTAAAAAAAAAACAAAGTAAATTTTTACAAATTTTAGAATTAAATGTACACAGTGGTTAAATTAGTTATTATTAATTTTTAATATTTTTTGTTGTAGAGATAACACAGACACACAACAACCACTATAATCGATGATACTGTGGCATAATATATACACCCCGGTAAAAAACTTCTTATATATAATTAGACAAAATGGATATATGTATATCTAATTATACAAAATTATATACCAATTTTGTCCATACAAAAGTAGATACATCTATATGTAAATGGATATAAATATATATATCTATACATGGTTATATATATATATATATATTGTAGCATCCGCTCTCGCCACCCGATGTGCTTCGCGTCGCCGAGCGTTCCCCGGCAACGAGCCGGTGGTTGTTTCAATAGCGATGTTGTTGTTGTTCACGGTTTCTTGTAGCGAAGAGACGTGTTCTCTTCACGGAGTTTTATTAAAGAGCTTTCTTTTAAACCGACGAAACCGTGTATTCATTCCGCCTCGGCGGGAAGTCGCGAGTGCCGTGAGAGCTAGTGTGCGAGTGTGTGAGTGCGCGGAAGTGTCCTTCCGGGCGCGGAGCGCAACAATATATATAGATTATATCTATATATATAGGCATATATATATTTATGAATATAAATTTTTTTATTTAGTTCTTTTATTAAAATATTACATAAAGCACATATTATTAAAGCACAAATATAAAGTACAAACATTATTAAAGTATAACATAAACATAAAATACGTACTATAATCACATTGTTTGACATATATGAAAACTATAAAACAAAAATTGTACTTACTATTTGATATGAATATGTCAAATATATCAAAAAAATAGTTTACATCATATGCAATGTGCATTAAATATATGGCAGTTATTTTATTATTGGCAGTTATTTAATATTTTTAATATTGGTTTCACGCTTAAGTTCGCCAATCTTCTGAGACAACGTTCTCTCGAGATCTTTTGTACGAATATATGACCATTTTTTAAGTGTTCCTATTACTTTGGCATATTCTGAAAAAAAATAAAAAATAAATTACATATTCTGCAATATAATAATACCAAAAAAAGTAGTTTGAGTCAATCTATACAGGATGTCTGACAAATAACGATTCAACTCCCGCATAGAGATAGAATGGATTAAACTAAGTAGAAAAGTTTACTACCATTTTGCGATATAATCATTTAATTATTGCTTGTCGAACACTCTGTATGATAAAACTTACTTATGATTGCTGATCTAGCAACAACATCAATATTAGTGTATTTACTTCAGCTTGCTTTCCTACATTACGAGGTGCATAATCAGTAAGGGTTACTTGAAAAATCTCTTTCTAATTATAGATACATGTAATAAAGATAATTTATCTGAGCCTTGTGCGCTATTGCAAATAATAGTTTGAGTAAGTATAAAACTATCATTTATAAATATACATACATAAATATACATACATTTATAAATATACATACATTTATCTTATTTTATGATATATCAATTATACTCTTTTATAATTTTAGCTAGTCATGATTTCCAACATTATATGACAAGAAAAATCTCAAATATAGAATATCAACTACATTCCTTGACAGAACAAGGAAATATCATAAATAACAAATTAGACATTATTTTACAAAATCTTCAAATATCTTTCTCTCATGGGATAGAAAACGAGAAAACTTTGGAGGAAGATTATAATAAATAAGTTCCCAATTGAAAGTATAGATAATTTACAGAATTTTGAAAAATCGTTAATTAGTGGGGTTACCTTAAAGAAAAAGTGTATACAGAAGTACCAAATACTCGAGAAAACATGGTGGAACGTATTAGATATGCCTGCGCACAAATAACGCCAGATACACTTTCTACATGTGTACAAGCGTTCCAAGCTCGAGTTAATAAATGCATCGAAATGGAAGGTCATCATTTC
Organism: Crematogaster levior; assembly: GCA_901521435.1. Lineage (NCBI taxonomy): Eukaryota > Metazoa > Arthropoda > Insecta > Hymenoptera > Formicidae > Crematogaster > Crematogaster levior. The sequence continues at coordinate 174,226 of CABEGB010000758.1, forward strand.
GAGCATTTATTGTAATTGAATAGTGAGAGACGAAAGGACTCGAAATATCATAAATAACAAATTAGATATTATTTTACAAAATCTTCAAATATCTTCCTCTCATGGGATGGAAAACGAGAAAACTTTGGAGGAAGATAATAAATAAGTTCCCAATTGAAAGGATAGAAGATTTACGGAATTTTGAAAAATCGTTAATTGAAGGTTTATTTATTTGCATAAACAGCGATACCGGCTTCGAAATCCGGCCATGCACGCCGTTATCGACAAAGAGGTGGAAGAGATGTTGAAGAATAACATCATCGAACCGTCACACAGTCCATGGAGCTCCCCGGTGGTCATAGTAAAGAAAAAGGACGGAAAGCCGCGGTTCTGCATCGACTTCCGGCGAGTGAACCAGGTCACAGAACCGGACGCTTACCCCTTACCCCAGATAGCGGCTACCCTCGACAAGTTACGCGGGGCACAATATTTAACCACCTTAGACCTGAAGAATGGCTACTGACAGATTCCACTAACACCCGAAAGCCGTCCGATCACTGCTTTTACGGTGCCAGGAAAAGGGCTGATGCAGTTTCGCGTAATGCCGTTCGGGTTGCACTCCGCCCCCGCCACGTTTCAGTGATTATTGGACTCCATATTGGGGCCGGAACTAGAGCCGTACGTCTTCGTATACCTCGACGACATTATTGTTTGCAACCAGACGTTTGACGAACATCTGTACTCCTTGCGAAAAGTATTCCGTCGCCTTCGCAACGCCCGACTACGACTGAACCCCGAGAAATGCCGATTCTGCGTCAGCCAACTCAAGTACCTGGGTCACGTGATCGACCGGGAAGGAATACGAACGGACCCGGAGAAAGTGAGAACCGTCAGAGAATGGCCAACTCCCCGGACCGTACGACAGATACGACAATTCCTCGGGGTGGCGTCCTGGTACCGTCGGTTCATGCCGGACTTCGCCACCGTAGCCGCTCCGCTGACCACCCTGACAAAGAAACACGCAAGGTGTTTATTTTACAAATGCAACAGAGCAAGTTATTGCAGAACCAATTAAATCGTGGTTACGGCATGCAAATGAACGTTATAAAAAAAAAACAAAGTAAATTTTTACAAACTTTAGAATTAAATGTACACAGTGGTTAAATTACTTATTATTAATTTTTAATATTTTTTGTTATAGAGATAACAAAGATAGACATATAACAACCACTATAAGTATTTGGCCGAGTGGATGGATCGCTCCCACGGCGGACTCCACTTTAGGCTGGTGCAAGTGCTCACAGGCCACGGTTGTTTTGGCGAGTACTTGCACCACAAAGCCAAGAGAGAGCGCACCACTAGGTGTCACCATTGCGAAGAGGTGTTGGACACGGCGCAGCACACGCTGGAGTTTTGCCCAGCGTGGGCAGAACAGCGCCGTGTCCTATTGGAGATAGTGAACGAGGAGAGAAGGAGAGTGAGAGGAGTAGATGATCCGGGGGGGAGGACCCAATTGAAAGGATAGAAGATTTGAAAAATTTTGAAAAATCCTTATTGAAGGTCAAATAAATCGCCAAAAATTGGTAAGTGCTAAAATTAAAAAAATTCGAATACTTTATATGTGCATGTGTACGTATGTACACTTCGCGAATTCGATTTTGTCCGTAACCTCTTCCGCGGGACAAGAGGAATGTAGAGAAATATCAATAATATTTACTTAAAATATTAAGGCCAATCGGTCGCTTCTTCCCCTTGTCTCGCGAAAAGGATCACGGAGAAAATCGAATTCGCACAGTGTACACTACATGTATACAATAAAGATAGAATTTGTGTGCGTGCACACACACACACACACACACACACACACACACACACACACACATAATGTACTTAATGTAGACTTTTTTCATATTCTTACAGATTAAAGAATTATCACGTTTTGGCGGTAATGATATAAAAAAAATTGTATTTAATCTGTTAAGAACAATGATGTCTGATGAATTAGCATGTATGTTTAATTATACTGAAGGGGAAAAAAAACGAATTTCTTATGATTTGGAACTACGGAAAGTTATATTCAGTAAGTATAATCATATTGTCACTTTTAAATATAATACTAATTTATAAATATAATGATTTTTTCATATAGGTGTTGTAAGAGTTTATTTTACAAATGCAACAGATCAAGTTATTGCAGAACCAATCAAATCGTGGTTACGGCATGCAAATGAACGTTGTAAAAAAAAAACAAAGTAAATTTTTACAAATTTTAGAATTAAATGTACACAGTGGTTAAATTAGTTATTATTAATTTTTAATATTTTTTGTTGTAGAGATAACACAGACACACAACAACCACTATAATCGATGATACTGTGGCATAATATATACACCCCGGTAAAAAACTTCTTATATATAATTAGACAAAATGGATATATGTATATCTAATTATACAAAATTATATACCAATTTTGTCCATACAAAAGTAGATACATCTATATGTAAATGGATATAAATATATATATCTATACATGGTTATATATATATATATATATTGTAGCATCCGCTCTCGCCACCCGATGTGCTTCGCGTCGCCGAGCGTTCCCCGGCAACGAGCCGGTGGTTGTTTCAATAGCGATGTTGTTGTTGTTCACGGTTTCTTGTAGCGAAGAGACGTGTTCTCTTCACGGAGTTTTATTAAAGAGCTTTCTTTTAAACCGACGAAACCGTGTATTCATTCCGCCTCGGCGGGAAGTCGCGAGTGCCGTGAGAGCTAGTGTGCGAGTGTGTGAGTGCGCGGAAGTGTCCTTCCGGGCGCGGAGCGCAACAATATATATAGATTATATCTATATATATAGGCATATATATATTTATGAATATAAATTTTTTTATTTAGTTCTTTTATTAAAATATTACATAAAGCACATATTATTAAAGCACAAATATAAAGTACAAACATTATTAAAGTATAACATAAACATAAAATACGTACTATAATCACATTGTTTGACATATATGAAAACTATAAAACAAAAATTGTACTTACTATTTGATATGAATATGTCAAATATATCAAAAAAATAGTTTACATCATATGCAATGTGCATTAAATATATGGCAGTTATTTTATTATTGGCAGTTATTTAATATTTTTAATATTGGTTTCACGCTTAAGTTCGCCAATCTTCTGAGACAACGTTCTCTCGAGATCTTTTGTACGAATATATGACCATTTTTTAAGTGTTCCTATTACTTTGGCATATTCTGAAAAAAAATAAAAAATAAATTACATATTCTGCAATATAATAATACCAAAAAAAGTAGTTTGAGTCAATCTATACAGGATGTCTGACAAATAACGATTCAACTCCCGCATAGAGATAGAATGGATTAAACTAAGTAGAAAAGTTTACTACCATTTTGCGATATAATCATTTAATTATTGCTTGTCGAACACTCTGTATGATAAAACTTACTTATGATTGCTGATCTAGCAACAACATCAATATTAGTGTATTTACTTCAGCTTGCTTTCCTACATTACGAGGTGCATAATCAGTAAGGGTTACTTGAAAAATCTCTTTCTAATTATAGATACATGTAATAAAGATAATTTATCTGAGCCTTGTGCGCTATTGCAAATAATAGTTTGAGTAAGTATAAAACTATCATTTATAAATATACATACATAAATATACATACATTTATAAATATACATACATTTATCTTATTTTATGATATATCAATTATACTCTTTTATAATTTTAGCTAGTCATGATTTCCAACATTATATGACAAGAAAAATCTCAAATATAGAATATCAACTACATTCCTTGACAGAACAAGGAAATATCATAAATAACAAATTAGACATTATTTTACAAAATCTTCAAATATCTTTCTCTCATGGGATAGAAAACGAGAAAACTTTGGAGGAAGATTATAATAAATAAGTTCCCAATTGAAAGTATAGATAATTTACAGAATTTTGAAAAATCGTTAATTAGTGGGGTTACCTTAAAGAAAAAGTGTATACAGAAGTACCAAATACTCGAGAAAACATGGTGGAACGTATTAGATATGCCTGCGCACAAATAACGCCAGATACACTTTCTACATGTGTACAAGCGTTCCAAGCTCGAGTTAATAAATGCATCGAAATGGAAGGTCATCATTTCGAGCATTTATTGTAATTGAATAGTGAGAGACGAAAGGACTCGAAATATCATAAATAACAAATTAGATATTATTTTACAAAATCTTCAAATATCTTCCTCTCATGGGATGGAAAACGAGAAAACTTTGGAGGAAGATAATAAATAAGTTCCCAATTGAAAGGATAGAAGATTTACGGAATTTTGAAAAATCGTTAATTGAAGGTTTATTTATTTGCATAAACAGCGATACCGGCTTCGAAATCCGGCCATGCACGCCGTTATCGACAAAGAGGTGGAAGAGATGTTGAAGAATAACATCATCGAACCGTCACACAGTCCATGGAGCTCCCCGGTGGTCATAGTAAAGAAAAAGGACGGAAAGCCGCGGTTCTGCATCGACTTCCGGCGAGTGAACCAGGTCACAGAACCGGACGCTTACCCCTTACCCCAGATAGCGGCTACCCTCGACAAGTTACGCGGGGCACAATATTTAACCACCTTAGACCTGAAGAATGGCTACTGACAGATTCCACTAACACCCGAAAGCCGTCCGATCACTGCTTTTACGGTGCCAGGAAAAGGGCTGATGCAGTTTCGCGTAATGCCGTTCGGGTTGCACTCCGCCCCCGCCACGTTTCAGTGATTATTGGACTCCATATTGGGGCCGGAACTAGAGCCGTACGTCTTCGTATACCTCGACGACATTATTGTTTGCAACCAGACGTTTGACGAACATCTGTACTCCTTGCGAAAAGTATTCCGTCGCCTTCGCAACGCCCGACTACGACTGAACCCCGAGAAATGCCGATTCTGCGTCAGCCAACTCAAGTACCTGGGTCACGTGATCGACCGGGAAGGAATACGAACGGACCCGGAGAAAGTGAGAACCGTCAGAGAATGGCCAACTCCCCGGACCGTACGACAGATACGACAATTCCTCGGGGTGGCGTCCTGGTACCGTCGGTTCATGCCGGACTTCGCCACCGTAGCCGCTCCGCTGACCACCCTGACAAAGAAACACGCAAGGTGTTTATTTTACAAATGCAACAGAGCAAGTTATTGCAGAACCAATTAAATCGTGGTTACGGCATGCAAATGAACGTTATAAAAAAAAAACAAAGTAAATTTTTACAAACTTTAGAATTAAATGTACACAGTGGTTAAATTACTTATTATTAATTTTTAATATTTTTTGTTATAGAGATAACAAAGATAGACATATAACAACCACTATAAGTATTTGGCCGAGTGGATGGATCGCTCCCACGGCGGACTCCACTTTAGGCTGGTGCAAGTGCTCACAGGCCACGGTTGTTTTGGCGAGTACTTGCACCACAAAGCCAAGAGAGAGCGCACCACTAGGTGTCACCATTGCGAAGAGGTGTTGGACACGGCGCAGCACACGCTGGAGTTTTGCCCAGCGTGGGCAGAACAGCGCCGTGTCCTATTGGAGATAGTGAACGAGGAGAGAAGGAGAGTGAGAGGAGTAGATGATCCGGGGGGGAGGACCCAATTGAAAGGATAGAAGATTTGAAAAATTTTGAAAAATCCTTATTGAAGGTCAAATAAATCGCCAAAAATTGGTAAGTGCTAAAATTAAAAAAATTCGAATACTTTATATGTGCATGTGTACGTATGTACACTTCGCGAATTCGATTTTGTCCGTAACCTCTTCCGCGGGACAAGAGGAATGTAGAGAAATATCAATAATATTTACTTAAAATATTAAGGCCAATCGGTCGCTTCCCCTTGCCTCGCGAAAGGGATCACGGAGAAAATCGAATTCGCACAGTGTACACTACATGTATACAATAAAGATAGAATTTGTGTGCGTGTGCGTGCATACACACACACATACTTAATGTAGACTTTTTTCATATTCTTACAGATTAAAGAATTATCACGTTTTGGCGGTAATGATATAAAAAAAATTGTATTTAATCTGTTAAGAACAATGATGTCTGATGAATTAGCATGTATGTTTAATTATACTGAAGGGGAAAAAAAACGAATTTCTTATGATTTGGAACTACGGAAAGTTATATTCAGTAAGTATAATCATATTGTCACTTTTAAATATAATACTAATTTATAAATATAATGATTTTTTCATATAGGTGTTGTAAGAGTTTATTTTACAAATGCAACAGAGCAAGTTATTGCAGAACCAATTAAATCGTGGCATGCAAATGAACGTTGTAAAAAAAAACTAATGTAAATTTTTACAATTAAGCATACGCCAGGAAAAGAAAATCTGGAAGCAGATTGTTTAAGCAGGAATCCTGTATTAGAAGCAGACGAAAATGAGGAAGAACAACTAAAAATAATCAACTTGATCAAAATAGAAGAAATTTTGACAGATCAAAATTTGAATGAAGAAGTTCAGAATAAGAAGAATAAACTGATAGAAAATAACAACAGAATATACTTCAAAAAAGTAAGAGAAAATAGAAAAATCATTCTATCAGAACCATTCAGCATCAAACTAATAAAAGATGTACATAGCAACTTGTGCCATATTGGAATTAATCAAATGCTGAAAAAACTTAGCCCAGTATACACAGCTAAAAACTTTACAAAAAATATTAAGAAAATCTGTAGAAGCTGTGAGATCTGTATAAAAAACAAAACAAGAGGTCAAGACAAGTACGGTTTGATGTCCCACTTAGGTCCAGCGGCTGGACTCCAGCCACGAAACCATTCGAAATCGTTTCTATAGATACAATTGGAGGTTTTGGAGGCTCGAGATCGACAAAAAGATATCTGCAGACACCACCTGCTGGTAGACCACTTCACAAGATACGCCTTTATTGAAACCTCAAAAACTCAAAGTGCAAATGATTTTGTGAAGTTAATAAACAATATAAAAGAAACAGAATTACTGAATATAACTTTCCGTAGTTCCAAACAGAGGACATTGGTATATTATTAGCGGATCAATATCCCGGAATAAATTCCAAGGAATTTGAAGAATTCTTAAGGGACAAACAGACACCTGCTGGTAGACCACTTCACAAGGTACGCCTTTATTGGAACCTCAAAAACTCAAAGTGCAAATGATTTTGTGAAGTTAATAAACAATATAACAGAAACAGAATTACTGAATATAACTTTCCGTAGTTCCAAAGAGGACATTGGTATATTATTAGCGGATCAATATCCCGGAATAAATTCCAAGGAATTTAAAGAATTCTTAAGGGACAAACAGATAACGATAGTATTCTCAGCAGTTAACGCCCCGTTCTCGAATGGCCTAAACGAAAGGCTAAACCAAACATTGGTTAACAAAATCAGATGCAAAATAAATGAGGAAGACAACAAAAAAGCATGGACAACGATAGCTCAAGAGTGCGTAAATAAATACAACGATACAGAACATTCGGTCACTGGTTTTGCACCAAGGTATCTATTGTACGGGACTGATGTTATGATTCTCCCAAAAGAACTCAAGCAAGGTAAATCAAAGAACTGGATGAAGGACAGATTGAAGAAGACAAATTGGCACTCGAAAACACCATAAAATCACATGAGTACAACAAAACTTTGTATAACATAAACCGCAAAGACTATAATTTCAAGGTAGGTGACATGGTATACGTATTGAAAACGGCAACAAATTGAATAGGAAGAAGTTAGATGTTCTAAGAATTGGACCTTACGAGTTAGCCGAAAAGATTTTTCGGCTAACTCTTTTTGTTTCTTAAAATCTGAGATGACCCTTTTTAACTCTCAAAATCTGAGATAACCCTTTTTGTTTCTTAAAATCTGAGATGACCCTTTTTAACTCTCAAAATCTGAGATGACCTCTTCTACCCCTCAGCCGACGATATATATATATTATATATTATAAATGTTGATATGTATTTTATAAGTTGTTTACAGAAATTTATATTAATTTTGATATTTATTTAAAACTCCTGGATTCTAACCGATCATTTTGGAATTATAACATCAGAGGTGAGAAAACACACAAAATTTCTAAATGCCATTTTGAAACAAAAAGATATTTTCGATAAAAGAGCATTTCAGATGGCTTTAGCACACTCCTAAAATATTTTGAAAATTATCCTTTTTTTTTTAATAATTTATCAACAGCTATAAAATGACTGTAATATAAGATCCCCAGTCTAGTCATTGCACACATACAGTCATTCTGTACGACAAAGTCTGATATCACAATTATTTTACGATTATTGATTGACTACAAAGGAAAACGAATAATTTTTGGTATTTTAAAATATAATAAAGCGATTTGAAATAGTGTTTTGTCGAAATATCTTTTTATTTTAAAATTGCATCTAAGAATTTTCAATATATGTATGGACTTTTGTATTTTTAACATCACAATCTTACACGTGGTGAAAATCTGGGAACTTTAAAGTTTATACGTCAAAAAAGTCCAAATTTGTAAGCAAATAATATAGTGTTAATTAGTGTAATAATATAGTGTTTATATATATATATATATTAAGATTTAAATCTTAATAGAATACTTATAGTTTATTTCGCACATTTTGTTTTAAGTTTCAAAATAAATTGAATAAATTTATTTTAGTTTCAATCTTTAACTTTTAGTTTAAATAAGTTGAAACTGTGATCAAAAAGCTGACATTTGTAAGCTGTGATTTAAAAATTATGTGATTTAAAAATGTAACGATGCCCCCAGAAAGCATCGTACTGGCGGTCAGAATACCAGACCAAACGACAGAACGGGTCGCGGTGCGCCCCACATTATTTTTAAATTATACCATTGTATACCGAATAACGCTTGAGGCTAACGGCCTCGCGTTACCAAAACCGAACGGTTCCGGAAAGAACCGAGCGCCGAGCGATAACGCAAACACCGAAACCGATTCCCCGCTCCAATACCCCGGCACGCGTATACCGATGGCAATGATCCCCTTCCCGCAGTAATTAGCACATATCGGGTATAAAAAGACGCTTACAATTGGCAAAGTACCGATTCCGGAGCGAGCAAGCCGAAGCAATAAGCCGAAGCAAGCAAGCAATCCTAAATCCGTTTCCTCGAGCGATAAAACAAGGGAGTAGAGTGTTCTCCGCTTCCGCCGAGCGTTCTCGGCAAATCGCATCCTCAACTAAAAAACCTGTCCAGGTGACAACCGCGTTTGGTAGAGCGTTTCTCCGCCTCCGCCGAGCGCTCTCGGCCGTTTGCCACTCACAGGTTCCTAGCATAATACGGGACGCGGGGTAGAGCGCAGGGTTGCCAGATTCTTACTTACTGTCGCCACTAGTATGTAAAAAGTAGCCAAAAGTCGCCAACACAAGACGCTAAAATCGCCTTAAATATCGCCAATTTTTTTTTATTAATAAAAGCCATGAAATAATTTTTTTATGAAATAAAACAAACTTTTTAATCTTACACAACCCAAACAAGTGGCGCCTCTCTTGTGTAGGTTTGTTTGACAATCGATTTGATGGTATTCGTTTTGTACTGTGCTATGCCCATAACCGCAAGGTCTGTAGATGAAGGAACGGACTAGGTAAGGTCTTCGCATCCACTTCAGCCGATTTGGCCAAAAAATGGCGGTCTGCCATATACCAGCCATATACCAGCAGGGGATTAGGTTAGGATCAAGATAGGTTAGGACGTGTTTTACTCCCTCACACAACTAATAGCTATATACTACGTACACACCAACACAAACTCGCTGGGCTCAAACATGGCGGCCATGCGAAGACCTTACCTAGTCCGTTCCTTCATTTACAGACCTTGCATAACCGTAGCCAACTGTTTATCATTGCGAAGTAGCAGTAAGTTGACTGTACGATACCTGTCTGAACAGGACTTTTACTCGTCTAAAATTTTTCAAATTTCATTAAACATGTCTTTTTCTACATCAAAAAAAAGAAAAATTGATACAAAGGAAAATAAAGAAAAATTTCGTCCATATAATGAAGCTTGGGAAAAAGAAAAGTGAGGTCAAGGTATCTTACTGTTTAACAATTCATTTATTATTTAATTTGAGTTTTTAGAATGTAATATTTTAGTTTTTAATTTCAGTGATATTAAAACTTATAATTTAAAGTCAGTATTTTAATAACATCTGCTAAGATAATATTTTTCTAATAAACATTTTTATGTTAAATGAATGTGTAAAAAGATGACAGCGCGAACGCGAAAACGTACGCGATATGCAACAGCCAACTACCTATAAAATACTAAACTGTTCAAAATTTCGTTTTTACGTGTTGCATACGTTTTTACCGTTTCGTGTACGTGCCGTAGTCTCTCGTAAATAAAAGTTCAATTTTTTATAAATTAATAAATATTATTTAAATACATATTATATATTTGCAGGATGGTTAATTAAAAACAAAAATAGTATAGAAAGACAAGTCTTTTGCAAGATTTGTAACAAGGAGTTAAGAGCTCATCTAAGTGATTTGAAAAAACACGCAAGTACTGATGGACACGTAAAAAAAATGGAGAGCATAAATGTTAACAAACAAAAAACATTACCCAGTATGAGCAACATTCTCGGTGTAAGTGAAGAAAAAGAAAGAGATATTAGATTGGCTATTTTTACAGCTTGTCATGGTTCAGTAAAAAGTGTTGATCATTTGTGTGATCTTTTGAAAGACCTCAAATTTAAGAACTTACAGCTTCATAGAACAAAATGTACAAATATTATTCAATACGTCGTAGCTCCTAATCTGCTTCATGAATTAGTGGAAGATGTTGGAAATATGAAATACTCATTGATTGTTGATGAATCTACAGATTGCTCCACGACAAAATATATATGTCTGTGCATAAAATATTTTAGTATAAAATTAAATAGACATGTCACGGATTTTTTAGGATTGTTGGAAGTTGATAGAGCTGACGCTGACTCGCTTGCTGAAGTTGTCACTAAATTTCTAAAAGAAAATAATCTTTTGATTTCTAATTTGATTGGTCTTGGCACAGATGGTGGTAGCAACTTATGTGGTAAAAATCATTCATTATTTACCTTATTAAAAAAACAAGCACCTGACATGCAGCTTGTTCGCTGCATTTGTCATTCTCTGAATTTGGCCGCTTCACATGCCGCTGAAGAGTTTCCTGCATCTGTTGATTATTTATGCCGTGAAATTTTTAATTGGTTTTCCAATAGCCCGTTAAGAAAAAGTTTGTATAAAACTCTGTGGGAAACTCTTAACAAAACGGAGAAAACTTTAAATAAAGAACAAAAAGTTTTTCATCAATTTGTAAAATTGTCGGGAACAAGATGGTTATCACGATACAATGTTGTCTCAGTAATATTAGAGCATTACTATGAACTGCGAGTACATTTTTCTTCTGTCGTCAAAAAAGAAAAATGTTACTTAGCTAGACAGATAAACCAAATGTTAGATGATGAAACGAATTATTTGTATTTAAAAATAGTCAAAAACATACTATACGAAATTAATCAAGTAAATTTATCTTTTCAAAAAACTGATGCTGATATTGGATCAGCTTATGATGATTTGAAAAATTTAATTATACTTGTATCAGCTAAAATTTTGAAACCAGAAAAAAAAAGTCAAGATTTCGATACATTATTAAAAAACATTGAGAATGATTCCAGTTACATTGCTGTTGAAGAAGCCGATTATGGAATCGAATATAAAATTAGCATAAAAAATTGTCAAATAACTGAGGAAGCTAAAATTGAATTACAAAGTAGGTCTTACAATTACATGAGAAAATTAACCATACAATTAAGTCAGCGCCTACCTCTAAACTTGGAATTTTTTCAAAAGCTTCAATTAATTTCTCCAAGGATTTGTTTAAATCAAGCAACCAGACCAAAATTTGAAGATTTTCCGTTTATAAGTGTATTCGCTACAGAAAGTGAATTAGGATTGTTGGAAAATCAATACAACAAACTGATTAATGTAAATTGGCGCGATCAATTTGGTGATAAAGATACAAATAATGCTTATATTTTTTGGGCTTTTGTATACAAGTTTAATAATGCTGGCGGTGTTCAAATATTCAAAGAGCTTGCAACGTTTGTTTTAACATTACTCTCATTACCAACAAGCAATGCTGTAGTTGAAAGAATGTTTTCAATAATGAATAGTACTAAGACTAAAGTGAGAAATCGCATGCATTTGCAATTACTATGTGCAATTTTGCGAATTAAAGCACACTTTTTCGCAATCAATACTTGCTGCAATAATTTTAAACCAAGTTTAAATATGATACGAGGTTTTGACTCCAAAATAATGTATTTACAACAAAGTCACTCTCATTCAAATGATACAAGCTTAGAAGAAGAAATAGAAATCATAGAATCTACTGGAGTATTTGATATGCCATGTATTAGCATACGCGATTTAAATTAATAACTATTTTTTAAATTAATTTAAAAAATTATAAAGAAAAACAATTCATAAAATTTATTTTATTTGTTATAATTATTAGTATTTTAAGTTTAACAAAACGTATGTGATCAAACTTAGTCAAATAAAATTATCAATAAATGTAATTTATATTATTACAAACTTATAATGTATCATCAAAATTAAATACAAATTATTTGAAATAAATTAAATATTCATTTATTCACCTTTAATTCAAGTTTCGAACTAATGTTTATTAAATATTGTTCCTACTATAAATATCAAATATGTTGAATTGTGATAAAAGCCTAGGTTTTATTTTATTAAATATAATTATTAAGGTTGCATTCCAAAACGTCTTATTTGAGGAAAATTTTACTCAATTTCTATAGTATATGTGACGTGAGCTATAGAGTATTGAGTAAAATTTGCCTCAAATAAGACGTTTTGGAACGCAACCTAAATATAGCCTAAATCGCCAATGAGTTTTCTTAAAATCGCCAAAAAATCGCCAATCGCCAAGTTAAAAAATCTGGTCGTCACGGCTAGTGAAAAATCGCCAGTTTGGCGACAAGTCGCCAAATCTGGCAACCCTGGTAGAGCGTTCTCTGCCTCCGTCGAGGGTTCTCGACTCCCACACCAGCACCGTGCCCCATCCTTGAGACATCGACTAGAGTGCAGCGGAGCGTTCTCCGCTACCACCGAGCGTACGAGGCATTAAATAATCAACCGATAGAAGTATTAGGTTCGCTTGAGACGGTTATTGGCTTGCAACAGTTACCGCGTTTGACGTGGCCCGTTATTCGGTTCCACGTCTTGCAGCAAAATAGTGTCGTCACGGACGTAATCATCGGGCGCGATTTTCTAGATCGTCATGGAATTACGTACAGCGTCATACGTTCCGCCACCAGATAACTCCTCTTCTCCGGAATCTTTTTTACAGTCAATTGCTTGTGAAATACAAAATTCAGACGAGGATGTTCTTTCGGCAGTTTACACTAACTTTGGTTCAAAGGCGAAAACGCTTAATCTCATTGTTGAAAGAAGTTCAGAACACGAAAGTTCCGTTAGCTAACGATGATTACTCCGTTAAAGTTTATTTGAAACGACTCTGTTTTTGCTTACGCTCCGCGCCGCTTTGCTTGGATCGAAAAAGCAAAAATAAGAGAGATCACCGATGATCGCGTCAAGCGCGGAATTATTAAGGAAGTAGTTCTCCCTACTGCGCACGGGTGGTTCCCGTTAAGAAATAGAATGGGTAGAATTGTTAGATTTGAAGGACCGGTTTCCACCAGATTCGAGTCCATCCGGAACACACGAAATACTTTTTCTTTCGCCACGCCGGATGGCCAGTTTGAATACACTCGTTTGCCCTTCGGCTATTGTGAAGTTCCGGCTGAGTTTCAAAAGAGGCTTGTCAATATTTTGCAACCTTTCATACGCGAAGATAAAGTCAATGTTTATATCGACGATATTATGATAGCTTCCGAGACAATAGACTCTAATCTGCAAACACTCTGCGAAGTGTTATTGACGTTGAAACGTTGAGTTCGAACTGAACTTAAGTAAATGTCAATTTCTAAGAAATAAAATTGAATATTTGGGATATCTCCGTGATATCTCCGGATAACATTACCATTTGCTCGCGGCACACAGAGTCTATTGAGAGCTTCCTCGCTTCCCGCGTCCGAAAAATGTTATCGAAGTACAACGCTTCCTGGGATTAACGAATTATTTTCGCAGATTTATTAAAGATTATACGTGTAAAGCTAAGCTTCTACAACGCCTTTTGCGTAAGTCAGTCACTTTTGATTTCGATGATGATTGCTTTAAATCTTTTGAAAGCCTCAAGCGAGAATTAACAGAGCCACCGGTACTCTGCCTGTACGATCCGACCACCGAAACGCAATTGCACACCGACGCTAGCGCGTTAGGATTAGGAGCGATACTCCTCCAGAAGCAACGCTCTAACCAATGGGCGCCGATTGCGTACTTCAGTCAAACCACTAATAAAGCAGAAGCTAATTATCATAGTTTTGAGCTAGAGATGCTCGCGATAGTCCGCGCTGTCGAGCGATTCCACGTGTATCTCTACGGTCTTGAATTTACCGTCGTTACCGACTGTAATGCGTTGGTTCACGTCGCGAATAAAGCGAATCTCAATCCACGTGTCGCGCGATGGATATTGAGCTTGCAAAATTATAAATTCACGATGGTACACCGAGCAGGACTGCGAATGACTCATGTGGACGCTCTTAGTCGACTATCAGTAGCATACCTTGAACCTTTGCCATTAGAAAGAGAATTAGAATATAAACAGCTTTCGGATCAAAGATTAAGGGATATAGCTCTCGAATTAGAATATACGGATAATGATAAATTTAAGTTGATAGAAGGGCTCGTTTATAGAAAGGGAACTGATCATTCGCGTTTTGTTCATCCCCGATTCCATGATAACATCAATAATCAGAACTCATCACGATGAGATGGCACATTGTGGCCCTGAAAAGACATTCCAAGGGATATTCGCCTCTTACTGGTTTCCGGCTATGAGAAAGAGAATACTAGAGTATATCGGTAATTGCATTACGTGTATTACGGCGAACACCTCTTCCCATTCGAGGGAAAACGAGCTACAAATAGTTAAAGGCCCTTCAGGCCCCTTAGAAGTTTTACACATTGACCACTTTGGTCCGTTGCCAACCACTGAGGAGGGTTTCAAGTTCACTTTTCTAGTTGTCGATTCGTTTTCGCGATTCACCTGGTTGTTTCCTACGAAAACAACACGTTCAAGCGAAGCGATCGCTCATTTAAAATATTTATTCAGTACTTTTGGAAATCCCACCGAAGTAGTATCGGATAGAAGTACCGCTTTTACCTCGGCGGAATTTAAGGAATATTTATAAATGATAAGGTATTATTTGACAGGCAAACTGGCCACGTGAAGGCTTTTCAGCCAATCAATAAATGATCTGCGCGCCGAACATGGATTGTCAGCCTAACGCAGTCAAACAACGAATTAAAATCATCTTTCGATTTTAATCGTTTTGAATGTTTGGTAAATTGAATAAAGAATTTATTGCGAAAAATATTACCTCAGCCAGGATTCGAACCTGGAACTCCCCCATTCCGTGCGGGCGTCATACCAATTCGACCACCAAGGCATGTGATAATATTTATCGCAATAATCAGATACACTTAGTGCGAGCTTATTATTTAAGCAGCGCCTCTAGTGGGGAACATCATCATTTTAAGTCAGTGGTGGGATACAACTTATTGTATATTAATATTTATAAACTCGGGGAATTAAGCATCGCTTAGTTGCCGTCGCCGCCCCGTGGGCCAACGGAATCGTAGAACGGGTAAATAGATTCTTAAAGTCATCGCTCAATAAATTCGTAATTGAGAAAACCCAATGGAAATCTCATCTTGACAAAGCCCAGTACGCTATTAATAATACGTTCCACACCTCGATTAAAAATACTCCGGCGAAAGTACTCTTAGGTTTCGACTTGCGAAGTCACACCGATAAAATACTGGCCGACCTCGTCCGTAAACTCGCTCTCACTGATCAAGAATTAGAGACGGAAAGAAATTCGTCCCGAGATTTGGCTGCCGAGGCCACAGAAAGATTGCGAGAATATAACAAGCGCTATTATGACGATAAACATGCGACCCCGACTAACAATAAGTATAAGGAAAATGATTATGTAATGGTCCGGAACTCACATCTGAAGCCCGGCCAGAGTACAAAATTTAAATCAAAGTACAAAGGTCCGTACATGATCTCAAAAGTTCTAAACAATAATAGATATGTCGTTAAGGACATTCCTGGCTTCAATGTGACTTCTAAACCATATAATTCGATTTTATCACCAGATAAATTGAAGCACTGGATTAAACCGGCATAAGGACGAGTAAAGCGCAGTCATATTACCAGATCGCACATAACGAATTAAGAATAATGTGATTCTTTAACTATTGTTTAAATTTTAGTAGTGTTCATGTAGAAATTAAGATTTACAGTCAATCGATTCGTAGGCATAAGACTATTACGTTCGAGGACGAACGTGCCGCCAGAATGGCCGAACTGTAAGATATAACCTGTAAGATAATCTGTAAGATATAACCTGTAAGATAATCTGTAAGATATAACCTATAAGATATAACCTGTAAGATATGACCTGTAAGATATAACCTGTAAGATATAACCTGTAAGATAATCTGTAAGATAGAATCTCTGTCAAGGCTTAGCCAAGTGTGGCGCTATGTACGCACACGGCAGAGCTACGAATAAAGTCTGTGAGTGTCTCAGCGTCAGCGTGCGTATTCTCCGAACATGCGTATAAGTGTATCGCCGAGCGCGGTGTCGTGGCAGATGAAGATCAGCTTGTTAATATCAGTCTTTTATCTACTATAGTACGAATAAAGTATTTAGTAACAGCATAACTGCCGTCGTGAGTTATTAACTCGGTGTTGAGTCCAGGCCATCCTGTTCAAGGCTCTCATAAAAATTTTATACTATGTTACAAACTATTTATTTCTCATAAATCAATTACTATATTCTATAGTTCTTCTTTCACAATAAATTTTTACAAAAACTTTTACAAAATTGCAATACTAATTTTTTGACATTATACATTGTCAATAAATTTTATAACTTTAATATATCATTTTAAATTTTATATATATAAACAATAAAAAGGACTTTATACCATATTTTTATATATAGTAAAAAATATTTAAATTTTTTATAGTTAGTACATATATTATAAATTTGCGTTGTTACATAAAAATATCAAAGCGGAGTTTATAAAAATTAAACGATTATAGAATTTTTTTTGAAAAGCATATATATTTTTTAGTGTAAAAAGCTCTACAAGAAAATCTCATTATTTATTGAGAAATAAAAAAATGATCAAAATTTGTTGTTCAGTATAATCTTTGTTTATTACTTTTTAAAATACATATTTTTAATATATAAAATTTTTCTATTATTTATAAAAAAAATTTTTATTTTTTCTAGATGCTGCTAAAATGCAATTTAAGGGAAACAATTCTACCGATCAGTGTATTAAAGATGCTGTACAAGATGTTGTGGTTAAAGTTGGCCAAAAGTCGCCATATTTACAATAAAAAATGCAAAAAAAAAATTAAAAATTAATGAAAAAAAAAAATTTTATTACTATAATTATTAATAATAAATTTAATTACAAATTATTACTATAATTATTAATAATAAGTTGACATACAAATAAATTTATTCTGTTTTATTATTATAAATACTAATTTTCTTATTTTTATGTAACGTATCTTCTAAAAAATTAAAGAAAAAAATTATGATTGAAATTTGTTATTTTTTATTATATTAGTATTTTTTTTTATTTTATTTTATTTTATGTTGAAGTGACATATATCTATTTTTATTTATATATATATGTATAACATATATATATGTAAAATAATTTTTTGGATTAAAATAATACAATTTATTCAAAAATATAAATCGTAAAAAAAAATAAAGACAACGTATTTTAAATAGTCATTGCAAACGTATATACACACTTATTCGTAAAAATTACGTATTTGTAAAACATAGTTTATTCGTTTATCAAATACGATTTTAATTGGTTTGAGAATAGCATTAAAAAACGAATAAATATAGTTTATGACAACGTATATTAGCCGGACATCACAACTAAAATTATATGGAAGTAATATACGTTGAATCTTTTATATTTAGACTTCCGTAAATACTTGATTATTATGTATAATATACCATCATGTGTTTATTGGGTTGATTCAAGATGATTATTTTGAAGATGACATAATTGTAGAACCCCCTTTCAAATCGTCAGAAAATATTATGGGTCAGTCAAGTTGAAGAAATGTCTAATCGTCCTTCTCTCAAGAAATGTTCAACACATTATGTAACAGGATACGTTGCGCTTAAGTGTATGTAAAAATTCCAATGTAATCATTGTAAATCATTCATGATCAAAAACAATGAGCATATTAAAATTCCCAATGAAACTTTAATATTGTATAATTACATAATATACAATTAATTTAGCTTTTTTTAATCTAATGTTTCTTTTTAAGCTCTTGTAAATGCGGCAGTATATTAAAATGTATCATAAATAATAATAATCTATCTGATAATTATGTAAAATTAAATGCCACATATACGTAAGGAAAAGGAAATAGCAAGAAATGATATTTAAGAAATCCAACAGGAATGATTATTGGAAAGGAATAACAAAATCAGTCCATGTGTATTGTGCAGAAAAAGCACACAATCTAATGACTGAGGGAGATTCATTTATACAGTTCAGATGAGAAAACTTCATTTATATAGTTTAGCTGTTTTACATGCAGTAAAATCAGAAGCAACAATGGCAGATTATATATTATAAATCCAGTGTTTTTTAAATATTGGTTACTTAAAACAATTATCATTGCAGAATATAATCCATAACATTGGATTAGATCCCGTTTTTGTCCATTATTAGAGTAATCACCAATTAAATGTTTATAAAAAATACGCTATTGAAAACGATGTATGTGTATCTGTGCAATCTGTGGTAGTGTTATAAAACATTTATGTAAGGCAAATAGATCAACATCTAAACATATTTTTTTATATTGTGTTATTAATTGCAAAAGTGGACAATTTTCAATTTGTCAAATGGTAAGCGAAAGTCATAATGCAAACACAATTCATTTTTGGTTGGCAGAATGAATACACTCTGGCGCACCGGTGTCCAAAAGAGTAGTGTGCGATTCATCAAGAGCACTATTATTAATTGCTAGTATTCGTATATTTACAGGCGAATCTAAATATCGAAGATTATGCATGTAAAGTAAAATGCTTGTAAAGATTCTAATTTACCTAAATATTATGTAAGAATGGATGTAACACATTTTATACAAAGATATTCAAATTTTTTTAAATTGTTAAATAAAAGAGTAAAAATGTTTTTTTTTGTGCAATTGGTCAATTAATACTGTGTAAAGACATTATACATACAAATCAATGAAAATAATACAATCCATTTTTATAATATCGTCAGAAACTGATGGACATTTTAAAAAATGGTAATCTTACGCAATGTAATAAAGCATATAATTAAAAAAAACCTATAATTATTATTTTAAAAAGTTAACCATTACAGCGACTTGTATTACTTGTTTTTCTACGAAGAGACCAATAATCCTTGTCCTCTGCAGGTGGGATTAAAATGCCATGTCAATAAGATTGAACATTAGATTCGAAGTTACAGTTGTCTAAATTCCTCGTTCATTAAGTCGAACGGATTTTCTGTCATTCGTAACAATTGCCTTTCGACTCTTCGTTCAAAATGATTGATATGATTTCTTATCAACGTTAAATTTTTAACCCAACGTAGCCGAGACCATTCTAAAATGAATAGTTTAGAAATTATTTTATCAAGAAACTAAAAAAAAATTCAAATTATGACTCAAATTTATTGCTTTTATTATTATATTTTATTATTTAAATATTTCTTATTCAAAAAAATAAAATATTGTAACCTTATACGCTTAATTTTAAATTTAGAAGTTTTTTTTCAAAATTATTACTTTAACATAATTTTATTGATTGCAATAGTATTTTAACACCTCAAAATAGGATGTTGTATCAATACATATTAAAGACAAAGTTTAAAAATTTAAGAGAAAAATGTTCACATTTACTTATAATCCGTTTTATCGTATTTAGCTGTAACGCAGCACTGTTATCCAGCAACTTTTTACCAAATATAAAAGATTCTGTTGTTTACTCTGTATAGATACTCATATCAATATATTTCATACCACTGTATGACCGAGTCACACAAATTATCGTTAACTGCTTAGCTTGGCCTCGGACATCCATCACAAACATGCGATTACGATATTTTTGGAACTTAACAAATCAATTTATCAAGAATTGTCGAAAACTGTAAGATACAGTATCACTCTTAGCGAAAATGAACGGTAGCAGCAGCAGTTAGCGATATTGATATTTGTTGTTATCGAAAATTTCGTCTCAGGTATCAAAGGTGGTGTTTGTATTTAACGCACTTACAATATGAAAGGAGGAAGGAGACAGCTCGCTTCTTTTAAATGTTCGCTTACTTCCTTATACATGTGTATTTATTCGCTCGTTTCTACATATTTGCTCGCTCTCTTTATTTCTTTTCAATACTGTGTAGGTATCGTAAAGACTTTTGATGTACGAAAGATTTCTGATACACGAAAGAGACTGAAATAATATTCGATAACTTGATTACCGGAAAACTAACTGTGCCGAACATTTGTTTTACATCGAGCGAATTGCTCTTTCTTTGCGAATTTCCTTCTCCGTTTCTCTTTTCCTTCGATTAAAACAAGGTGGAATTTATATAATCAATCTTCTTCGCTCGGAAGATCCTCAAATTTGCGTCATACGAGCTTCTCATAGGAATTTGAATAAATAAATATTTAACTCTAAACTTAAGCCGACGGCACACGTACGAGTTTTCGTAGTAGATCGCATACGAGTTAGCCACTAAGCACGAGAGTGAGAGAGAGCGAAAGACGCTCGCTTTCTCTCGCTCTCATGCGTAGTGGCTAACTCGTATGCGATCTACTACGAAAAATCGTACCGTGTGCCGTCGGCTTTAGTCTAAAATCTTTGCAAAAACCAAGAATCTAAAATGTAAAATGACAATTTTCCACTCTCTAAAGCAATCACCACGATCTCAGAAATCGATCATAAAAATTAATATTTAAGTTCTTAATTCTTATCGTGCAATTAAAAATTTCTTCTCTACTCCAATATATCTTTCCTAAGCAAAAGGAACTTATAAAGAAAAAGAATATTAAGAACAGCGCGATCTGATAAACTGTCGCGAGAACAAAGGAATAGAAACATCGGAGAATTAAAAAAAACTGAACTCCACAGAAGAAGACCAAATAACAATGGCCAGCAAAGGCCTAATATAAACCGAACGCTGCACGCGTACACGTAAAGTGTACGCGTAACGAGTCGACGCCAGGTGAGTCTTTATATACGAGCCCATACTGAATTTTACTTACGAGTTTATGCGCCGCATACCGGCGGCATACCGAACTAACTGTCGCCACGAGTCTCAGCGGCGCTCACAGTAGTGCTCGCCGCAATTGCTTTTACTATTCAAAAATCTTATTGTATTCTGGCGACCCGTTATATTAATAGCATTTAATATTTTTTCATATTATCTTTAATTAGATACATTACTAATAACTCCTAAAAATATACTGCCCTGGAATTGGCATAACGATGTACTTGAAATATACGAAGAAACTGATACTACGGATATTTTGCAATGTACTACTTTAAACACTACAACTGCTAAACATTTGCTCAAAACTTGTGAACATGTATCCACTACAGATATATAAATTAAAGTATTATTATATACTAATTTTTATAAATGTTTGTTTCATACATTATGTGTAATAACTTTTTAGAATATTTGTTTTATATTTATATTTTACACACGTAAGTGAAACATTTTATTTGAAATAGGAATGTCTCTTTGTCTTACAAAGAAAACTATTTATGGTCATGCTGATGAAATATACTTAGTTCATTATAGACAATCTGTTATAGAAAAAGAAATTTTAAAAATATCTCAGTATTTAGAAGCAGCACAAGGAGTTAATCTGGATGAACATGATAATTCAGATGATACTTCAGATTTTAGATGCTCAGAGTTTAATAACAACGATGTCAGTGATGAAAAATATATACTTGAAACATTAAGACAAACTCAAACTAAGGAAATTAGTAATAAAGTTAGAAGCAATGAAATAACTCATGATTTACAACAAAATACATCAAAAGGTTTGTGTTTATTATATTTACTGAACAAAAATTAATATATGGACTTTATAAATATAAATTAAAATTGAAATATATAAATATAAATTAGATATTGTTTTTATCCATCTATGAACTTTTTAAAATAATTTATATTTTAACAAAGTCAGTAATTTTTGACATATTTCCTTTCTTTTCTCTAATTTTTATGAACATTTAGTACGTGGCAATAAAAGTTTAAAATTAGAATAAAAATTAATTTTCTTAAGAATAACATATTTTTAAAATGCATATTTTTCAGAAAAGTTAAAAAAAATTTTTAAAGAAAAATTTAAAGTAAATTGCAGCAAAAAAATATTTGTGTAACTATTTTTTTAAGTGAGAGCATGTGTCAGATATAAGATAAATATATCTTTTAATTTTATTTTTTAAATTTTACGATCACGAATTTTTTTTAGTTATTACATATATTATGAATTTGCGTTGTTACATAAAAATATCAAAGCGGAGTTTATAAAAATTAAACGATTATAGAATTTTTTTTGAAAAGCATATATATTTTTTAGTGTAAAAAGCTCTACAAGAAAATCTCATTATTTATTGAGAAATAAAAAAATGATCAAAATTTGTTGTTCAGTATAATCTTTGTTTATTACTTTTTAAAATACATATTTTTAATATATAAAATTTTTCTATTATTTATAAAAAATTTTTTTATTTTTTCTAGATGCTGCTAAAATGCAATTTAAGGGAAACAATTCTACCGATCAGTGTATTAAAGATGCTGTACAAGATGTTGTGGTTAAAGTTGGCCAAAAGTCGCCATATTTACAATGTGAATGCAAAGAAAAACTAAAAAAAAAATTTATTACTATAATTATTAATAATAAGTTGACATATACAAATAAATTTATTCTGTTCTATTATTATAAATACTAATTTTCTTATTTTTATGTAACGTATCTTCTAAAAAATTAAAGAAAAAAATTATGATTGAAATTTGTTATTATTATTACATTATTTTATTATTTTATTTTATTTTATGTTGAAGTGACATATATCTACATATTATTTTATTTTATTTTATGTTGAAGTGACATATATCTACATATATATATGTATAATCGTATACAATTTATTCAAAAATATAAATCGTAAAAAAAAATAAAGACAACGTATTTTAAATAGTCATTGCAAACGTATATACACACTTATTCGTAAAAATTACGTATTTGTATATATATTAGGGTGGTCCTTATTTTTCAACTTATAAATTTTTTTCACGACGCCGCCTAAAGTTGTTCCATTTAATGAAAAAAAAATTTGTGCAAAACTTGAGCTCGATTGAACAACCAGAAGACGTGGCACATCTAATTTGAAATTTTTAAGTTTTAATAATTCAATATAAAAAAAGAATATTAAATGAAATGGTTTATATTTTCAAAGAAATTTCTTTAGTTATATATATAAACTAATATTTTTAATTGTTGGCGCCACTGACTATCGCACGCAAGACTATCGCATATAACTTCATATCGAACAGTCGCGTTATATCCTGAACGTTTAGAAAAATTACACGAACAAGTCCGTGTAAAGAAACAGAGAAAATTTTTTCAATGACAACGAGAAGTGCAGACAAATTATTTCTGCTTGAACATGACGAAAGTCAGATTATTGGTGCTAAATTACCATCAAATGGACAAGTGTTAAAAGTATTATTTTACAATATGCGTAAAGTGAAATTAGATCTTCGTTCCAGTGCTCATTTAACTATAAAAGAAGCGGAGGTTTTTTGGGAAAAGGCAAGAATCCCAACGAGAAAATTTCAACGAAGTATTGAAAAATTAGAATTATTGTATCAAGAATGGAAGACTATTCAAAAAACTTGTAAACGTCGAAATGAAACTTCAAATAAAACGAGAGCAGGCTTTTCTCGAAAAGTTAGATGATCTTTTTTTGATATCGCACATGCCAATGCACTGAATATTATTAATATTGAAGAGGATACGATATTTCTTCTCAATCAGAGAAAAAAGGGACGAGTTGGCTCGATGATTGGTGGGGTTCGTGCTCTATTAGCAAAAAAGAGAAAACTAGATTTGCAGAAAAATCTGAAAGAAGCGAAGATTCAAAAGATTGCAAAAAGTCAAAGAGACATTCAAAGTAAGTTTTTTTGTACATTTTATTTGTATTATAAAAATATTTTAATTTTTAATATTTTTGATTTAATATTATATAAATTAAATGTAAATTATTATTATTATACATAAATAATATAATATAAATAATATAAAAATAATGTAATATAAGTAATATATTATATATATATATATATAAAATTATATACATTTAGGTCTAGAAAAGACAATAGAATTACAATCATCGTTATCGTCATTGTCATCATCACTCGACGTAGAAAAAGAACAGTTGTCCGATGAAGGGGAAAATATGATATTTAACAATATTTCGGATTTAGAGACGTGGACAGACCTGACCCGAGTAATGAGCCTGATCGAAAGAAATTACGTGCTCAAACACGAGTAATTACGCCAAAATTGGTTGCAATTCTCGACAAATGTAAAGTAAGTGATCGTGATGCCGTACAAATTATAATAGCAACTGCTCAGGCTCTTAATCACGATGTAAACGATTTAATTATAAATCATTCGTCTATTCGGCGTTGTCGCTTACAAATGCGCAAAGAAATCGTTAAAACATTGCATACTGCTTTTCAAAAATCTAAACTTGACGTAATTACTGTACATTGGAATGGAAAAAAGATGTTACCTGCGTTAGTAGGCAAAGAACAAGTAGACAGATTACCAGTATTAATATCTTACGGAAGATCTGAAAAATTATTGGGAATTCCTACTATTTCTTCTGGCACTGGAAATAATCAAGCTTGTGCGGTGCACGAACTTTTAAACGAGTGGAAACTGCGATAAAGCTCAAGCACTCTGTTTTGACACCACAGCAGCTAATACTGGACGTTTACAAGGCGCATATGTTCTTCTAGAACAAAAAATCGGAAGAGACCTTCTATATCTGCCTTGCCGACATCATATTTATGAGATTATTTTTACGAAGTATTTTTGACGAAAAAATTTCAGTATCATCGGGTCCAAATATTGCGCATTTCAAAAAATTTCAACAGGCCTGGCCAACAATAAATAAGTCAAATTTCAAACCCGGAATTGAAGATAATCAAGTACGGCTCTTAGTATCGGATGCAACGGAACTGCTTCAATTTTTGTTAACAATTTTAGAAAAGAAGCAACAACCGCGAGAAGATTACCGAGAATTAATCGAACTCGTAGTTGTGTTTCTAGGCGGTACACCTCCTCGAGGAATTTCTTTTAGAGCTCCAGGAGCTTTTCATCACGCGCAATGGATAAATAAATGGCTAAAGGCCATTTATTGTTTGAAAATATTTTTATTTCGAGACGAGTTCAGTTTCTACGGCTGAAGAAGAGATTGGATTTCGTGACATTTGTGTGTTTCTCGTTACTTTGTACGTAAAAGCATGGATCCAAACTTCAATTGCAGCAAAAGCGCCCTCTCAAGATTTGCAGTTTCTAAAAAATCTTTATGAATACCGTAAAATTGATAAAGATATAAGTCGTGTCACATTACAAAAGTTTGCAATCATTTGTGGTATTTGGCACCAGAAACAGCAGCATTTTTTGACGAACAAATTACAATTGAAACAAAGCAACGAATGGTAGAGTCATTGAAATTTAACGATAATTCCGATGAATCGATAAAGAAATTGAGAATAAATCCAAAAAAACGTTTCGAATTATTTAAATTTCGGAATTGAGCATTTAATATCACAACAATCAAAAAAATTTTTTGTAAGATTTTCAATACCGATGGACTTTATCGAGAAACATCCTATAACGTGGGAAATGAAGATAGTTTTAAAATTGGAATAGAAATTGTTAAAACGCTTAAAGTCGTAAATGATACAGCAGAACGAGGAGTTAAACTTATGCATGATTTAATCAAGTTTTGTCGAGAAAAGAAATGAAGAGGAAAAACAATTTATTCTTCAGATCGTGTCACATTATAGAACCCAGTATCCAAACGTTAATAAATCTACGCTTAGTAAGGAATTATAAAAATATATTAAAAGAAATATTGTCATTTTCTTCATGTGCTTTCTTATAAATATTCTCGTAAGTTTAAATAAATAAAATTACAATCTAAGATACAAAATAAGCCAACATTTCCTAACATTTATTTTTAATTTAAAATATTTTTATCGAAATTTCCATTTTTTGTGAAAAAAATTATTTATTTCAACTTTAACAGGATTGTGCCACATGATTCCATTATCCGATCGCACTCAAATTTTGCACAATTTTTTTTTTACCTCAAATGGAATAACTTTAGGGGGCGTCCTGAAAAAAAACTCGGAAAAAATTTTTCGTCAAGTATAACTAAGGTCCACCCTAATATACACACTTATTCGTAAAAATTACGTATTTGTAAAACATAGTTTATTCGTTTATCAAATACGATTTTAATTGGTTTGAGAATAGCATTAAAAAACGAATAAATATAGTTTATGACGTATATTAGCCGGACATCACAACTAAAATTATATGGAAGTAATAATATACGTTGAATCTTTTATATTTAGACTTCCGTAAATACTTGATTATTATGTATAATATACCATCATGTGTTTATTGGGTTGATTCAAGATGATTATTTTGAAGATGACATAATTGTAGAACCCACTTCCAAATCGTCAGAAAATATTGGGTCAGTCAAGTTGAAGAAATGTCTAATCGTCCTTCTCTCAAGAAATGATCAACACATTATGTAACAGGATACGTTGCGCTTAAGTGTATGTAGAAATTTCAATGTAATCATTGTAAATCATTCATGATCAAAAACAATGAGCATATTGAAATTCCCAATGAAACTTTAATATTGTATAATTACATAATATACAATTAATTTAGCTTTTTTTAATCTAATGTTTCTTTTTAAGCTCTTGTAAATGCGGCAGTATATTAAAATGTATTATAAATAATAATAATCTATCTGATAATTATGTAAAATTAAATGCCACATATACGTAAGGAAAAGGAAATAGCAAGAAATGATATTTAAGAAATCCAACAGGAATGATTATTGGAAAGGAATAACAAAATAAATCAGTCCATGTGTATTGTGCAGAAAAAGCACACAATCTAATGACTGAGGGAGATTCATTTATACAGTTCAGATGAGAAAACTTCATTTATATAGTTTAGCTGTTTTACATGCAGTAAAATCAAAAGCAACAATGGCAGATTATATATTATAAATCCAGTGTTTTTTAAGTATTGGTTATTTAAAACAATTATCATTGCAGAATATAATCCATAACATTGGATTAGATCCCGTTTTTGTCCATTATTAGAGTAATCACCAATTAAATGTTTATAAAAAATATTGAAAACGATGTATGTGTATCTGTGCAATCTGTGGTAGTGTTATAAAACATTTATGTAAGGCAAATAGATCAACATCTAAACATATTTTTTTATATTATTGTGTTATTAATTGCAAAAGTGGACAATTTTCAATTTGTCAAATGGTAAGCGAGTCATAATGCAAACACAATTCATTTTTGGTTGGCAGAATGAATACGCTCTGGCGCACCGGTGTCCAAAAGAGTAGTGTGCGATTCATCAAGAGCACTATTATTAATTGCTAGTATTCGTATATTTACAGGCGAATCTAAATATCGAAGATTATGCATGTAAAGTAAAATGCTTGTAAAGATTCTAATTTACCTAAATATTATGTAAGAATGGATGTAACACATTTTATACAAAGATATTCAAATTTTTTTAAATTGTTAAATAAAAGAGTAAAAATGTTTTTTTTTTGTGCAATTGGTCAATTAATACTGTGTAAAGACATTATACATACAAATCAATGAAAATAATACAATCCATTTTTATAATATCGTCAGAAACTGATGGACATTTTAAAAAATGGTAATCTTACGCAATGTAATAAAGCATATAATTTAAAAAAAACCTATAATTATTATTTTAAAAAGTTAACCATTACAGCGACTTGTATTACTTGTTTTTCTACGAAGAGACCAATAATCCTTGTCCTCTGCAGGTGGGGTTAAAATACCATGTATCTAATGTTCAATAAGATTGAACATTAGATTCGAAGTTACAGTTGTCTAAATTCCTCGTTCATTAAGTCGAACGGATTTTCTGTCATTCGTAACAATTGCCTTTCGACTCTTCGTTCAAAATGATTGATATGATTTCTTATCAACGTTAAATTTTTAACCCAACGTAGCCGAGACCATTCTAAAATGAATAGTTTAGAAATTATTTTATCAAGAAACTAAAAAAAAATTCAAATTATGACTCAAATTTATTGCTTTTATTATTATATTTTATTATTTAAATATTTCTTATTCAAAAAAATAAAATATTGTAACCTTATACGCTTAATTTTAAATTTAGAAGTTTTTTTTCAAAATTATTACTTTAACATAATTTTATTGATTGCAATAGTATTTTAACACCTC
The DNA here is from genome assembly GCA_901521435.1 of Crematogaster levior. Classification (NCBI taxonomy): domain Eukaryota; kingdom Metazoa; phylum Arthropoda; class Insecta; order Hymenoptera; family Formicidae; genus Crematogaster; species Crematogaster levior. The sequence continues at coordinate 203,099 of CABEGB010000758.1, forward strand.
AAAATAGGATGTTGTATCAATACATATTAAAGACAAAGTTTAAAAATTTAAGAGAAAAATGTTCACATTTACTTATAATCCGTTTTATCGTATTTATCTGTAACCCAGCACTGTTATCCAGCAACTTTTTACCAAATATAACAGATTCTGTTGTTTACTCTGTATAGATACTCATATCAATATATTTCACATATCAATATATTTCATACCACTGTATGACCGAGTCACACAAATTATCGTTAACTGCTTAGCTTGGCCTCCGACATCCATCACAAACATATCGATGCGATTACGATATTTTTGGAACTTAACGAATCAATTTATCAAGAATTGTCGAAAACTGTAAGATACAGAATCACTTTTAGCGAAAATGAACGGTAACAGCAGTTAGCGATATTGATATTTGTTGTTATTGAAAATTTCGTCTCAGGTATCAAAGGTGGTGTTTGTATTTAACGCACTTACAATATGAAAGGAGGAAGGAGACAGCTCGCTTCTTTTAAATGTTCGCTTACTTCCTTATACATGTGTATTTATTCGCTCGTTTCTACATATTTGCTCGCTCTCTTTATTTCTTTTCAATACTGTGTAGGTATCGTAAAGACTTTTGATGTACGAAAGATTTCTGATACACGAAAGAGACTGAAATAATATCGATAACTTGATTACCGGAAAACTAACTGTGCCGAGCTTTTGTTTTACATCGATCGAATTGCTCTTTCTTTGCGAATTTCCTTCTCCGTTTCTCTTTTCCTTCGATTAAAACAAGGTGAATTTATAATCAATCTTCTTCGCTCGGAAGATCCTCAAATTTGCGTCATACGAGCTTCTCATAGGAATTTGAATAAATAAATATTTAACTCTAAACTTAGTCTAAAATCTTTGCAAAAACCAAGAATCTAAAATGTAAAATAACAATTTTCCACTCTCTAAAGCAATCACCACGATCTCAGAAATCGATCATAAAAATTAATATTTAAGTTCTTAATTCTTATCGTGCAATTAAAAATTTCTTCTCTACTCCAATATATCTTTCCTAAGCAAAAAGAACTTATAAAGAAAAAGAATATTAAGAACAGCGCGATCTGATAAACTGTCGCGAGAACAAAGGAATAGTAAACATCGGAGAATTAAAAAAAAAATGGACTCCACAGAAGAAGACCAAATAACAATGGCCAGCAAAGGCCTAATATAAACCGAACGCTGCACGCGTACACGTAAAGTGTACGCGTAACGAGTCGACGCCAGGTGAGTCTTTATATACGAGCCCATACTGAATTTTACTTACGAGTTTATGCGCCGCATACCGGCGGCATACCGAACTAACTGTCGCCACGAGTCTCAGCGGCGCTCACAGTAGTGCTCGCCGCAATTGCTTTTACTATTCAAAAATCTTATTGTATTCTGGCGACCCGTTATATTAATAGCATTTAATATTTTTTCATATTATCTTTAATTAGATACATTACTAATAACTCCTAAAAATATACTGCCCTGGAATTGGCATAACGATGTACTTGAAATATACGAAGAAACTGATACTACGGATATTTTGCAATGTACTACTTTAAACACTACAACTGCTAAACATTTGCTCAAAACTTGTGAACATGTATCCACTACAGATATATAAATTAAAGTATTATTATATACTAATTTTTATAAATGTTTGTTTCATACATTATGTGTAATAACTTTTTAGAATATTTGTTTTATATTTATATTTTACACACGTAAGTGAAACATTTTATTTGAAATAGGAATGTCTCTTTGTCTTACAAAGAAAACTATTTATGGTCATGCTGATGAAATATACTTAGTTCATTATAGACAATCTGTTATAGAAAAAGAAATTTTAAAAATATCTCAGTATTTAGAAGCAGCACAAGGAGTTAATCTGGATGAACATGATAATTCAGATGATACTTCAGATTTTAGATGCTCAGAGTTTAATAACAACGATGTCAGTGATGAAAAATATATACTTGAAACATTAAGACAAACTCAAACTCAAAGGAAATTAGTAATAAAGTTAGAAGCAATGAAATAACTCATTATTTACAACAAAATACTTCAAAAGGTTTGTGTTTATTATATTTACTGAACAAAAATTAATATATGGACTTTATAAATATAAATTGAAATATATAAATATAAATTAGATATTGTTTTTATCCATCTATGAACTTTTCAAAATAATTTATATTTTAACAAAGTCAGTAATTTTTGACATATTTCCTTTCTTTTCTCTAATTTTTATGAACATTTAGTACGTGGCAATAAAAGTTTAAAATTAGAATAAAAATTAATTTTCTTAAAAATAACATATTTTTAAAATGCATATTTTTCAGAAAAGTTAAAAAAAATTTTTAAAGAAAAATTTAAAGTAAATTGCAACAAAAAAATAATTTTTGTGTAACTATTTTTTTAAGTGAGAGCATGTGTCAGATATAAGATAAATGTATCTTTTAATTTTATTTTTTAAATTTTACGATATGTGCTTGTACTTATTATAGGTTCAAATGGATTGAGTACCTCAACTGAGATTAGTTATTTAGAATATAGGAACAAAAATGAACAAAGAAATGTAGAAAATATAAATAAGGGAATAATTTTTAAAAAGAAAAAGGTGCAACCAGAAAGAAAAAGAAAAGGTAAGTGTAAACTTTTTAAGTAGTTAAAAAATGTGTGTATATTCACTGATGTAAACAAAAATTATACATATAAGAAGTAAATATAAATAAGTAAATATAAAAAATATATTTGAGACATTTATATGAAGTCTTATATACATAAACAAAGAACATTATAAACATGATCTCGAGAATTGATTGAAAGAATGTGTAGTTTAGTAAAAAATAATAAAAAATAAAAAATAATAAAAAGATCGCCGACACAGTCAAACTTTAAACGCAACACAATCACCAACTTGGAATCTATATGATTTTTCATGTTGGATTTTTATAATATCCCCCCACCCCTTCAGATAAATAATTTATTGCGAAAAATATTACCTCAGCCAGGATTCGAACCTGGAACTCCCCCATTCCGTGCGGGTGTCATACCAATTCGACCACCGAGGCATGTGATAATATTTATTCCAATAATCGGTAATTTGCGATAAATATTATCACATGCCTTTGCGCAGATTATTGTTTGGCCAACCTAGATCCAGGTCTGACCGTATAGGCGTTTTAAATTTATTCTTATTATTAATTCACGGTCATGAAGTATGTAATATTTGATATTATTTTGTTAATATTTTTTTGCTGTCGAGGTTTGTGACTACATTGTTCATTTAAAATCAAAGTTCTGTGTACATATTTTAGTGTTATGTGGACATTCTTTCCTTGTTGCCCTCATATATTATATGTAATTTTGTTCATTGCTTGTAAACAAATTGTTACATTTCTTCCAATCTTCCAAGAGCCTTCACAATTATGTATTATTGATAATTGTATTAAGACAGTGGTAAAATGAAGCTATGATGTTAGTTTTATTTTATTGTACAACTTAGGTACTTATTGATCTTAAATATAATATAAAGAAAAATTAATTTTTTAATTTGGCAAGATTAATATCATCAATGTAAGATTAATATAATATAAGATTAACATCAATGTCAATATCTCATCAGTAAAAGAAAAAATTTACATTCCATTTAAATTTATATTCCAAATAGAAGTAGTTATTTTTAAGTGGAAAATCACGTAAGATCGCAAATTATTAATTTGCTGTAGCACTGCTTTTAAACTAGTTCCACCAGTAGTTTGGTATTGATTCACGCTAGAGTTGAAATCCCATATGCGGAAAACATTATCTTCAAATGCTTCACTAAAACAAATATATACTTTTAAGCTTTACTCATCGATACATTTTCATCTGCATAATTCTTAATTATACCTTATTGTTTTTTGTGACACAGTCAACTCGGATAAGGGTATTCCATATGATTCAACCAGAGCGACAGCCTTTCCAACTAGATGATGACTTTCTCGAAAAGGGACCTAAAAAAGAAGAGATATTTTAATATTATAATTAGTATTTATAAATAAGTTCTCACATATTTATTAAATAACACTTTATAGATTATATGAGGGATAAAATCTGTAATACAATTCTTTCATGAAAAAATCATGATTTAATATATCAAAAACATCGTGTTTAAAAAAGATTCAAACAGTTTGAAAGTTAATTAGTTTTGAGGAGGATATACAATCAATTTAACTTGTATATCAAAATCACATAAAAATCATATTAAAATTTTGAATAAAAATTCTTGAATAATAATTTACTTATTGTAAATTTTTGTAATTAACACAAAACTTTTTTTTCTTGAATTCCTTGAGTTTCTTAAAGCACTAAGATTTAAACATTACTGGTACTAGCGTTACATAATATACATGCAAAGAAGATATTAATCAGATTTTGTATACTATATAGCTTTGAAAAAAAGTGAATATAATGAAAGTAGAGTGGCACCTTTAGAACCAGCGAATTAAACGAATTAAAACTGACGAGTTAAGAGATTTAGAGATTCGAATTTCAATAACAGTTGAACCGATCAAGTTCTAAGTAAGCTCAATCGAGCTTGGATTTGAATTACATAATAATAAGTATTTTTCATTTACAAGCCCTACAAGTAGAAATATTGCAACAATGCAAAGTGCGAATTTGAGAAATTTACATTTAGAAACGTCGTCGTTGTCGTCATCATCGCTTGTACTGTTTGGTTTTTCATTCATTGTTATATTGTTTGATGTTTTATAAATTTCCGATAAATCGCACTTATGACATCAATAATGCGTGCTAGTGGTACATAGTTTACGAATGTGTACATATGTGTGTACGTACATGTACGTGTGCGTGTGTATGTATTGGTCACATCGCTCGCGTAGGCATCCACGGTGTTACGGATCAAAAACCGAGAGTGAGAAAAAGAGAAAAAATAGTGGATCTTTAAAATTCTCTGTCATAATCACGCGAAAACCAAAATTGGACGTCAGACGTGTGCAAAATCCATATTATTTCGCGAAATGCAAAAAATATCACATCAAATGTGCCAAGAGAGTGATCCGAAAATCACCTCTTACGTGAGGGACCGGCTAATTCACCCAACAAAACGAGCAGAGCGATGGCAAGCATAAAAATTACAGCGAGATGGACCAATATGTCAAGACGAAATTATATAAAGTGATCGACAATTTATTCGTCGGAAAAACAAAACGAAGGAAAAGAAAATAACGCGGTTAGAGAATGACAATAAGATATACGGTCAAGTTAGCAAGTAGCGTGAGAATAATACCAAAAATTAAAATGACAGCAAACTAAATTACAATAATACAAGCACAATAGAATCGATAGCGGACAGAATAAGAACAGTACTCAAGATCAGACACAATAAGAATGATTCGGAAATAATTGATGCGATAATAATTGAATGTGACAGATACAGAACTAAGCGAAGTTTTAACTGTTGAGTCATATGTCCGTTTTATTTTTTATTTTTTAATTTACAGCATATGCTATTAATTTTACTTCATATTTTTTAATATAACCGATCTTTCCTGAAACTATGTTTTTTAACTATGTTTTTTATTTTTTTTTAAGTCAGAAAGTCAGTTTTCTGTGAAATTTTAAAAAAGTAAACAAATTTTTTTTTTAATAATTCGAAGCCTAAAGAATGGAAAGAAAAAATTGTGAAATGTAAATACGGATTAATTTCCTAAATTTACAGTGCAAACTGTAAATTTTAAATATCATTATTATTATTAATAAAATATAAGTTATGACGTTACAGTTCCGCACCTTGTCCCTCCGCCGCACAGTGGGACAGAATCCCAAAAAGCTGGCCAAAATGTCAAAAATGAACTTTTTAATTCTGTACTTTGAATGATAGAATTGGGTAGGGAAATAGTCTGAGCTCTCATTTTCAAAAGGGCAGGTCATTACCTGCTCCGACAACGTCTGTAGAGCAGTCTATAGTTGACCCTTGTGGCGAGCGCACGCAACGCGGATAAAACTTAAGGGAATTCCGTTTTGTTACATCTTCTGTAACTTTGGTGAAAAGTGTCCGATTTCAATATTTCGAGATGGTAGCTCTTCCAGGATGTATGTACTAAACGTTTCTATGTAATATAAACTTTAATTTTATGTTTATGTTTTTATAAAGCAATATTTATAAAGCTGTAACGAAAAGGCCGTATTTAACGGAACCTTGATTTTGTAAAAGACTTTCAAAAAAACTTTTGCTAGATCCTGCTTTCTTTCAACTTGGGATTTGTAGATTATGTTATCATTTACCATATATTCAAAGGCTAGCTGCCGTAGACTGCCTTGTGAATTGTAATATGAGTTTTAGTGCGAATACGGCTCGGCGTTTCTTCGAACACTCAACTATATCTGCTACAATAACAGGTGTCGACGAGTCTTTAATCCATCGCTTTCACGTGATTCTGCAGGTTCTTTCGAGTGGCTATAATATAAATTCTGATAATTTTAGAAAATATTCTTTAGAAACTGCGCGGAAATTTGTCGACTTATACCCGTGGTATTATATGCCAACTTCCATACACAAACTGTTAATTCACGGGCCAGAAATAATAGCCCATGCTTTATTACCAATTGGGCAACTTTCAGAGTCCCGCAAGCAAAATATTATAATACGGTATTTTAAAATACGGTATTGTAAAATACGGTATTGTGAAATACGGTAATTTAAAATACGGTATTATAAAATACGGTATTATAAAATACGGTATTTAAAATACAGTATTGTGAAATACGATATTTTAAAATACGGTATTTTCAAATACGGTATTATAAAATACGGTATTATAAAATACGGTATTGTAAAATACGGTATTGTGAAATACGGTATTATAAAATACGGTATTGTGAAATACGGTATTTTAAAATACGGTATTATAAAATACGGTATTATAAAATATTGAGTGAGTAAAGCACTGTATATAACTCTGTGTAAATTTCGCGTTTTATTGATTGTGACTTTTACTTTAAATACACTTTATTAAATTGTTCAAAAACTTGCGTGTGAGTTCATTTTGTGTGTGCGTGTTCGTGACTTTCGGAAGCCATCGACTTACTTACACCACCAGAAATTCCTGCTGCCTCAGAAATTTCTTATCATTATGATTCGGAATCAACAAATAACATAAAAATTTATGTTATTTGTTTTCTTAATCAACTCAAAATCTATCTCAAAAATTCTACTATCATTACACGAAATCTGACCGTTTTTTAATGTTCAAATTCAACATTTTGAGTCCGCCATTTTCAATTTTGAAAATCTGAATTTAGATTCGTAATCAGCGACCTCGAAAACCCCAGTATACTAAGTTTCATTAAAGTCTGATGCTTTTTGACATTTTGGCCAGCTTTTTGGGATTCTGTCCCACTGTGCGCCGTCAAAAGCGCGGTTTCGTACTCGATATATGTAAGTATTGTACAGAAAACACTGAGATGTCCATGGAACCGCGTCTTACTATAACTTGTTAGTTTTAATAAGTGCGGAAAGAGAATTATATGTCGTGAAGGCCACGTCTGTCTCGAGTAAAGGCGTACCAATGCTCAAGAAGTCCGAGCAATATTATTATATCTAACGGTGTAATAAAGTGCAAAGTATTAAAGTCGAAGGCCAGCGAGTAGTTATTTACATCTCTACGTAGTTTCCTTTGGAGATCCTACTGCTTAAGGCGACACGAATCCCATAAGATGAACATTGTGACCGGCACAACAACGTGATTTTCTTCCGAGTAATCAGATAACGAGTACAGATATTTTACAATGAATAAAAAAATATTATTATTATTTATTATTATTATTATTTTATTTATTTATTGTTTATTTTTAATTAATTATTGTTTTATTAATATTGTATTGTAATTTGTAAATACTAGTGACTTCTTAGACTATAGACTCAGTTTAATTTTTTCGGAAAAATGATTTTTTACCACAAAAATATGCATAGAATACAAAAAAAATTGATTAATTTTCACATATAAAAAAAGTTTTTGGAATAGATTAGTAAGCAACAATTATTCTCTAAAATACAACTCGAGGCCTTTCTATTTATGTGGTATAAAAATCTGTTTTACCTTTTCTTTAAGTAAAAAGCCTCCCCCATTAATTTTAAGCGAAACAACATCAAACATCCATCCTCGAAATCCGACTCCGACCCCCTCTAGTCCTGCTCCTTCGAAATCCGACCCCCTCTAGTCCTGCTCTTTCCACTCCTCGAGCGTGGAAATCATCGAGGAGTTTTTGAACGATTCTCCTCGACAGCGGGGTACCCCCACATCTCCCTTTCTTCTCCGTTCCTGGAAACGGTAACGGAGTTCCTGGAGTGTCGTGACGCATTATCTACGGGGACGTACACCATCGGTCCCGAATTCTTTAATCCACAACTCCTTATAGAAATTATCTCCACCGCCAATCCCAATAGTTGTATCCCCGTCTATTTCCCTGATAATCGATTCCCGTACTTAGTTCCCGTTAGATTTTTTTACAATCATTTTCCCCACCCTTCCGTCACTCTAGAAGAAATTGAATAACCCCTCCCCCTTTCTTTTCTCTCTTCCTCCCATTTATTTATACTCACACAAACAACTCGTACACCTAAATTTAAGAATTTAATTGTTAATAATAATTTAAATGTAATTTAAAGTAAGATTAAGCAATTTTAAACATCTGTAAAAATTTAACAACTATAAAAATGTTTGTTTTTATGTTTTCTTTCTCTTTAACAATTTTCCTTTGAATATAAGCATAAATATTTAAATGAAAATGAAATTAACTCCTTAAGTTATTTCGATCGTCATACTCTTTCCCTTGTTCACGAAACAGGACTTACGATCGCACCGCTTGGGATAGGCGTCATAGCGTCTTTCGAGACGTTGACCCATATCCTTTGATATCATCATCATATCAAGTGCGTTCGACTCGCTCCACATTCCTTCTTCTTGTGTTGTGAGACAGAGTGTCTGCACGTCCTTTCATAACCCCTATGTCTTTCCCTCACTTATTCCTCTCAAATAATAAAAACCTGGGGTTTGAACGTAACAATATATATATAACTATATCGTACGATCATTTTCTTTGCCAGTAGAAATTAAAACTCAAATGAAGGGAGACTAGTTGACGTCAAGCTGGCATATATAATTGGTGAGCTACGAGCCGACTTGGTTTGTCAGACTTACACCGCAGTGATTCACCAATTTTTTTTTGAAATCTAAATTCGATTTCCATTTAGGGATAAATAGATCTAAACTTATAAGATGAAGAATTTATTGCGAAAAATATTACCTCAGCCAGGATTCGAACCTGGAACTCCCTCATTCCGTGCGGGTGTCACATTCTTCATCTTATAAGTTTAGATCTATTTATCCCTAAATGGAAATCGAATTTAGATTTCAAAAAAATTGGTGAATCACTGCGGTGTAAGTCTGACAAACCAAGTCGGCTCGTAGCTCACCAATTATATATGCCAGCTTGACGTCAACTAGTCTCCCTTCATTTGAAATATATATATATATATTTTTTTAACGCAATTTCTTTTATATCAAACAAAAACAAATATTATTTTATCTTTGGTTGAACATTTTTGAAACGAGAAGTATGTTAAGTACTATATTAAATTATATACAGGGTGTCTTTCCATAGATGTCCGAGCAAATATCTCGCAACTGGTTGAAGTTACATGAAAGTGTAATAAGAGAAATTTACACGGTTCTGAGTCAGCTACAAAATGCAAGTATAAATTTTTTTTTTTTACTCGTGACCTTTTCGAGTTATGTAGCTCAACATGGTTTTTTTAAATGGATACCTATAATTTTTTTGCATATTTATATAGTAGGAGTTATTTGCAATCAAAATCATATGTAGTAAAAAATTGCTATTATGCATCGTTTACGAGATAATCGGCATCTTAAGCATTAAAGTAGTAAATTGGATTGTAAGTATTTTTGAACGTGGTTTGGAATGTCAAAGAGATTAAGAAAATAAACAAACATTGTTTTTTCATGAAACATTTATTAACACATAAATTGCTCGAAAGTATTACTATCATGTTCGATGCAGCATTCAACGCGTTTTATAACGTTTTCCATTGTTGACTGCAACATTTATGCTGTAATGCTTTCAACAGCTCTAGTGATCTTATATCGTAAATCTTCTTCATTTTCAGGAATAGTTGCATAGACAGTGTCCTTAATATATCCTCAAAGAAAAAATCGCAAGATGTCAAGTCCGGAGACCTCGGTAGCCATCGCATAGGACCGTTAGTACCTATCCAACAATTAGGGAATCTCATTTAAAAAGTTGACTACAGCACATGTATTGTGTGCTGGAGCACCATCTTGTTGAAAAATAATGTCTCGAAAGATTGATAATGGAAGATCACGTAAATATTCTGAGAAAGTAGTTTGCAAAAATTCCAAATATCTGTTCCCATTAAGATGACCATGGAAAAAGAATGTTGCAGTCAACAATGGAAAACGTTATAAAATGCGTTGAACGTTGCATCGAACATGATGGTAATACTTTCGAGCAATTTATGTGTTAATAAATGTTTCGTGAAAAAGTAATGTTTGTTTACTTTCTTAATCTCTTTAACATTCCAAACCACGTTCAAAAATACTTACAATCCAATTTACTACTTTAATACTTAAGATGCCGATTATCTCGTAAACGATGCATAGTAGTAATTTTTTACTACATATAATTTTGATTGCAAATGACTCCTACTATATAAATATGCAAAAAAATTATAGGTATCCATTTAAAAAAACCATGTTGAGCTACATAACTCAAAAAGGTCACGAGTAAAAAAAAAATTTATACTTGCATTTTGTAGCTGATTCAGAACCGTGCAAATTTCTCTTATTACACTTTCATGTAACTTTAACCAGTTGCGAGATATTTGCTTGGACATCTATGGAAGGACACCCTGTATATATATATAATATTTTTGGATTTATACAAACTATTAGCATGTTTAATGGTGATAATTCAAAGAACGTATGATTCAAAAGAACAGTTAGTGTTTCTTTTTCGAGATCTTTCCTTATAAATTCCTTTATCTAAAACAAATTATTTCAACACTGTTAGATTTTAATATTTAATATAAAGTTTGAAATATACACATATGTGGTATAATTCTGAGATAGTTAATCAAAGAAAGAAATGATATGTAAAATGTAAAAAATTTGACTTAGAAAACGAGGAAATAAAGCTTACCTTATCGAGATGATTCGTGGAATATACATGGTTTATAATATCAATTAATGCTGCAGTTAAAGTTATTTCTCTATAAACAGACAATACGTAATTAGTATGTATAACAATATTTCAAAATTTCGAGCAGTATATTATTAGCAGCATATATTTTTTATAAGGTAAATTATATAAAGTAGAATATCTTTACTTGGGCTTGATTGTCTTCCAATTGGATAATATATATTGAAGTGCAGATTCATTCTTTGCATGTTTTTGAACAATATGATGAAACATATTAATGTAATCTCTCGTTATCATATTTTGATCCCCTTCATTTACAAAACAGAAAGGTGTGTTATGACATTTTAATTTCACCACATCCATTAAAATTGATAAAACGTGAGGATAGTTATGGGAGCAAGCCAAGCATTCTAATATTTTTATACTTGGTGTTAAGAGATAGGCATTAAAGATTTTATGAATAGTAACATTATCTGCGACAAACCTTTGCAACATATCTGTTGCCTCCAAGGCAAAGATAAGTTAAATCTAAAAAGAATGATTGCAAAAATTGAACTCGTATTCTTGTACATTGTGATAAAGAAGTTACATTATCACTTAATCAACCATTATCACTTCATCAACCATTAGATATCCAATAAAAGAATGCCGTTATATGAAAACTTACATCAAATGAACATTTAAAACTGTGCTATTCTTTTACATTGGTGAACATTTAAGACACATGCCCATCTTGTAGCTTCTTCTCTTAAACATTTAGTAAGATGATTATCATACGAATGTGTTAAGTATCCTAGTTTAAGAAGAAGTGATTCCAATAGGTTAAGTATTTTTGCCTAAATATTATAAAACAAGATAATTTTATTATTAAACAAAATTTTGAAATAATTTATTTTTAAAATTTTTACTTTTGGAACAATAAATAATATACTTTATAATAAGAGATAAAAACTCTTCGATTAATTTGTAGATCATCAGATATATTTCATATTGTGTAAATATTAACCCACACATAATAAATATTATTTTACATAAAAAATATGTACTAATATTAAAATAATATACTAATAATATACTAATAATAAAATATAAATATAAGGTATAAATATTTATATACCTCATATACAAGTATAAATATTAAAGTAAATATTAAAATTAAAATATGTAAAATATACACTAATATTTAAAAAATATATTTTAGAAATTTCAGTTTTCTACAGTAATACTTTACGAAGTTAGTATTTTTTAATTCGAAATTTATCATATATTAACACAAAAATTTTAAAAAAAATAATATAATATTTTTAATGAATAACTATACTCCTATTGTTTTAGCAAAATAATTTTGAACATTTTAAAAGTCTTAAAATATTTAGCAATAGGAAAAATTCACAGATAGTGAATTATTTTATCAGGATTTATGATTTTTTAATGATTTTTTATGATTTTACAATACAGATATGACGTATGGATTTATTTCATACTATAATTTTTGAATTTACAAAATATAGATATTTTGAAACATACAAACTCACATACGTGCATGCATGCATTCACACTCAGAAAATTTATGATATATATTTGATAGAAAGTGAGAAAAGAGGAAAAAGGGAAACAGACAAAAAGATAAAACATCAAAAATATAACACTAAAAATGTGACAAACATGTGCCTTTAAAATCTTTAATTGTAGTTATTTTGTGTTAAGACACATAGCATTTCCTAGACAAACTTTTTTACCTACACGTACTATTTTTTCAAAACGATCCTACAATATTACAGACTTAATTATTTAAATGAATAATTTCATGCAACTTTGTTTCTGGAAAATCTACTTTTACCTTGAATTGCTGATTTTCATAAAATGGATAACTACATGACATGTATTCAATAGCTTTGAACATGGGATACCATACTATATAGTCTGTCTCCTGCGATAAAAAGTTGGTGAGCTCCCAAAATATAGAAGGACTAAGTTGGTGAGTTATCATAAAATAAAACGCGTCGTCGATAACCTGAACACGATTGAGAACATGAACTTTTGTATAGTCCTTAGAAGAGAGATAATTTGTAATAAGTCGCCAACCCTCTTCGCAGTAGTTGACGCGATAATATCCTGTCATAAAAAAATATATAAATGTTATCTGCAATAAATGTTAACTAAAACGTTTAAATATCGACTTTAATAAAAAATATTGTCGAATATTACCTTCTTATTTTTAAATATTATTTAAAAAATATTTAAATCTGGATGTTATACATGAATATTCGAATCTATATATTTTACTACTGAAGATTTACTCGATAACACATTCACAATAGAATAATATGATGAAAATTGTTGTAAAACTGATATTTACTCGACGTAAAGCTCACGTGTATTGTCGAGAAAATTGAATTTATTACTAATAATTCGATTGTTATACAGATAAGGTATTCATTATAACAAAATATAAATTAATCAAGAAAAACTTGAATCATGTACAAATTATAGTATGATGTAATGTAACTCAAATGTAAATGTAACATACAAAGAATAAAATTTTTGGATAAAACTGTAAATTGAAAATAAGGTACTGCTCCAATTTCTTTGATCTTGATACATAACGTATATTAAGGGCCAAATCATTAGATGAACCATTTGACTAGTCTAAATTTTCTTCTTTATAGCTCAATTAATACTTGATTACACAAGGTAAATATAGAATCATAATAAAATGCATCGCTATACTTACCAGTTTGTTGTAAATTAAATATTATCCAATTAGCTTTTAAATTTGAAGTTGATATGATTGTTTGCATTGGTTTATCATTACAACAGTGATATTACGGAAAAAGACGATCTTAACCAAATCTGAGGCAATGTATTATTGAAATTGATCTGTGTTTGCATATTATATGTCACAGGTATCCACCAGGTGTCAGATGCATTTTGTGTTGATATTGTGATGATTTCGCGATCTTCAAATCGTTCTACATTTAGAATAGGATAATGATTTTCATTTATCCATGAATTCATCGCTTCTCTTATGTTAAGAAATCCTAAATTTTGTGTTCGGTTATTAGTATAAGCAGTTTGCATAGCAGTCCAGAAACTATCCGGAGAACTCGGTCTAACAAAAATTTGTAAAATTTTGAATTCTGTTAATAGAATATACGTTGTAATACATATTGTAACATGCATTGTAACATACATCAGGAGAAATAAATACTTAATTTATACATTTTTGCTTGCATTTGTGTATCAATTTACATGGTTTTTATATACAGAGGAAAATTGAATAAAACAGGTCAGGCAGAACAGAGAGCTTAAACCTATGGCACGGGGGAATTGTGTAAATATATCACTATAACATAATAACAAGAAAACTTGTAACCTACGCACACAAAAACTTATGGAAATAGTTAAAACAAAGAGATATCATGTGCATTGGTCGCAGTGAATTTTTTTGTCTAAATTTAACTCTGAAAAATTGTATGACCAGTTTTGTTATTCAAGTAACTATTTTCAGGGATAAACAACATAAAAACTATAAGTTCATTTATCTCTGTATTCAAGAATATAATGGAGGGATTTTCGAAACAATAGAAAATTAATGAGAATTTTAGATTTTTAAAAATGGATTAAAAAAATTGTATAAAGGATTAGCCCATAAGAATAGAAAATGGGAATACTTTGAACAATGTTTAATAACATTTTAAGAATGCAGTCAAAAAATTATTTACCAAATTTGAGCTAAATTGACCGCATAGTTAAAATGTTATTAATGTTCAAAGTTTTTCCAATTTAGCACGAACTCTTATGGGTTAATCTTTTAAACAATTTTTTAAATAATAAAACTACGAAAAATCTAAAATTTTTCCAGTAAATATACTGGATTTTTGTAAGATTTTTATTTTTTTATATCCGGTTGCGGGATCTTTTTTTAATTTAAGCCTTGAAGGAAAAAATATCAGAGAAACTGTGTTTCTTTCCTTCAGCATACTTAGTGAACAATGTACAAATAATTAAGTTTCAATATACATTAGCCTGCAATTACTTATTGTTAGTGAACAATGTACAAATAATTACACGTTCAATATATAGCCTGCAACAATTTATTTTAATACTTTTGAAGATTCTTATCGACAAGCAGACATTCACACAATCCAGAACAATTTTGGACTAAACAAAGCAGCAAACTGTTTGACAAAACAGGGTACCCAGTATTATCTATAACTAATTGTTAAGTTTCAAAAATTATTTTTTATTTCTGAAAAAAGAGCTTTATGCTCGTCAGTTTTAATTATTTTGGGTTTTCTCAGTTATGTTTCCAAGTTATGTTTTTCATGTATTTTATGCATTTTTAATTCAGTTTTCAGAAAAATAAAAAATGTCTATCTTTACTTGCTCTATATTTCTCTTGCTTTTATCTCACTCTGTTTATAAATTCTGTGCCCCTAATTACACTGTGTAAGACCCTACCATTAAAAATACGAAGCAGCCAATTTTTCATTAATTTAATTGACTATTTATTTTACCCTAATTTATCATACCGGTCGGAAAAAACAGGATACTTTGCATTTTTTCACACCAATTATCTTGAAATACTACTACTAATAAAGAGATTATTGTAGACTATAAAGTGATAGCTACTGAAATTAATTAGGATACAAAATTTAACTTTAATCATTTAGGAGATTCACTACAAGCTATCAAGTAGAAGGTATAACGATTTATCCAACTTTCCTTATAAAAGTTAGATATGTAACAATAATACCTAAATGTATAATTTAATTTATATTATTTGAAGAATCAATTTTTATAATAATTAAATAAAATATAATTGTTTAACTTTATATTACTTATGAAAATTATAAAATCTATCCTTGTTTTAGAAATCTACTAAATTTACAGAATCACAAAAATTTTGTTAATTGAATAAATTGTTTCGCAATTAAAGATTTTGTGCTTATTTTATTCTTAGAATGTTTTCTACAGAAGACACGAAAAATTATTAACATTTGATTAATTGTAAATCATCAAAGAAGACAATGAAAATTGAGATACGATGTTAGGATATAAAATACACACGACGCAAGAAATATGTTTACAAATTAAGCGAGTAATATGATTTAAAAAACACGAGAAGTAAGCGGATATGTAAATTATTAATAATATTTGTACGGAAATTTTGTAGTTGAAAAATAAAAATGTGAAGAATGTTATAGAAGAAAAATAAATTATTAAAATTATTGAAGCAAAATATCACTTGATGGTACTAAGAAGTACATAGAAATAAATAAACATATGTTTAAAAAGAAAGAAAAGGAAATAAGAGAGAAAATGTAAAAATACAATAGATACTCACTGCATTTTTATATATATATTAATGCCTTCCTGAAGAACTTTATTACCGAGTACATGTTGGAACATGCGCAGTATAACAGGTCCTACAACAAATTCACATTATAAAATAAAATATATAATTATATAAAGTTATGTATTATATATTTATGTATTATATATTTAAAGCTTTCTGAGACAGATTTGTAAAGAATTTATATAAAAATTGTAAAGAATAAAATATAAAAATTTTATTTACTTTTTTATTTTTGTAAAAGAATAACATGTAATTAAATTAAATGCAATTAAATTAAATAAAAATATAAATTTTTTGAGAACTTTAATTTTTTGTTAACACTATTACGTTAACACCATTTGTTGACTAATTACGTTAATTGTTATTTATTCAACATTGCTTACCTTTCAGATAGTAAGCAAAAGAGAAAAGTGAATTACTATCAGAGATATTATTGACTTCTGAGGTAAGAGATTTCATAAATGTATTGACATCCAAACGCAGACATTCTTGTAAAGTTTGGACCACGAACAAATCTATCATACGGAAATCTGGGACAGTCTAGATAGAAAAATGAGTTATTATTAACAACATTCAAGAGTGATGTCGGTTTTATTATTTTACATACACGTCAAATTTTAAAATATTGTAAAGATTTCTTAAAATTACACACTTGTCATATAAATATAAGAAATTTTCTTAAATAACATAAAAATTCTACTCTTTTTAGAACACTTTTATGTCTAATTTAATCAACAATTTATTTTTTCAAATTTATAAAATCTTACTACGGATATATTAAGACACTACCTTATTGAGAATATTTATTCCGAGCAACGTAGAAATACCTTCATGCAACCACAAGTCAGACCACTGTGACGAGGTGATCACAAAACCGATCAATTGACCTGCTACTTTACGCGCTATTAAACGTGAAATCTCTATTTTGCGACCAATAGGATCTATTTTTTCATCGTAGATAATATTTGCTTCACTAAAAATTTGTTTATGTTATTTATAATTAATGAAGAATTAGTACACATATGCACGTATTTAATATACCAAATCATACATATGGGGCATTTCACGTCAACTCTCCAAGCGCGGAGCGCGAGCGTCAAAACCTCCCATGTTCAACTCGTGTTTACTCCAGATTGAAGTACCGAAACGAAAAGTTTTATAATTGAAATTTGTTCATTTTTTCCTCAGCTTTCTAACGGTGCAATTGGTTTTTCCAAAATTTTCCATTTTCACCGAGAAAAATTATAAAACACGTTATATCTCGAAAAGTATATTTTTAATATTTTTTTTGACCATCTAGATCGAAAGCTGAGGACTTTTTACGTCGAAAATGATATTTTCCAAAGTGTAGTCAAGTTGTTTTCATTAAGAATGACACCGCGAAAGAGAAGACGATACGCCGTTTGAGCGCGCGGAAAGGCACGGCGCAGCGCGCTTCTCACAAACACACGCAGTTTACGTTTATACTTGTTATATCATTATCATTATCATTATTATTAATAATCATCATTGCAAATGAATCATCGTTTCGTATTAAATACAAAATATCAATGAACATCGAATTTACTTTTCTAATAATAATTCCTATGAACGACAATTAACTTGATACATTTTTTCTTTTTAACTGTAAATATATTTTGTTTTATTTTATTCTATTTTCTGAGATTTACACCGAAAAAACTGTTTTGCTATAACAGCCCAATTTTGTGCTAATCCGGCAACTCACTTGTCCTAGTCAAACACAGCATAAGTTCTTCGTTGGTTTAACACAAGTCTTTGGCTGTTTTAGATATAATTTCGTACACTAATGAAACTGTTGTCGATACAGCCTACACGGAAAGAAAGAAACACGACTGCAAACATTTTTTATTTCAACTCGCGATATTTTAAGAATTTCGAAACGAATAAAAAACGAAAATGATCATTTAATACGGAATGATGATTCATTTGCAATGATGGTTATTAATAATAATGATAATGATAATGATATAACAAGTATAAACGTAAACTGCGTGTGTTTGTGAGAAGCGCGCTGCGCCGTGCCTTTCCGCGCGCTCAAACGGCGTATCGTCTTCTCTTTTGCGGTGTCATTCTTAATGAAAACAACTTGACTACACTTTGGAAAATATCATTTTCGACGTAAAAAGTCCTCAGCTTTCGATCTAGATGGTCCAAAAAAATATTAAAAATATACTTTTCGAGATATAACGTGTTTTATAATTTTTCTCGGTGAAAATGGAAAATTTTGGAAAAACCAATTGCACCGTTAGAAAGCTGAGGAAAAAATGAACAAATTTCAATTATAAAACTTTTCGTTTCGGTACTTCAATCTGGAGTAAACACGAGTTGAACATGGGAGGTTTTGACGCTCGCGCTCCGCGCTTGGAGAGTTGACGTGAAATGCCCCATATATGAGTGCTATTAATCTTTCAGTTTTTCGTAACAGCAATCAATGCGTGAGATCTTGAGAGATTCTAATTTATCAAGTTATACTTTTATGCTCAGAACTCGAGCACTGTCGTTCGCGCGTGCGTGCATGCGTGCGTGTTTGTGTGTGTGTGTACACCTATGTACATTACCTATAAAGTACTATTTGCCATTTGTCTATGCCATCGTCTAGCCATCCTGGAATCGCGATGTGCTGCTCACTTAAATAATTCCTCAAATATGGCCACTCATCCTCAAAACCATTCTCAAAAGCTTGTGTAAAATTTCCAATTATGTCAACTGCATATTTTAGATGTTCTGCCATTTGCCATTTTTTACCCGAAATACTATAATCCATGAAATTAATGTGTAAATCGTTGTTATCGTTAGGCATTAGTACAATCACCATGTGATAAGTGGCTATCGCAGGAGTAGTAGAAAAACGTGCCACGACCACCGTTCCATCTTTCTCAAGCAACATACTAGCAATTGGCATATTCGAAAAAACAGTGTAGTTATAATCAAACTTTAGGCTAATTGTAAAATTAGCTTTAAATCTGGGTTCGTCCCAACATGGAAATAAACGTCGTGTTCCAATCCCCGAATTATGTGTTGCAATAAACCATCTACAAAATTTTAATAATGTATGGTATAACAAATAAACAATAAACAACAAACAATACAGGACACTAATGCGTTTTCAGTGCGTCCTTTTTTATTGGATTAATTGTCACAAGGTTTCCATCGGTTGCCAAATCGATTAAAAGAAAATTATTATATTATAATTAATTAATAGATGTATATAGAGTATAAATTAAAGATTTATTTTTTTAATGTTTTTATTTCAGCACTGATAATTCTAAATCAAGTTCAATTTCAACTTGGTCTGAAAGTATTTTAACCATTCTTAACTTTGGCATTATATAAGTACAAATTCATTACAAAATAATATTTCATATTATGATAACATTTTTATTCACAAATGTGTATGAGATGAGAAGATTTTAAGATGGCACTCATTAAAATATAAGATGGAAAAATTGGAAAATTAAACTTTAATATTTTGTGTTATGAAGTGCTGTGTAAATGGAAATGTTATTAAAAATTTTTTATACAAAGTATTTTCAAAATAAAACATCTTCGATGGTCTTTGTAATAAATACTGTTTTAATTTCTGTACAGAATAAGACTTGTTAAAATAAAGTCTGCGTGCAGACGTTCATCGAACATCGTTGATTACTCTTAGTAGATTGTTGTTTTTATTGCAAAAAAATCTACTACTTGTTACATGTATATTAATATAATTTTAGATTGAAAAATTTAATAAGATACAACGTACTATCATATAAACATAGTAATTATTATAAAAACCAAAATTACTCTTACACCGCGCGATGAAAGAATTCTATATTTTAAGAAATTGCAAACTTCTTTCAAAACCCAAGGATTGACTATTTAATAAAGATTAAGTTTATTTTATTTATTTTTAGTTGCATTTCGATCCGATGAGCTAAGTTTTAAACTCATGATATAAAAAATAAATAAATTCAATTTTTTGGTTTATTAATAAATATCATAAGGTGACAATATCTAGAACAGAAATGTGCTTCATAAATTTTTTTAAAATTTCTCCATATTAGTCAGATTATTGTATTTTAATTACAGGACACGTCTGTTGTATGTATTTATTACATAAGACCATCGAAGATGATTTTAATGAAAATTAGTGAGTATTAATTGTAATATATGAAGCGTCCAGTTTCAAAACTCGCTAAAAGCACTTTTCTCATTTTTTTGAAACGGGACTTTGAAGTAGTAGGGGTTTGAAAATGAATGAGTTTTGGAACTGTAAGAACTGTTTGATGCAAAATTTGGACCATTTATGTAATTTCTGAAACGTCAACAATTTATCATATTGTAGTGGTCTCTATTGACAATCGATTCCTTTTGCCAGCTCAAAAATTAAAAAAAATGATTTTAGCGAGTTTTGAAACTGAACGCCTCATATATATTTATATATATATGTATACACATATTATGTTTACATACGTAGTTTGAACATATATGATAGCACATACAGTAAACAAAAATTGAAAAGAAAAAATGGAAAAGAAAGCCGTTATTTTACCGCACATATGCGACATATGCACATACACATACATGAGAATTTCCAATTCTCAGCATAGTATGATAAATTTGATTTGAGACTGTTATTGTTTGAATTTTACTTAATAGTGTTTATAGATTAATAAAATGTTTTTATACTCACTCCTTACGTCCCTCTTTGTTTACATACGAAGTTTTGAACAAACTTTCCTGTATTAGATATAAAACCCCTAAATGTGATATTTAAAAAATAATAGTGTTCAGGTAATAACGTATGGTTGAAATCAAGACTAATAATTTCTTGTTGATAAAAATAAGTAATGCTAAATATTTTGTGCTTTAATCCATGTTCGTCAGTCAACGTCGCATCAATTACATTCAAATTTGCTGAGTGCAAACGTATGTTTCGTGCAGCGTTGAGAATTTTGATGTTCACATGGCATGTGCCATGAAAAACATCTCTTTCGACGTCTAATTCTAGTTCAATATCATAGTATCTCGGTAATAGATATACTTGATCATAGTAGACATCTTGATAAAGAGACAAATCGAAATCATCTGCAGGTTCATCTATCACAGTGCAGAACTCAGTGTTTAGATTTTCATCAGGAGAAAAAGCCGTGACGAAAATTAATATTAGATGGCCATTTAATAACAATGTTATAAATTCCATAGTACTTTTTTAGATTTCTACTCTTTATAGGAATGTATCTTGATCGGAAACAGAGAAATATAAACAAAATGTAATATAGAATTTTAGTTTTTAACAGAATTTGATAAAAGTATAGTTATAATGTAGTTATAAATATATAAATCTATAAAAAAATTAATTACGATTGTAGAAATATCTTTTTTATAGTAATAATTTCTCACTAGAGTTATACAGGCAAAACGTAAACTTAATTACTGTACGCAATATTAAATATTTCTAACATTTAATATTCAATTTAATCCAATAAAGACTTTATAAAGTTTCTTTTATTACGAATTTCATTGCTCGAGACTCATATACAGTTTTAAGATAATGTTTTCTTCTCCTTCAACATGTAGTAATGACAACATTTTGTTTTATTAAATGTAACGTTAATGATAATTTTGAGAGAGATATATTTGATAAGGTAAAAATATGCTTGCTTTTTATATATTTATTTGTATTCAAATAGTAAATGTTTTATTTCTTAGTATTAAACTTTTATTAAACAAGCACTAAAATTGTGTGTGCTGATAGATATCTAAAATATTCTTGTTACAATTAATTGAATTGATCACTCACCGTTATTTCTTCAATGCTAGAAATGTATTTAGATACTCTCGTCCTTTCCGTTCGAGAGATTTTCGCAAACTAACGACGATGTCGTCAATGTCAAGAAACATCTACAATAAAGAGAGACATCCTGATAAGTAACAAATAAACAGCTTCTCTACGCTTGTTATTATAATAAATACTTAATTGCACGACAGACGCAGTCGAATAATCTTGCTATATTTTTCATTATTGTATTATTATCAACCAACGTATGCATTCGCGTATGTACACATAGTCGAGATGCTATAAATATTATAATAAATGCACGTGGTTCTTTGCAATGTCACGAGTACCGTCTTCTATGTATTTCTCTTTTACAATCCCGCACAGAAAGTGAAACGATCTACGTGTCATCGGCAATAATTCGCATACAAGTTTCACGTTTCACAAATTGTAATATGTAAGTTACTTTATGTGAATGTAGCATCGTATTTCCCACAATTATTAATAACTTATTTTATTTTTAAGAAAACATTGCAGTTAATACACTAAGAATTATTATTATAGTCTATCAATTATAGAAAAATAAATTTGTAAAATAAATTTCAAAATAATTGTGCAATTGCATATAACACATTTTTTAACCTTTCATAAAAATTTGTAAAATATTTTTGCTTTTAAAATGTTTTTTTTATTTAATTTTACTTAAGTTTAGACACAATTACCAATAAATAACAATGACATATTTTCTTGCATTGTTGAAAATAGTCACTTGAATAAAAATGACTCTGATGAAATTAATGTTGTAATCGACGTAGGTGATTTGTACTAAGTAATTTTAAATTTATTAACGTTGTATTATGTCGTAACTAAAATATCGCGTATTACATTATTTTATTTTTAATTTCATCTTTGTAAACAAATACATAAATAATCAAGAATATGTATTATTAAGATTTTTAAAATATGCTTCTCGGAAAATGAAAGATTTTTTGTGATACACGTATAATAAGTAACCGTTCCATGAACAATTATAAGTTTATCTTATTTTATCATTGGATTAATTAAACAAATACTGCAATAATGTTTATTTAATAATATTAACATAATCTTACAATAATTATAAGGTGATCAAATTACAAGAATAGAAAATGACAATGCATTTTACAAATATAAAATTATATTAAATGTAAAATAGACAGGGATGGGAAGTAACGCGTTACTTGTAACGCCGTTACCGTTACAGTTACATTTTTTTGGTAACGGACTGGTAACGACGTTACTTTTTTTTTCTGTAACTGTAACAGTAACGTAGTTACATTTTTTTAGTAACGGTAACGTATTTTACAGTTACTTTTATCGTTACTTCCTTTAAATCTAATCTTCAGTTATCGATTGATATTCATATAGTGAATTTGAATAAGCGCCAAACTCACGTGTGTATGAGCACCCTCCACACTGTGGCGGTGGCAACGTCTTGAAAGTTGACATTACTGTCGCGCGTTTGCCGCTTTTATAGGGTTACGTTCGAAAACACACACCGTGTGCACACCGGCCGCTAAAAATCTAGACTGTACGTTACGTATAATATATGTTATTTACGCCCACGTACGCACGCACACACAGAGAGAGAGAGAGAGAGAGGAGAGGGGAGGGAGGGAAGGAGAGGAGATGGGAGGGGGAGGAGGGAGGGGAGAGGGGGAGAGAGAGAGAGAGAGAGAGAGAGAGAGAGAGAGAATATGCATCATACAAAAACAAAATTTACCTACAGTATTTGTTATTTAAAAAAAATAAATCAATGCTTAGATTATTGTAACTTACAGAGATTGACAAATGATGAAATAAAATTTTTAGACGAGTATTGTCAGGTAATTATATGCACTTATATCGTTTATACATGTATGTAATTTATATATTTAACAAGTATATGAGTTACATACATGTATAGACGATAAAAAAATATTTTTTCCTATTTTCTTGGATTAGGTAATGGAACCCCTTTGGCACTTTAGATATTTTGCAAAGCGATGTAGGAATGTATATGGGATATTTATTACCTGTCCTGAACAGTTTACAAGAAAAGCTAGAAAACTTCACAAATAAATTGACGGATTGTCAGCCACTAGTTATAGTTATTCAGCAAGGCTTAAATCAAAGGCAATTTGTTAATCCGTTTATATGTTAAACTAAAAAAAATATGCATACAGTATTCGTATTCTAAAAACAAAAATATAAACATTTTAGTCTTTATATCTATATGTATATTATTTTAGATTTTGTACAACATTTGAGAAAAAAGAATTAATAATTGCCAGTTGTCTACATCCTACATTTAAATTAAACTGGTTAACTGGCGAAAAGAAAAAATTAGTGAAAATTCTCTTAACTCAAACAATGATGATTATGATAATTTTTTCACTTTTCATCGGCAATCGACATTAACTTCAGAGTTTGGAGAAGAAGAGTTACAACGATTTTTGAAATCAAAAAGTGATATTGATGCACTGCAAGATTTTCCAAAGTTGAAAAAGTTATTCATTAAATTTAATACGGTTCTACTGAGCAGTGCATCCGTTGAAAGAATATTTAGTTTGATAATTCTGTATTTACACCTTCTAGAGGTCGGTTACATGATGATGTAATCGAATATCAGCTTCTATTAAAAATTAATAAAAAATATCGATAAAGTAACATATATTTTGTCTCTTGTGATTTAGAGTTATGTAGATAATCTTATATCCTAATTATTAAAAAAGTAACGGGAAAAGTAACGAATCGTTATTTTTTAAGTAACGGTAACGGTAACTAGTTACTTTTGAGACAACGGTAACTAGTTACTTTTTTTCTGTAACGAGTAACGATAACTAGTTACTTTTAAAAAGTAACTTTCCCATCCTTGAAAATAGATGATTTATTCTAATCAAGCAATGATACTTTATTTTAATAATAATCTGAATAGTCAAATCTTTATACGTAAAATTGAAAATTATAAGACCCAACTTTAAGCCAAACATGTATGTTGTTTAAGAAAACGTTATATATTAATATACACTTTAAAATAACAAATCTTTAAAAAGTAGCGACCAATTGTCATAATTATTAGTAAATAACATTTCAATAAAGCAGGAGATAATTTATTGTGTCGCTAATGCCAAAGGACTGCTTTTTGTTTCTAGAAATTATTGAAAAATAACAATACTATAAATAAAAAGAATCCTATAAACTTTAGATGAATTAGACGTGAATTTAATTATTTAATAATTTAATTATTTAATATAAATGAGAACGCAAACTGAAAGTTAAGTATGTAACTTGCGTTACTTTTACATATAAAATCATATTTCTAATTAACCCAAAATTTCTAAATAATCTAAAAATTTATTAATATTATTTAGTATTTTGTGTAATAATTATTTTCTGCTACGTACATTAGATTTACCACGATTATTTAACAAAATAAATCACAGTTTCTTTTCCTACATATTTCTATAATGGACATTCTTACAAAAAATCTATTAACGATTTAAGAAAAGCTATTTAGGTGGTATGATACATTAAATAATGTAACATGTTTATCAATTAAGAAAGAGATGCGACTGAAAATATATAAAACCAACATTTGTTTTAGAAAAGTTTAGTTTTTTTAGAAAAAATAAAAGCTACGTGTTAAAAACATTCTTTTAAATTAAAAGTAATTGTTAAAAGTAATAACAATATTGACAACAAATTAAGGAAAAGTACTAAGACAGATGACTTTGAATTCTATAAAAATGTCTTATATCGCTTTATTTCTATAGACTATGTAACACATAAAGCAAAAGAGAAAACATGAAGGGTGAAAAGAAGAAAGATGTGTTCGATAATTTGTTAAGTAAATAGTAATAAAATGTTACAACAGATATACTGTTGCGCAAGGATGTCATATTATTATCTTGACTTAATGTAAATATTCATTTAAAATTCTGTAAAATTTATTTTACTAAAAGATAAATTCTCGAAAGCCTTATCAATCTTCGAAAATATAATTGAAAGACATCTCTCATCGAAACACATGCGCATATAAATTTTCTTTAACTTTAAGGTTCTTTACTCTTCAGTAAAACAGATTTTTAAGTTAAGTCTGAAACATCACGTTTACAAAAATGTTTAATAACTATAACTAGATTACACTGAATTAAGCAACAAGCATAAAATGAGTTCGACCAAACTTATTTATTCTATAGTTAAGTTTATTTTACATTTTGAAATATAATTAAGCATGTACAAGTATATTTGCATGTAGTTCCCTGTATTATACAGTCGACCAAGTTACATATTTTCGATAAAAATAAAAGAATCCGTGTGTCTGTTGATTTGAGATAAACGTATGTTAAGCTTGCTTTGAATTTTTGCAGTTAATGGTTTAAAGTAATTTTCTTTAATTATTTCATTCATCTGCAAAATTATTTTAACGTATGTTAATAATTTACACATGCTACAAATCTTATGCAAAAATTAATTTTAAAGTGCAAAATTATGTTGTATAAAATGTGAGAGAATGTTAAATATAGTATTACATGCGTGTGTGTGTGTGTGTGTGTGTGTGGGTGTTTGCACGCGCGCGCGCGCGTCGCGTGTGCGTGTGTGTGTGTGTGTGTGTGTGTGTGTACGCACGATAAGTTTACATAAATTATACATAATATTTTTGGATTTATACAAACTATTACCGTTTTTAATGGCAATAATTCAAAGAACGTATGATTCAAAAGAACAGTTGGTAATTCTTTCTCTTGATCCTTCATAAATTCCTTTATCTAAAACAGATTATTTCAACACTGTTAGATTTTAATATTTAATATAAAGTTTGAAATATGTGTGGTGTAATTCTGAGATAGTTAATCAAAGAAAGAGATGCTATGTAAAATGTAAAAAGTGTTTGACTTAGAAAATGAGTAAAATTAAGCTTACCTTATCGATATCATCCATGGTGTATACATGGTTTATAATATGAATTAATGCTGCAGTTAAAGTTACTTCTCTATCAACAGACAATACGTAAATATGTATAATATAATAACAATATTTCAAAATTTCAAGTAGTATATATTTATAAAGTAGAATATCTTTACTTGGGCTTGATGTGCTTCCAATCGGATAATATATATTCAAGTGCTAATTCATTCTTTGCATGTCTTTGAACAATATGATAAAACATATTAATGTAATCTCTCGTTATCATATTTTGACTTCTTTCTGTATAAAAAGAATTTTTGTTACGAGGTTTTAATTTCTCCACGTTCATTAAAATTGATATAACGTGATGGCTATCGGAGCAAGCCAAAAATTCTAATATTCTTGTATCATTTTTCGTTAAAAGATAGACATTAAACATTTGATCAATAGTAACATTATTTACTATCGACAAACCGTTGCAACATATTTGTTTTCTCCAAGGCAAAGTTGAGTTAATTCTAAAAAGAATGACCGCATAAATTGAACTCGGATTCTTGTACATTGTGATAAAGAAGTTTATCAACATTATCACTTCATCAACCATTAGATATCGAATAAAAGAATGACGTTATATAAAAACTTACGATAGACGATTTTTCAATATAACATGAGCTGCAAGTTTACATTGGTCATCACCTAAGACACATGCCCATCTGAGAGCTTCTTCTTTTAAACATTTAGTAAAATGATTATCATCAGCATACTCTACGTATCCTAGTTTACGAAGAAGTGAACCCAATAGATTAAGTATTTTTGCCTAAATATTATAAAACAAGATAATTTTATTACTTTAACAAAATTTTGAAACAATTTATTTTTAAAATTTTTACTTTTGAAACAATAAATAATGTACTTTATAATAAAAAATGAAATACTCTTTGATTAATTTTTAGATGATCAGATATATTTTCTATTGTGTAAATATTAACGCACACATAACTTTATACAAGTATAAATATTAAAGTTAAAATATGTAAAATATTAATTATTTAAAAAAATATGTTTTAGAAATTTCAGTTTTCTACAGTAATATTTTACGAAGTTTTAGTATTTTTTAATTCAAAATTTAACATATATTAACACAACAGTTTTAAATAAAATAATATAATATTTTTTATGAATAGCTATTCTCCTAATGTTTTAGCAAAATAATTTTGAACATTTTAAAAGTTGTAAAATATTTGAAATGAATGAAAAGAACAATGAAAAGAATTCACTGGTAGTGAATTTTATCAAGACATTTATGATTTTACAATACTGATATGACGTATGGATTTATTTCTCTCATGCTATAATTTTTGAATTTATAAAATACAGATATTTTGTAACATGCACAAAAAAGATGTCAACACATATAAACTAACATACGTGCATGCACGCGTTTACACTCAGAAAGTATACGATATATATGTGATAGAAGGTGAGAGGAAAAGGGAAAAGGAAAACAGACAAAGAGATAATTAAACATCAAAAATATAATACTAAAAATGTAAAAACATGTCCCTTTAAAATCTTTAATTTTAGTCATTTTGTGTTAAGGAATATAGCATTTCCTTAGACAATTTTTTTTACCCACACATACTATTTTTTCAAACGATCCTACAATAATACAAACTCAATTATTTAAATGAATAATTTCATGCAATTTTTTTTTCTTAGAAAATCTATTTTTACCTTGAATTGCTGATTTTCATGAAATGGATAACTACATGACATGTATTCAATAGCTTTGAACATGGGATACCATACTATATAGTCTGTTTCCTGCGATAAAAAGTTGGTGAGCTCCCAAAATATAGAAGGATTAAGTTGGTGAGTTATCATAAAATAAAACGCGTCGTCGATAATCTGAGCACGATTGAGAACATGAACTTTTGTATAGTCCTTAGAAGAGAGATAATTTGTAATAGTTCGCCAACCCTCTTTGCAGTAGTTGACGCGATAATATCCTGTCATAAATAAACAAATAAATGTTATCTGCAATAAATGTTAAATAAAGCGTTTTAATATCCACTTCAATAAAAAATATTGTCGAATATTACCTACTTATGTTTAAATATAATAAAAAATATATTTAAATCTGGATGTCATACATAAGTATTCGAATCTAATATAATTTACTACTGAAGATTTACTCGATAACGTATTCACAGTAGGATAATATGATAAAAATTGTTATAAAACTGATATTTACTCGTCACGTAAAACTCACGTGTATTATCGAAGAAATTGAATTTATTACTAATAATTTAATTATTATACAAATAAGATATTCATTGAATACCAAAGTAAATTAATCAAACAAACTTGAGTCATGCACGAATTATATAGAGAAAGAGAGAGACAGAGAGTATAAATCTTAAATGTAAATGTAACATACAAACAATAAAATCTTTGGATGAAAAAAAAATATGTTGCAAAGTACATACTTATAGTGTTTGGCAACATATGTTTTTTCAAATTATCCATGTGTTTTCTTTACACCAATTATTATTCTGTGTAAGAAGTATCAAGATAAGATTATCGAATGTTTTTCAAGAGAGTATTTTATGTTGTATCTTCAAACCTGTTCAAAGTACATATTATTAAATAAGTATATGCAATGAAATATAGGGGGTCCTATTTTATCTCTAAAATAGCTTTTAAATTCGGAGTTGATATGTGTGTTTTTATTGGTTTATCATATAACAGTGATAAATATGGTCTTAACCAAATCTGACGTAATGTATTATTGAAATCGATCTGTGTTTGCATATTATATGTCACAGGTATCCACCAGAGGTCAGATGAATTTTGTGTTGATATTGTAACGATTTCGCGGCCTTCAAATCGTTCTACATTTAAAATAGGATAATGATTTTTATTTATCCACGAATTTATCGCTTCTTTTATGTTAAGAAATTCTGAATCTTTTGTTGCGTAATTAGTATAAGCAGTTTGCATAGCATTCCATAAACTATCCGGAGAACTCGGTCTAACAAAAATTTGTAAAATTTTGTATTCTGTTAATAGAATATACGTTATACATATTGTAACATGCATTGTAACATACATCAGAAGAAATAAATACTTAATTTATACATTTTTGCTTGCATTTGTGTATCAATTTACATGGTTTTTAAATACAGAGGAAAGTTGAATAAAACGGGTCAGGCAGAACGGAGTGCTTAAACCTATGGCATGGGGAGATTGTGTAAGTATATCACTATGATATAGTAACATGAAAACTTGTAACCTATGCACACAAAAACTTATGGAAATAGTTAAAACAAAGAGATAACATGTGCATCGGTCACAGTAAATTTTTTTGTCTAAATTTAACTCTGAAAAATTGTATGACCAGTTTTATTATTCAAGTAACTATTGTGAGTCAGGGATAAACAACATAAAAACTATTAGTTCATTTATCTCTGTATTTAAGAATATTATGGAAGCATTTTCGAAACAATAGAAAATTAATGAGAATTTTAGATTTTTAGTAATGTTTTATCATTTAAAAAAATTGTATAAAGGATTAGCCCATAAGAGTACGTGCTAAATTGGGAATACTTTAAACAATGTTTAATAACATTTTAACTATGCGGTCAATTTTGCATTGGCTAAATTTTGCATTTGAGCTAGATTGACCGCATAGTTAAAATGTTATTAATGTCCAAAGTTTTTCCAATTTAGCACGTACTCTTATGGGCTAATCTTTTATACAATGTTTTATATAAAATATTACAAAAAACCTAAAATTTTTTCAGTAAATATCTGGATTTTTATAGAATTTTTTATTTTTTTATATCCGGTTGCAGGATCTTTTTTCAATTCAAGCCTTGAAGGAAAAAATATCAGAGAAACTGTGTTTCTTTCCTTCCAGCATACTTAGTAAACAATGTACAAATAATTAAGTGTCAATATACATATAGCCTGCAACAATTACTTTAATACTTTTGAAACCAAAGTGACAAACACATACACATTTACACGTTCAGGAGGCCAAAACAGCCTTAATCCCCGAGTTAGTCGCATTCTTAAGATTCTTATCGTAAATAGATGCTATACTTGTTTCAAACAGTGCAATTGGGGTTAAACGAAGCAGCAAACTGTTTGACAAAACAGGGTACCCAGTATTATCTATAACTAATTGTTAAGTTTCGAAAATTATTTTCCATTTCAGAAAAAGAGTTTTATGCTTGTCAGTTTTAATTATTTTGGTTTTTCTAAGTTATTTTTCCAAGTTATGTTTTTCATGTATTTTATGCATTTTCAATTCAGTTTTCAGAAAAATAAAAAATGTCTATCTTTACTTGCTCTATATTTCTCTTGCTTTTATCTCACTCTGTTTATAAATTCTGTGCCCCTAATTATACTGTGTACAAGTTCTTACCATTAAAAATACGGAGCAGCCAATTTTTCATTAATTTAATTGACTATTTATCCTACCCTAATTTATCATACCGGTCGGAAAGAATAGGATGCATTGTCTTTTTTCACACCAATTATCTCGAAATACTACTACTAATAAAGAGATTATTGTAGACTATAAAGTGATAGCTACTGAAATTAATTAGGATACAAAATTTAACTTTAATCACTTAGGAGGTTCACTACAAACTATCAAGTAGAAGGTATAACGATTTATCCAACTTTCCTTACAAAAGTTAGAGTGTAACAATAATACCTAAATGTATAATTTAATTTATATTATTTGAAGAATCAATTTTTATAATAATTAAATAAAATATAATTGTTTAACTTTACATTACTTATGAGAATTATAAAATCTATCCTAGTTTTAGAAATCTACTAAATTTACAGAATCACAAACATTTTGTTGATTGAATAAATTGTTTCACGATTAAAGATTTTGTGCTTATTTTAATCTTAGAATGTTTTTTACAGAAGACACGAAAAATTATTAACATTTGATTAATTGTAAATCATCAAAGAAGACAATGAAAATTGAGATATGATGTTAGGATATAAAATACACACGACGCGAGAAATATGTTTACAAATTAAGCGAGTAATATGATTTGAGTAATATGATGAAAAAATACGAGAAGTAAGCGGATATGTAAATTATTAATAATATTTGCACGAAAATGTAAAAA
>CABEGB010000758.1:236821-317371 GCA_901521435.1 Crematogaster levior
TTTATATTACTTATGAGAATTGTAAAATCTATCCTAGTTTTAGAAATCTACTAAATTTACAGAATCACAAACATTTTGTTGATTGAATAAATTGTTTTGCGATTAAAGATTTTGTGCTTATTTTAATCTTAGAATGTTTTCTACAGAAGACACAGAAACTTATTAACATTTAATTGTAAATCATTAATTGTAAATCATCAAAGAACATAATGAATTAAATATTAATAAAAAATAATACATAAGTAAAAACTGTGAAATTCAAGAAAGAAAAAGAAGAAAATTAAAAATTGTACAGAAATTTTGTAGTAAAAAAATAAAAATGTGAAGAATGTTATAGAAGAAAAATAAATTATTAAAATTGTTGAAGGGAAATATTACTTGATGACTAAAAAGTTCATAGAAATAAATAACAAAACATATGTTTAATATATATATACATATATATATATATATATACAGGGTGTCCCATTATAAAACATCCAGTCGAATATTTCGAAAACCAAGCCCGGGAGAGAAAAATTTTTCAGACAAAAGTTATTTGGTTTTGAGGGGCCCATAAGATGATACCATTGGTTTGACCTTGAAGAATTATTTGAAAGTTACATGAAAGTCACCTCAATTTTTTTAAATGGCATCCTCTATTTTTTATTACATATTCTTGTAGCTGACCTCGAGAGCTTTCCAAAACACTATAATAAAGTATTTTTTATTAAGTATTTTCCGAGTTATAAAGCTTGAAATAATTTCTTAATTTTACATAAACTGTAAAATATCTCGTAAAATATTTACTTTTCGATGACCTTACCTCAATACTTTTATGCACAGAATAATGAGAGGAACCAATTGGTGTCAAGAAAACACATAGTTGTTTTTAAGAAAAAATATGCAATTTGTAACTAACAATTACATATTTTTTCTTAAAAACAACTATGTATTTTCTTTACACCAATTGATTCCTCTCATTATTCTGTGCATAAAAGTATTGAGGTAAGGTCATCGAAAAGTAAATATTTTACGAGATATTTTACAGTTTATGTAAAATTATGAAATTATTTCAAGCTTTATAACTCGGAAAATACTTAATAAAAAAATACTTTATTATAGTGTTTTGGAAAGCTCTCGAGGTCAGCTACAAGAATATGTAATAAAAAATAGGGGATGCCATTTAAAAAAATTGAGGTGACTTTCATGTAACTTTCAAATAATTCTTCAAGGTCAAACCAATAGTATCATCTTATGGGCCCCTCGAAACCAAATAACTTTTGTCTAAAAAATTTTTCTCTCCCGGGCTTAGTTTTCGAAATATTCGACTGGATGTTTTATAATGGGACACCCTGTATATATGTTTAAAAAGAAAGATAATAAAATAAAAGAGATAAAGTAAAAGTACAATAGATATATACTCACTGCATTTTCATATATATATATCAATGCCTTTCTGCAGAACTTCATTACCGAGTACATGTTGCAACATGCGTAATATAACAGGTCCTACAACAACTCACATTATAAAATCAAATACATAATTATATAAAGTTATTTAAAGCTTTATGACAGATTTTTTAAAGATTTACAATATAAAAATTTTATTTACTTTTTTATTTTTGTAAAAGAATAACATGTAATTAAATTAAATGCAATTAAATTAAATAAAAATATAAATTTTTTGAGAACTTTAATTTTTTGTTAACACTATTACGTTAACACCATTTGTTAACTAATTACGTTAACTATTATTTATTCAACATTGCTTACCTTTCAGATAATAAGCAAAAGAGAAAAGTGAATTACTATCAGAGATATTATTGACTTCTGAGGTAAGAGATTTCATAAATGTATTGACATCCAAACGGAGACATTCTTGTAAAGTTTGGACCACGAACAAATCTATCATACGGAAATCTGGGACAGTCTAGAAAAATGAGTTATTATTAACAACATTTACGAGTGATGTCGGTGTTATTATTTTACATACACATCAAATTTTAAAATATTGTAAAGATTTCTTAAAATTACACACATGTCATATAAATATAAGAAATTTTCTTAAATAACATAAAAATTCTACTCTTTTTAGAACTGTGTTATGTCTAATTTAATTTATTTATTTTTTACAAAATCCTACTACGGATTAAGACATTAATTATTAAGACACTACCTTATTGAGAATATTTATTCCGAGCAACGTAGAAATACCTTCATGCAACCACAAGTGAGACCACTGTGACGAGGTGATCACAGAACCAATCAATTGACCTGCTACTTTACGCGCTATTAAATGTGAAATCTCTATTTTGCGACCAATAGAATCTATTTTTTCATCGTAGATAACATTTGCTTCTCTAAAAATTTGTTTATATTATTTATGATTAATGAAGAATCAGTACACACACGCACGTATTTAATATACCAAATTATACATATATAAGT
This sequence comes from Crematogaster levior, assembly GCA_901521435.1. NCBI lineage: Eukaryota > Metazoa > Arthropoda > Insecta > Hymenoptera > Formicidae > Crematogaster > Crematogaster levior. The sequence continues at coordinate 239,252 of CABEGB010000758.1, forward strand.
GCTATTAATCTTTCAGTTTTTTCGTAATAGCAGTGCGTGAGATCTTGAGAGATTCTAATTTATCAAGTTATACTTTTACGCCTAGAACTCGAGCACTGTACGTTCGCACGTGCGTGCGCGTGAGCGTCCGTGCGTGCGTGTTTGTATGAGTGTGTACACCTATGTACATTACCTATAAAATACTATTTGCCATTTGTCTGTTCCATCGTCTAGCCATCCTGGAATCACGATGTGCTGCTTACTTAAATAATCCTTCAAATATGGCCACTCATTCTCAAAAGCTTGTGTAAAATTTCCAATTATGTTAACTGCATATTTTAGATGTTCTGCCATCTGCCATCTACTCAAAATTTCATAACCTATGAAATTAATGTTTAATTTGGGGTACAAGGACATTAGTACAATCGCTATGTGATAAGTGGTTATCGCAGGAGTAGTAGAAAAACGTGCCACGATTCCATCTTTCTCAACCCATGTACTAACAGTTGGCATATTTGAAAAAGCAGTGTAGTTATAATTAAACTTTAGGCTAATTGTAAAATTAGCTTTAAATCTTGGTTCGTCCCAACCAAATAAATATAAATGTCAGAAATAAATGTCGTGTTCCAATTCCCGAATTATGTGTTGCAATAAACCATCTACAAAATTTTAATAATGTATGGTATAACAAATAAACAATAAACAACAAACAATACAAGACACTAATGCGTTTTCAGTGCGTTCCTTTTTTATTGGATTAATTGTCACAAGGTTTCCATCGGTTGCCAAATCGATTAAAAGAAAATTATTATATTATAATTAATTAATAGATGTATATAGAGTATAGATTAAAGATTTATTTTTTTAATGTTTTTATTTCAGCACTGATAATTCTAAATCAAGCTCAACTTGGTCTGAAAGTATTTTAACCATTCTTAACTTTGGCATTATATAAGTACAAATTCATTACAAAATAATATTTCATATTATGATAACATTTTTATTCACAAATGTGTATGAGATGAGAAGATTTTAAGATGACACTCATTAAAATATAAGATGGAAAAATTGGAAAATTAAACTTTAATATTTTGTGTTATGAAGTGCTGTGTAAATGGAAATGTTATTAAAAATTTTTTATACAAAGTATTTTCAAAATAAAACATCTTGTTTTAATTTCTTAACAGAATTTGTTAAAGACTTGTTAAAATAAAATCTACGCTGTAGACGTTCATGGAATATCGTTGATTATTATTAGTAGATTGTTTTTGCAAAAAAAATCTACTACTTTATTGCAAAAAAAATCTACTACTTGTTATAGATATATTAATATAATTTTAGACTAAAAAATTTAATAAGATACAACGTAGTATCATATAAACATAGTAATTATTATAAAAACCAAGATTACTCTTACACCGATGAAAGAATTCTATATTTTAAGAAATTGCAAACTTCTTTCAAAACTCAAGGATTGACTATTTAATAAAGAAAGTCGTTTATTTTATTTATTTTTAGTTGCATTTGTTTTTTTCATTGTGAGCTATAATAAACTCATGATATAAAAAATGAATAAATTCAATTTAGTTGGTTTATTAATAAATATCATAAGTCGACAAAATCTAGAACAGAAATGTGCTTCATAAATTGACAGTATTTTTTCCTTTTTTTCCAATTATTGTATTATAATTATATTGTATGTATTTATTACATAAGACCATCGAAGATGATTTTAATGAAAATCAAAAAAAAATTATGTTTTTTGAATATATTATATTACACACATATATATGAGGCGTCCAGTTTCAAAACTCGCTAAAAGCACTTTTCTCATTTTTTTGAAACGGGACTTTGAAGCAGTAGGGGTTTGAAAATGAATGAGTTTTGGAACTGTAAGAACTTTTTGATGCAAAATTTGGGCCATTTAAGTAATTTTTGAAACGTCAACAATTTATCATATTGTAGTGGTCTCTATTGACAATCGATTCCTTTTGCCAGCTCAAAAATTTAAAAAAATGACTTTAGCGAGTTTTGAAACTGGACGCCTCATATATATTATATATATATATGTATACACATATTATGTTTACATACGTAGTTTGAACATATATGATAGCACATACAGTAAACAAAAATTGAAAAGAAAAAATGGAAAAGAAAGCCGTTATTTTACCGCACATATGCGACATATGCACATACACATACATGAGAATTTCAAATTCTCAGCATAGTATAATAGATTTGATTTGTGACTATTATTATTTGAATTTTAATACTTAATAGTGTTTATAGAGTAATAAAATGTTTTTATACTCACTCCTTACGTCCCTCTTTGTTTACATACGAAGTTTTGAACAAACCTCCGGTATTAGATATAAGACCTATAAATGTGATATTCAAAAAATAATAGTGTCCAGGTAATAACGTATGTTTGAAATCAAGACTAATAATTTCTTGTTGGTAAAAATAAGTAATGCTAAATATTTTGTGCTTTAATCCATGTTCGTCAGTCAACGTCGCTTTATCTACATTCAAATTTGCTGAGTGCGAACGTATGTTTCGTGCACATTTGAGAATGTCGATGTTTACAAGGCATGTGCCGTGAAAAACATCTTTTTCGACGTCTAATTCTAGTTCAATATTATAGTATCTCGGTCGTAGATATACTTGATCATAGGAGACATCTTTATAAAGAGACAAATCGAAATCATCTGCAGGTTCAGCTATCGCAGTGCAGAACTCAGTGTTTAGATTTTCATCAGGAGAAAAAGCCGTGACAAAAATTAATATTAGATGGCCACTTAATAACAATGTTATAAATTCCATAGCACTTTTCCAGATAGATTTCTACTCTTTATAGGAATGTATCTTTTTACTTACAAGGGAAGTGTCACGACTGTCCGGAACCGATTTGATTCTCCTTTAAATATGTTGTTATATATACAAATCTAAGAGACACGTATTTTTTTATATGGGCCACTTTTGACTTTTAAGGGGTAAAACACCCCTTTGAAAAAAAACGGTTTTTATCTTTCAAGGCGAATATCTTTGAAACTATTAGAGATAGAAAAAAAATTCAAACGGGGTATTAAATGGCTTGATGAGTACTACAAAATACTGTAAAAAAATTTTTTTTCTTTTTTTTTTTTCAAAAAATCTTACCCCTTTAACTGTTTTTTCAAAATTTTTAATTTTTGTTTTCATCAAATTAAAGGTTATTTTTTAACGAATTCATCCATGTATATTAAAGTTATGTTGCGTAATATCATTTTTGAGAAATCATTACAAACCCCTCCGTATATACGTTATTCGTGCTCGTATCGTATCTACTATGTGCGTAAGTGTAATAATTATCGTCGAAATACAATATTTAAAAAAATGTTAAATTTGTACAAAAATAAGCTTTTATTTGTGGCGATAAAAAAAATTTGAAATTTTGAAAAAAGAGGAATGGAAATTTTGGATTGGAATATTTTAAAAATTAAAAAAATTTTTTTTGCACTGTCTTATAAAGTACTCCTAAAATCATTCAACTTTTATTACATGATATTTTTCTAACAATACAGATTATAAAAAATATTAAGAATTAGGGTAGAGTTTTTATTGTACCTTCTTAAAATGTATCAAAGATTGCAATTTTATTATATTATTGCGTTCATGCAAATTTATATTACTTTCCAATAGTAAAACAGTATCTGAAAATCTTTTAGCAAAAATTGTTCCAAATTCTAAATCCATAAACATCTAATGGTTGTATTTTTCCTGTAGTACTTTTCGGTATTATCATAGTAGTAACATGTTTTCCTGGAGATGTTAAATCCGAAATAATATTGGGGCAATGTCCAGTCCATAAATTGATACGAATAACACTATTAGAACGTTCGGAAAATAAGCTTCTTCTAATCACATTTTATTTAAAATGGTCTGTAAAAAACATAAATGTTAATTTAATAGTTTTCTTACTATTATTACATTATTAAATCAAATGTAAAATAGTCATAAAAAGAAATTTATACCTGATGTCATTTTACTAGAATTTGATGCTTTTACAACAACATTTGTTGGTCTAAACAGGTTTTCTTCTACTCTTAGTCCAAATTTACCATCAGTTTCTTTTAATACAATAAATAAAGGTGACAGTAAATTGCCCCTACAAGATTCCAATGGTTGTATCGTGTATGAGTGAGTTGTTGATAATTCAAATTGCACGACACGTTCTACTGTCTTTACTTCTTGATGTGACAATGATCTTCCAGAATGAATTTCCAGTTGTCCATTATAATTCAGATCAAAGTGGTTTCCATTGGAAATTTTCAGATCCAAACTGTTCAATAAGAGGTTTTACTGTTTTCAGAAAATCGTCACTTGTTTTTTGCAAATTAACGGAATCTTCCAATGTTCTTCTGGTGATAAATTTTGTAACTTTTCTTGAAACAATTCGGTGAGACTTCTTGAATCTTGATATCCAACTGTGAGATGCTTTAAATATAGGATTTAAATTTCCTATTTCTTCTTGAGCTTGTAAAGCCCATCTTTTTAAATCAATATTATGAACCATGAATCCTAATTCAATCACAGCAGTAAATTTATCATATGTAAATTAATATGTAAATTAAATTTCGAGATATAAGATAATTTTTCCATACGAGTTCCACTTGATTGTAATTGTTCTTCTCATCGCCTTAACTGACGTTCAGATGAAACTATTCTAAAATGATTTTGTACTACTTTTAGAGAACAATTTTTTTTCTCGTTCTCTTCTCTTTATTTCCTTCGTTAGCATCCCAATTTCGCCAAAACTCAACAGCTCGTCTTTTATAAGAACTGTCAAAATCTATATTATTACTTGAACATTGAAGATGAAAATTTGAATTATCTTCATTCCATGTTTGTTCGTCATCTTCAATTATTTCAAACCGATGAAATTTATGAGGTTCTTCATAATCAAGAGATGTTTCTTCTGTTATTTCCAATCCATTAAAATGAAAAATGCTATCCAGCAATAATTTTTGTATGTTTTCTTTTAATTCTATTTCTGCTTCAGTCACTGGCGTTTCTGTTAGATATATTGAATTTATTGACACTAATAAAATAATTATTAAGTGTTTACATAATAAACTTATACTTTTTATGGCAAACTCAGCAATGTCACGTTTCAAAAAAATTGTCTGATAAACACGATGTCTGGTAAAGTTTAACATTTTTGATTATTAATCCGCTTAATGTTGTGAGACTTTTATTGTCTCTTAGATCTGTATATATAACAACATATTTAAAGGAGAATCAAATCGGTTATGGACAGTTGTGACACTTCCCTTGTAAGTATTCTTACAGAACTAGACTTTCATCTGCATTCCTCATACAAAGATCCTCGCTACATGAGTTTTTCTTTCCATTTTTCACTTTTTCTTTCTTGCTTTACATAATAGACAGCTTTTAGTGGTAAAACGTTACAAAGCATTTTTACAGAATGGATTTTTTAATCTTGAATGTTTGAAGTTCTGAGAACATGTCAATATTTGTTTAGATGTAAAATTTGACTATAAATATCACTTAATGAAATATATAACGTTTTATATTTTTATTTTTCAGCGTGAGGTGAAAAAAAAATTTCATGTCAAAACAGATTCACAAAGATTATTGTATTGTGGAAAACAGCTGGAAAATGGATATATCCTTGCTCATTACAATATACAAACTTTTAACAACTTTTAACTTTTAACTTTTATATTGTTTACGATAAAACCACAGATGGATGATGTTGAAAACAAAGTAATTTCTGATGAGAGTACAAAGAAGAAACTACAAGGAAAAAAAGAGGAATTGGAAGCTGCAGAGTTTGTATTACAAAATTGGAGATGCGGTTAATTGTTATTATGAACAGACTGGTGCTTGGTACGAAGCTATTATAACATATATTTACAAAGGAGATGAAATATTTTATAAAATATTACCCAAAAAATATCATAAATGAAAAGTTCAAGCCATGTTCAAAAATAGAAAACCCTCAAGAATTTGAATTTTTACAAATTTAAATGATTATCTAATAATATATTACCATGAAAAGTAACTGATATATTATACAAGGTGCCAATTCAAAGTGAACATACATAAAGTGTATATTATTTAAATAAATTAATAAAATAAATAATATAATAAATTTAATAACATATTACCACGAAAAATAACTGATATGTTATTCAAGGTGCAAATTCAAAATGAACATACATACATAAGGTGTATATAAGTAAAATTGATTAAAATTTGACTCTAAGTGAAAGTACATAAGTGATATGTTATTCTTAGTGCACAAAATATAAAAGTCGTTTATTGAAGTTTGATTTGAAATTTATACAAACCTGGACAATGAAAAATAGTTGCTTGTAATTCCAGAGTACTAATTTGTTAATTACTCGGAAAAAGAACATGGCGGCCTGCTCTCAAAAAACTTCGATGCGTTTCTCAGTATCCACTTAAGAATAATAATAATTACATTCCGATTCATCCGACAAAACTTGTCTCTGACTATTCAATAAGTTAGTAGTACTGTTAAATATCAATCACATATGTCACCCTGCCCAGAGAGAGAGAAAGAGAGATAATGCAAATATTTAAATTAATCATTATCAAAACACTGTTAAATTTTATATATGCACTTTAAGAAGCATGTCACTTACTTTTCAGAGTTCAAATTGTGGTAAATTTTGTATCTATATTTTAACGATATTTATTTCGCACTTGTATCTTGAATAATTAATATCTGATTTTTTATAGTTGTATGTTACGTCAGATAATCACTAATCTTTTTAAGCGTGTAGCTTCTTTGTACTTGACATGAGAACTTTTTTACTTATGAATTTTGGGTTTATTTAATATTTACCCGTTTCAAACAATATAACACTTTTTGATCAATAAATTACTCGCTGAAAATATGGCATAACAAATTCAAAATCAGAAATTGATATGAAAATTCGAAATTTTACTACAGAAAAGTTGGAGATTTTTAATCTAAACCATTTTCATAACTTTTTCATTTTAATTATTTATTCCATCCATCGAAAGTTTTTTGAGAGCAGGCCGCCATGTTCTTTTTCCGAGTAATTAACAAATTAGTACTCTGGAATTACAAGCAACTATTTTTCATTGTCCAGGTTTGTATAAATTTCAAATCAAACTTCAATAAACGACTTTTATATTTTGTGCACTAAGAATAACATATCACTTATGTACTTTCACTTAGAGTCAAATTTTAATCAATTTTACTTATATACACCTTATGTATGTATGTTCATTTTGAATTTGCACCTTGAATAACATATCAGTTATTTTTCGTGGTAATATGTTATTAAATTTATTATATTATTTATTTTATTAATTTATTTAAATAATATACACTTTATGTATGTTCACTTTGAATTGGCACCTTGTATAATATATCAGTTACTTTTCATGGTAATATATTATTAGATAATCATTTAAATTTGTAAAAATTCAAATTCTTGAGGGTTTTCTATTTTTGAACATGGCTTGACCTTTTCATTTATGATATTTTTTGGGATATCACCTACTTTTTAGAGTACAGATATATGAATCAATTGGTGCAAAAAAAACGCAAAGTTTAAAAAAAGTTATGCTATTTGCAATATGCAATTACGTATTTTTCTTTAAATATAACTATAAATCTATCCCATAAGAAACCTTAATTAAGGACACAGGTCCCGTATTTTTGCGATGCACCGTTTACAAGACATTAAATTTCACCTTCAAGGGGTGGTTTTTGAAAATTTTTAATAAATGATAAATTGACCCCATAAAAAACCTTAATTAACGGCACAAGTCTCATATTTTTGCAAAACACTGTTTCCGAGACATTAAATTTCACCCCCAAGAGGTGGTTTTTGAAAATTTTTTATGAATGGTAAATTAACCCCAGAAGAAACCTTAATTAATAACACAGGCCCCGTATTTTTGCGATGTACCGTTTTTGAGATATTAAATTTCACCATCAAGGGGTGGTTTTTGAAAATTTTTAATAAATGGTAAATACACCAGAAAGGGTGTGAAAGAGTGAGAGGGGGTGAAAGATGATGAAAAAGTGTAAGAAAAGCGAAAAAAATGAAAAAATAGAGAGAGGAGGGGGGGGAGGAAGGGGGGACGTGGTGAGAAAGGGAAATGAGGGGTGGGGAGGGTGAGTGGAAGTTGGGGGAGGTGTGAGTGAAAGGTAAGAGAGAAGAGAAGTACATACATGACTGCGGACAGAGAACAATTTTTCATGAAAAACATCACTTTTTGACCGTTTGTATATCCAGAACGGCTTGACCAATTTTTTTTTTTTTTTGGCTTAACTTACTCGTGGCGATGCCACCTTTCAGAATATGCTACATGCACTTCAAAATTTTTTATATTTTAATAGTTCTGTACCCCAAAAAATCGATTCTAAACTTTCTGGATAAGAGACTAGTAGCGTCCAAAATTTTGAACATGGCCGGAGACGCTACCGCGTCTCCTGATAAAAGCGAGAAAACAATTTTTGTACTGCAAATCTATATACGACCATGTGCTCGACATTCTGAACCATTCAACAAATTATTTGTTGGTCAAAAAGTCATGATTAATCATAACATAGATCATCCCAAGAAAATTGGATTGTGATTTGACTTCAAGATATTTGAAATACAGACAAAAATAGCCAAGAGTTGTTTGGACAATTACTTATCAAAGGGTATGTCTTTGTACTGCTGATGATTATTGTACCAATATATAAGACAAAATCATGGAAAGTTAAGGATTTATATAAAATTATTTTTAAAAAAATTTAATTTATATCAACAATTTTTTCTTTAAAGTGATTTCGAGGTTATCATTCAAAAAAGAGTGAAGAAAGAAATATACGCGATAGAAACACGCAAATTATTAACTGACAGAACTACAGAAGATGAATAGTTCATGATAAGTAACAAAATTAGACTTGTGGCTTCTGATTGTGAAGAATGCGAAGATCCTGAATTAAAGTGTCGATCGTGTGGCTGTAACATTTGCGCAGGCAAGGAAGATATAGATTCTGATTTGCGATGAATGTGATAATATGTTTCATACCAAATGTGTCCAACCCTCTCCCCTTAATTTAGATGAGGGTTTTGCTTTCTCACTCCCCCTCCTTTTGGGATTGTTCCCGACGCCCCTCTATAACGCACGAGGAAGGCCACCGTGAGGTTTTAGCCGGTAAGAGTCTGATATAACCCGCTCCCTCTCTCAAGGAGCAGGTATTCATAAAAATTTCCTCATGTTAAAAAAAGGGTGGGGGCACTTGCCCTACTTCCAGCTCATGTAGTTAAATATACTATACAAAAAAATACCTTATTTCAAAAATTTTGAAATTGACGCGCATATGGATCGCATATCACATTCAGTTTCAATGAATCAAACTTGACCTCAACTACCTACTACCAAAACAAATACATTCCTAATCAATGATGTAGGGATGGACGATTCACAATCGATTAATCGATGTTCGAATCTTTTTTTATTACAACATCGATTATCTTTTTGATTTATAAACTCAATTTAATCTTATGACGATAGTTTTTTAATCCGATACTAGTAATTGAGGTAGAGATGAGGGGAGAGATAACCAATGCTTCGAAAAATCCCGTTCACAAAATTTAATTACGCCGTCTATCTGCACTACATACGTGGCGTAATGTTAATAATTTTATATATTTTATATCATCTGAATCAGAGGAGAGAGAGAGGAGAAAAAATTTTTAATTCCTTTTATCCTTTGTCTTTAGTCAGATTTCGGAGAGGTTAAATTTAGGGATGCACCGGATAGTGATTTTTACCGGATAGCCGGATACCGGATAAACATATACTCTCGCGGCCGGATACCGGATAATCCGGCCGGATACTATTTTGTCGGATAAACCGGATATTATCCGGAAGAAAATGTTCCAAAAATGAAGTTAAATTATTAATCAAATAAAAAAATGAAATATTATTTATTTTGAAGAAACAATGTTTTATTATCTTTATTTTCAACTTAATCTAAACTGCAAACAATTAATTGAACTGTTAAACACTGAATTGTTAAACAATTAATTTAAAAATTAAATTTTTAAATTTTTCATTATAAAAATTAGCATTTTTGCATTGTCTGGAAGTAATTTATTTCGATTGTCTACATAAACGTTCCCTGCGGAACTAAATAGCCTTTCGGAATTTACTGAGGAGGGTGGAGCACTTAAATATTTTAAAACCAGGTTTTTTAAATTTGGAAATTTGGAATGATGTTTTTTCCACCACGATATAGGATTGTCTGTCCTTTTTATTAGAGCCAATACCAAATATTTTTGAAGTTCGGTATGATAAATTTGTTTTTTCTTCTTAAATCTGTCACTAAGTTTCCTTTGAAATTCAGCTTGCCCATCATCTATTTCTTTGGTAATACTCGCATTTGAACTTTCAGTATCCGACTTCGAAGAATTAATGATTTCATTGTAACATTTCCATATATCATTGTGAGCATCATCCAATGAAAACGAAGGCAACGAGTTTGAAGGTTTATCAGTATAAGATTTCTTCTTTTTTTCTTCCTCAGGCACAGCCATTGACAAAAGTTCTTCGACTATTAAATCTTTCATTTTCATTTCATTCTGTGTAAAACGAGTTTTGAATCTTGGGTCCAAAATTGTGGCTATTGCATAAAATTTATTATTTTGAATATCCAGTCCTTTACCCTCTTTACTTAAAAATCTCTTTCCTATTGATTTCTTAAGCTCTTGTTTTAACATTATAACACCGCTATCCAGTTCTTGATTTCTCTTCGATAGATATGTCATTAAGATTGTTACTGCTGGTATCACGTAACTTATACATTCTTTGTCAGCACTAGAGTCCTATAAGAAGAGAAACGCAAACTTGTTCCTACTTTCTGATTGGTCCGCCATGTTAGGACCATAAGGTCACGTGGTTTTGTTGATTACATCCAGTTAAAATATGTAGCGTTGGTTATGTTTATTTAAAAAAATCTAATTTCTTATGATCACAGTAAGTAGAAACTTTTTTTTCTTTATAACTGCTTTAATAACTGCTTTAAAAATTGACACTGACATTCGGTCCTAAGATGGCGACGGTAGCAAGGTGGGGATAGAGTCCTATAGGACTCTAGGTGGGGATAGAGTTTGCGTTTCTCTTCTTATAGGACTCTAGTCAGCACTAGCTAATTTCGTTATTTCCTCAAAGGGTTTCAAAACATATACAATGTTTCCAACGAGAGACCATTGAGTAGAAGTTAATGTAGAAATTTCATTATCAACTGCATAAGTCGATATAGCTTGTCGCTGTTCATAAAGTCGAGAGAGCATGTAGTAAGTTGAATTCCATTGTGTTGTAACGTCTTGTATGAGTTTGTGATTTGGAATATTTGAATATTGGAATAGTTGATTTTGTATTGTTTTTAATTTTGAACAAGCATGAGAAGAATGACTGAAATGTGTAACAATTCTTCAACTTTTTGCAATAACATCTGCAATATTTTTTTGAAGGAATATCGCATCGTGTATAACCAATTGCAAAGTGTGAATAAAGCAACTAACCTGTTCCAGGAGTTAAATCTAAAAATGTCATAAAAAATTATTATATTACTTTTAAATTATTAGTATTGAGTTTACAGTATTGAGTTTACAATTAGAACAATTTACAAATAAACGTTAAGAAAAAATGAAAAATCGTACTATAATCGTACTTAAAGCTAAAGTCATATTTGCAGCGTTATCTCGAACAATTGCATGAACTTTTTCTTTTTCTATATCTCATTCTTGTAAAATGTCATTCAATATGTCAGCAATATTACATCCTGTGTGACTTTGGGGAAAATGTTTTACGCTGATTGCATGTATTTCTTGTTCTATATTTGTCATAGATATAAAATGAGCAGTTAAACTAATGAACGATTCATTGTTAACCGATGAAGTCCAGATATCTGTTGTAAATGAAATATAAGCTGAATCCTTTAATTTATCTTTCACTTTTCTCTTTAAATTCTCATAAATATTGGCATCATTATATCCGAAAAGTATTTTCTGCTTGGAATTTTATATCGTGGACATATGTAATTCATTAAACGAATAAATCCATTTCTTTCGACAATACTAAAAGGTTCTGCATCTAGAGCCATCATTTCACCTAGAAAATTAAGAGAAAAATAAAAAACTTTCGCTTTTCAATAAATTATTATAATTTCTTATTATTTATATAACAAATTATTGTTACGCGTACAAATTTTTGTAGATATTTCTTTTGATTTAGCATTGTTGATATCCCATGGTTTAGTTCGCTCTAAACTTTGTTGCATAGTTAGCTGCAAATCTTCTTTTGATGTTGAAGAGATTTTTTGTTTATTTTCAATGCCAGACTCGTCAGAAGTTCCATCGTCTTGATTTTCATCTTGAATGAAAATGTTTTTATATTCTTTTGGATGTAAATATTTAATATGATTCCATAGTGGTTTCGTCGAATATGATTTTGTATTTTTTCCCCGAATTATTTGTGTCGTTTGTGATGGACACAGCTTACAATCAGCTTTTGATTGATTTTGTTCGTTGATTTTAAAAAAATTCCATATATTGGATTTCAATTTCAACATTATTCTCACGTTCTCACACGTTGATAACCTACACGATTTCAAAATAAATTAGATTTCACAATATAACTTACACGGAAGAGGCCAAGAAATATATATATGTATATTTCTTTGAATAAAATAAAATTGTCTAATAAATGTAAAAACATTGAGTTTTAAATGTTTAAAATAGAAAAAAATAGGACATCTATTTTCATGTCCACGCGATTACGTTGTTTCGTTCGTAATATATTCGTGTGGATCTAACCTGTTACTTGTAGTTTCACGTTAACGTGTACCGAATATTCGATTTGAACGTTGTGTCTGTTAACTGCTTCCACATTAATGTGAACCCAAATTTTATTGAAATACCATATACACGTAACACATGCTAATCTTCCACGCGATTAGGTTAGGTGTTATGCATGAAATGTATAACAGAGCATAAGCATAGCATAAAATCGCTGGGCCAATGAGCATTCAGCATAAAGTTGCCATATTGATTTACAAAAGATTCTCATTGGTCCAGCGGCCTCATACTACGCTTATATCGTTATACATTTCATGTGCTATAGGCTCAAATCGCATCAATTTTGCAACACTACCGATAAAAATTTTTTATCGACAGTGTCTCAAAATTGATGATTTATAATTCCATAGATGAAAATGGACGTTGGTGACGCTAATGGTCAAAAAAGGCCAGGATGACCGCTCTCAGGCTACTCTCTGATCGAAATAAGCAATGGTGTTAACATCAGACTATCTGGCCGGATAAAAGAAAATATCCGGCTATCCGGTATTATCCGGTCTCTACCGGATAATACCGGATAACCGGATACATATCCGGTATCCGGTGCATTGCTAGTTAAATTGGACACAGTGCGATTAGACACAACCATTCACATCAATTAGTTAAGGTTACTAGTACGACCAAACAGCTTTATTTGCAACTAACCAATAGCATTATGTACAATTAATATGTACCCAAATTGCAATCTTTAATCTTCGGGTTTGTTCGCGTTGCAATACCCCAATATGCTCCTACTCACTCCAATACGCTCCAATCTATAGTATACGTAACGTAATACTATAGTTTGGAGCGTATTGGAGCGAATAGGAGCATGTTGGGGCAAGCGACGCGAACAAACCTTTCAACTTTCAATAGTCTAATGCGTCGTCTACATGGCAGCAAAAGTATAACTATAAGAAGTAAGAGTAAAGGCGCGGTCCCATGGTGCGGAACGTATGCGCAATGCGGAATTGACGGAACGTTCGTGATTGGTTCTATCTGTTTTATGTTCGTTCTGCCGATTTTTGTCCGTAAGTTTTTATTTTATGCGCATTTATTGATACGGAACGTACGGAATTACTTGTGCATGTGTGTGTCAATCAAAAAGGCAAAAATGTTGACAGTTGAGCAAACATTCGTACGAATATTATTAAAATCTTTAAATTTTAAATAACAAATTAAATCTTAAATTAATAATTTTATATTATTGCAATTTTTTATATTATATTAAACAACTTTACAAAATATTATAAGTTTATTACTCATACGGGAGTTTGAGGTTACGATTGCTTATTATTTTCTTATAGAATAAAAAATGTGGGTATTATGGATACATTCTTCCACATTTTAATTTTAATTTACTTGAGCACTCTTGTTTTAATTCTTTTAACAAAGACACTGATTGTTTAAATGTACATACATGGCCAATCTATACTTTGTTCATGTATGATGATATTATATAAGTTCAAACTTTTTATTTAATTGTAATGTGTATTTAAAGGCACATTAAGTGTAACTGAAATTTTAAAAAGATATATCTTCGAGATTGCTTTTTAAAGGCAAAAAAAGGAACATACATACAGAGTGGATCTGCTGCTGAAGCATTAAATTGTACACAAAATTTTTTTCGCTTTTATGAGCAGATGAAGTTTTTAGATAACATGTTAGAAAAAGGTCCATAAGTTTAATAATGTATAATATTGAAAAAGGTTAATAAGTTAAAATAGAGAAACACTTCTGACTTGATTTTGTTATTTAGTTTTTCGGCATTTAAAATTGTTGCAATTAGTATATCCATGCAGCAATAATTCTTCTCTCTAAGGCTCTTAAGTATTTTTCATTAAAACATTAAGGGCCAATTTCATCGTCGGTTTGTCTCTTTTTCTTAAACTTATCTGAAAAAGAAGATATAGTTTAACCTTTGACTATATATCTTTGGACTGCTAATGCCTCACTTTTCCATGTAAAAACGGCGATCCAAAATGTCAGAGCCTCCCAGTGTTGCTACACGGGCCGCGTTTTGGCGCATGCACAATGGCGCTACAGCCGTTACTCCAGTGGTGTACGCAGTGGCTACATGTGGGCGCGAAATACTGGGTTTTGGCGGGATGAAGAGGTTATCAGGCGGGATGAAGGCGGTTAATTATTAAGGTAAGTGATTAGTTGTATGTTATTAAATTATTATTAATACTTAGAATTAGTTTTAATAATAATTAGTATGTGATATTATTTCTGTCTTATTTTCTAAATTTTATTGTATATATTATACATTACTCAAAAAAAAATAGGGAACACTTTCCAGACACCAAAAATTAGGCTATTTTCAAATGGCTGTAGCTCGACGAAAAATCATCGCAAATAAAAAATTAAAAAAGCATTTTGAAGCTTGAAGTTTCAACTTTAACGCTGTATTGACAGATTTTTAAAGTTTTTTTAACTTTCTTGTCTTACGCAGTAAAAAAGCACACCTTGTTTTGTTCCTTAAAATTTCGCATTTTTGACACTTTGCAGCTCAACAAACGAATTTTTTTCGAACAATTCAAACAAAGCCTCATAAACTACAACATTTTGCCTACAGAATACTTTTTTTAAAATTTCCCTACGATTTTTTTTGACCGAGTTACGCAACTTTGAAGCTAAACCTGCACTTTTTACAAATGATATCCGTAAAAATCATTGTAGACAAAAAAATGAAAAAGCATTTTAAAGCTCGAAGTTTCAGTTTAACATGCTATCAATGGGTTTCAAAAATTTTCTCAATTTCTCAGTGCTACGCCCCCCAAAAAATACATTGTTTTTTTCCTTAAAATTACGTATTTTTGACGGCTTGTAGCTCAATAAAAAATTTTTTTCTCGACAACTGCAATGCAAGTGCCATAAAGTATGACATTTTCTCTACAAAATGCTTTTTTTTTTATTTTCCTACGATTTTTTTTGACCGAGTTGCAAGACTTCAAAAAAACACATTTTTTACAGTATATTTTTCCGAAAAATGACGTTTACCGCCGACATTAGCATTACCCAATGTGCACCACGTGGAGGTTGCCGGTCGGATTTTTGCACATCGTGTGTGTGCGTGCGTGCGTGCGTGTGCGTGAGGTCGTGATTTTTGCACATCGTGTGCGTGCGTGCGTGCGTGCGTGTGTTCAATATTGTGTATTTCCTCCTCTCTGATCAATTACCGCTTGCAAGCGTTCTCGCATATTGATGCATCTTGCAATCCGATCTTGCGGAATGTCTTGCCAAATTTGTATTAAAATTTCTCTCAACTCTTCTAAATTTCGCGGCTGTTCCTCGCGACGCCTTAATCGTCGTTCTATTTCATCCCAAATGTGCTCGATCGGATTTAAGTCCGGGCTATTGACGGGATGATTTAACAATGTAATAGCGTGTCGTTCAAAAAAACGCCGCGTTACATTCGCCGTATGAGGACGAGCGTTGTCCTGCATGAAAATTAAGTTCCGACAGCTCCGATTTATGACAAAACGTGTGGTCGTAGAATGTCGTTGATATAACGGACACCCGTCATTGCCGGAGGTGGCAGGATCACTAGATCACTTCAGGCCATCCAGGTTCGCCGGGTTGTCCTTTGAAACTGCCCGCAGATATTCTCGGCTTTCCCCACGGACCCCGCATCGTCGAACGCGTATTCCCTTTCCCCACGGACCCCGCATCGTCGAACGCGTATCACCTTTCCCCACGGACCCCGCATCGTCGAACGCGTATCCCCTTTCCCCACGGATTCTGCATCATCGAACGCGTATCCTCTTTCCTCACGGATCAAGGATTGGTGAATGGAAGGAAAGAAAGAAAGAATTTAAAATTTTTTTTAATTTTATTTATGAAAAATAAAAAATTTATAAAGGTTAATTAAAAAATAAAATCAAATAAAAAAATATATTTATATAAAAAATGTAATATATGTAATATATTCTTTTTTCTCTAATATAAACTTTCCTCCGAAAGTGGCTGATCCCAATCCCAATGATCTTCTTTGTACGGTCGCATCCCGAACAGTTGCGTGAGATTAAATATGTCATACGGTACATGCATTAGTTCTAATTTTTTCTGCTGAGGCAAATCATACCATATTGATAACAACCGTTCACGTTCCTCACGTCTACGTAAACGGATGAACGGTCTTTCCCTAATATTTATAAAACCTTGAAGCCGTATATCGACTTCAGGGTAACCCTGAAAAAAGAAAAAAAATTAAAATTTCTGAAAAAAATTAATTAGAAGTGCAACCATGTGTCATACATACTTGATAGTTAGGGATCCTCACCCTAACTTCCTGTCTATGCGGTATTTCTACCACATGTATTTCGTTTATCCACTGCAAAAAAAATCACACAACACACGGTTAAAAAATATAAAATATAAATTATAATTAACTCTCCTATAACATGGTACATCAAAAATACAATTTCGATATAAAATACAATTTTCAATATACCATGCTATACGAGAGCACACACTCAAGCACGCACGCACGCACGCTAGGGATGGGCGATACAATAGAAAATATCGATATTTTGTATCAATATGTATCGTATATAAAATATCGATGTATCAAAAATATCAAATGGGATATATCGATATTGGTAATATCGATATTATCAACTACTTTTCGACGAAAAATCATCGCAAATAAAAAATTAAAAAAGCATTTTGAAGCTTGACGTTTCAACTTTAACGCTGTATTGACAGATTTTTAAAGTTTTTTTAACTTTCTTGTCTTACGCAGTAAAAAAGCACACCTTGTTTTGTTCCTTAAAATTTCGCATTTTTGACACTTTGCAGCTCAACAAACGAATTTTTTTCGAACAATTCAAACAAAGCCTCATAAACTACAACATTTTGCCTACAGAATACTTTTTTTTAAATTTCCCTACGATTTTTTTTGACCGAGTTACGCAACTTTGAAGCTAAACCTGCACTTTTTACAAATGATATCCGTAAAAATCATTGTAGACAAAAAAATGAAAAAGCATTTTAAAGCTCGAAGTTTCAGTTTAACATGCTATCAATGGGTTTCAAAAATTTTCTCAATTTCTCAGTGCTACGCCCCCCAAAAAATACATTGTTTTTTTCCTTAAAATTACGTATTTTTGACGGCTTGTAGCTCAATAAAAAATTTTTTTCTCGACAACTGCAATGCAAGTGCCATAAAGTATGACATTTTCTCTACAAAATGCTTTTTTTTTTATTTTCCTACGATTTTTTTTGACCGAGTTGCAAGACTTCAAAAAAACACATTTTTTACAGTATATTTTTCTGAAAAATGACGTTTACCGCCGACATTAGCATTACCCAATGTGCACCACGTGGAGGTTACCGGTCGGATTTTTGCACATCGTGTGCGTGCGTGCGTGCGTGCGTGTGTTCAATATTGTGTATTTACTCCTCTCTGATCAATTACCGCTTGCAAGCGTTCTCGCATATTGATGCATCTTGCAATGCGATCTTGCGGAATGTCTTACCAAATTTGTATTAAAATTTCTCTCAACTCTTCTAAATTTCGCGGCTGTTCCTCGCGACGCCTTAATCGTCGTTCCATTTCATCCCAAATGTGCTCGATCGGATTTAAGTCCGGGCTATTGACGGGATGATTTAACAATGTAATAGCGTGTCGTTCAAAAAAACGCCGCGTTACATTCGCCGTATGAGGACGAGCGTTGTCCTGCATGAAAATTAAGTTCCGACAGCTTCGATTTAATGGCAAAACGTGTGGTCGTAGAATGTCGTTGATATAACGGACACCCGTCATTGCCGGAGGTGGCAGGATCACTAGATCACTTCAGGCCATCCAGGTTCGCCGGGTTGTCCTTTGAAACTGCCCGCAGATATTCTCGGCTTTCCTCACGGACCCCGCATCGTCGAACGCGTATCCCCTTTCCCCACGGACCCCGCATCGTCGAACGCGTATCCCCTTTCCCCACGGACCCCGCATCGTCGAACGCGTATCCCCTTTCCCCACGGACCCCGCATCGTCGAACGCGTATCCCCTTTCCCCACGGATCCCGCATCATCGAACGCGTATTCTCTTTCCCCACGGATCAAGGATTGGTGAATGGAAGGAAAGAAAGAAAGAATTTAAAATTTTTTTTAATTAAAAAGAATTTTTTAAATTTTATTTTTATAAAAAATAAAAAATTTATAAATGTTAATTAATCAAATAAAAAAATATATTTATATAAAAAGTTATTATGTAATATATGTTCTTTTCTCAACTTTCCTCCAGAAATGGCTGATCTCAATCTTCTTCGTACGATCGCATCCCGAACAGTTGCGTGAGATTAAATATATCATATGGTATATGTATCAGTTCTAATTTTTTCTGCTGAGGCAAATCGTACCATATTGACAACAACCGTTCACGTTCCTGACGTCTACGTAAGCGGATGAACGGTCTTCCCCTAATATTTATAAATCCTTGAAGCCGTATATCCACTTGAGGGTGGGTAACCCTGAAAAAAGAAAGAAAAATTAAAATTTTTGAAAAAAATTAATTAGAAGTGCAACCATGTGTCATACATACTGATAGTTAGGGATCCTAACTCTAACTTCCTGTCTATGCGGTATCTCTGTAACGAAGCGTTACTGCGAAAAGTCACCCCCGACATAAACAATTGTTTCCGCGCCGCACCAACCCGCCTGCCACCGACCTACCGGTATAAATAACGCCGAATTGTCAGAGTAAAACATGTTCCTTCCGACCAGCGTGCTGAGCTGGTCTATCCACCGGGACATAGTCTCCGGATCCTATCCGCCCGCGTGCTGAGCGAGCAAATCCTCCAGGGTGCGAGCTGAGCATCTACGAGAGTCGTGTGCTGAACGACAATTCACCGCTTATACTTCTGACCGACTACGCGCTGAGTAGTCTCTCTTAAGACCACGTGCTGAGTGGCATACCGCGAGTTGAGCGGCAACCCCCGCCTCGTGATGAGAGGCCCTCCACCTCTCCGATCATTCCCTTAATTCACGCCGCGAATTAATCCGCGACCGAAACGCCGAAGTGAGACGGAATCCGCCGATTCCGACTGATCTCCGTAACCAGAGCCGTGCCGCCGGAGTACCGCGACGCCCGCCGATTCCACCCGATCTCCGCGACTAGCGTCGCGCGCCGAAGGACCGCGAAGTCCACCGATTCCGACCGATCTCCGTCCGCGAGATCAGACCGCCGAACGCCGACGAACTGAGCCGAACATTTACGGCCACGTTAAGCCGTATTCACGCGCACTAGCGCCAACAGCGAAACTTAAAGCCGGCAGTACCGGATTTTGTATATAGCATAGATAAGTTAGTGTATAAGTATTAGTAATATAATAAACCTAGTTGTAAGATCAAACGAACGCCTCTTTACTCAACCTTCGATCCCACCGCCCGAACACTGGATACCCGCGGCTATCCGTAGCACAAAAATCCACTGTTACAATTGGCGCCCGAACAGGGACTCGAAGGTTGAGTGGGCGAACCCGCGCCGCAAAAATGCGACCGCCGACCACCACCGGGTGGGTATACCGCTTACAAAAAGATGAGCTCATCGAAGAGCTCGCGAATAGGGGTCTTCCTATCGAAGGAGGGCGAGACGAACTGCGCACGCGATTGCTCCAACATCTCCAGGAGGAGCCAGACACCAAGTCCAAGAGCGAGACTGGGGGAGAGACCGACGAAGAAGACGAGGACGAGGCAGAGCCGGAAACACGCTCGCGGAAACAACCACTCTACTAGACACCGTCCGCAAGTGGGGCTGTCAGTTCGACGGCAAGGACGGTATCGCCTTCCTCGAGCGACTAGAGGACCTGAGAGACAGCTATGGCCTGACACGAGAGCAGCTCCGGAAATGCCTCCCGCTCTTCTTTAAGGACCAGGCCCTTCTCTGGTACCGCAACAACCGCGGGGACTGGCGGTCATGGAAAGACTTCGAGACGAGCTTCCGGCAGAATTACGTGCCCGCTCGAAGCCGGTTCGAGATAGAGGAGACCATCGCACGACGCATCCAGGGGCCAAAAGAGACCGCACGGGAATATACCACCACAATACAGACACTAATGCGTCGACACGGCCAGATGAGCACGGAAGACCAGCTCGAACGAATTTATTTCAATTTGCGACCGGAATATCGCTTTTACGTCCGGCGAAGCGATTTCCGAAGTCTGACCGAGATGTTACAAATGGTGGAAGAATACGAAAGTAACCGGCGATACGAGAAGACGTACCAACCGCCGAAGGAAAAGAGCACCTCCGCCACCGCCGCCGCCGCCGTAGTACCCGAATACCGCCCGCAGGAATGCTGCTGGAATTGTGGCCAGAGGGACCACACCCGCCGGTTCTGCCGCCGTCCGGCTAAGCTCTTTTGCTCCCAGTGCGGGAAGGAAAGCGTTTTGACCCGCAACTGCCACGGGGCGGGAAACGCAAAAAGGGCCGAGGATACCAGGTGAACTCCCCGGCCGACAGCCGATGCCGAAAAGAACGTCGCCGCCTGACGCTCTCCCTGCCGAGCATCGACCCCGACAGCACCACCGATCCACGACCTAGAGGGATAATCAAAATACTTAGGGAGCAACACACGGCGTTACTGGATTGCGGGGCGGTCCTCTTATATATCTCCGAGGAGTTGGCCGCCCGCATCCGCCCATACGCCTACCGCCGCCACATCAACGCCGCGGTATACTTAGCAAATGGCCGGAAGGAAACCATCACCGAAGAAATCGTCGCTCCGATTCAAATGGGGCATTACCAGGGACGGCAGACCTTCCACGTGCTGGCCGGACTCAACCCAGACGTCATCGCCGTGGTCAAACTTCTGAGCAAGGCCGGATTCCAATGGACGTTGCCAGGGGTTGCCACCCTCCTCCCCGACCGCACCGACCCAACCGTAATCGGGCTGTCTGGATGCTCCGATCGGCAGAAAACGGAACTCCAGCAACTGCTGGACGAAATGCTGCCACAGTTCCAAGCATGCCAGGGCACCACCACGCTGGCAGAACACCGCATTCGTCTGAAGGCAGAACAGGCGCCGATACGACAGCGATACCGGACGTTTAATCCAGCGCTGCAGGGGGTAATTGATAAAGAGATAGACAGTATGCTAAAGGAAGGATGCATCGAACCGACGAGCAGCCCGTGGAATTCGGGGGTGGTCTTGGCCAAGAAGAAGGACGGACGGTACCGATTCTGCATCGACTTTAGGAAAGTCAACGACGCCACCGTCCGGGACGCCTATCCGCTGCCGCCTGTCCAGCACATCCTGGATCAATTGAGGGAAGCAAAGTTTCTATCGACGATCGACCTGAAGATATTGGCAGGTGCCACTACACCCAGACAGCCGTCCACTGACCGCATTCGCAATTCCCGGACGGGGCCAATTTCAGTTCCGGGTCATGCCGTTCGGGCTGCACGCCGTACCCACGTTCCAGCGACTGCTGGACCAAGTGATCGGTCCAGACATGGAGCCTCGAGCCTTCGCGTATCTGGACGACATCGTCATACTTGACCGCACATTCGAGGAGCATTTACGGAACCTACGAGAAGTGCTGCAACGGCTGCTGCAAGCAAACCTGCGGATAAACACAGACAAGTGCCAGTTCGGACGAACGAGCCTTAGATACTTGGGCCACGTCGTCGACCAACAAGGCCTGAGAACCGATCCGGAGAAGGTCCGAGCAATACTCGAGATACCACCACCGACAACACTACCCGCGCTGCGCCGGTTTCTGGGGATGGTATCATGGTATCAGGTTTATCCCGAACATGGCCACAACAACGGCTCCTCTGAACGATCTGCTCCACAAAAAGAAACGGTGGGAATGGGGCCCACAGCAGGAAGCCGCCTTCCGCAAGACCCGCGACCACCTTGCCACCGCGCCAGTACTACAATGCCCGAACTTTAATATACCGTTTGTACTGCAGACCGACACCAGCGATGTAGGATTAGGGGCCGTGCTCACACAAGACATCGACGGCCAGGAGCGAGTCGTGGCATACGCCAGCCGTACGTTACGGACTGCGGAGAAACACTACTCCGCCACCGAAAAGGAGTGCCTCGCCGTCGTATGGGGCATAGAAAAGATGAGGCCGTACTTGGAAGGGTACCGCTTTAAGGTCATCACCGACCACTTCTCGCTACGCTGGCTCCGCGGACTAGAAAATCCGACCGGACGGTTGGCACGATGGGCTGTGGCCCTACAACAGCACGAATTCGACGTGGAGTACCGGAAGGGGGCTCTGAATTATGTACCAGATGCGCTATCGCGCCAGCCTTTGGCGGAGGGGGAAGAAGTAGCCGAGGCTACAGACTGGGACCTCGCGGCCATCGCACCGGAAGAAAAATGCGCATGGTATAACCGAATAATGAAAGCGGTCCAACAGGAGCCACACAAACACCCGGACTACCGGAGAACGGGCAGTTGTACCGTCACATACAAGGACGGTTACCGGAGGGAGAAGACGACCCGACCGCATGAAAGTTTTGCGTGCCAAAACCGCTACGAGACCGCACGTTAATAGAATGCCACGACGCCGACACCGCCGGACACCTGGGGATCGCAAAGACCACCAAAAGGCTGGCCCAGAAATATTACTGGCCGGGGATGTTCCGACAGGCCACCGAGTACGTACGCCACTGCCAGAACTGCCAGCGGTACAAACCCCAGCAACGGACAACCGCGGGATTAATGCACCACATGGAAGTAGACGCGCCCAACCTCGTGATCGCGATCGATCTGATTGGTCCGCTACCGAGATCCTCCGCCAGCCATACATGGATCCTGATGTGCCAGGACGTCTTCTCGAAGTGGATAACAGCACGGCCACTGAGACAGGCCACCGCCGCAGCCGTCACACGAAGCGTGGAGGAAGATGTGATCCTCCGGCACGGTTGTCCGCACCGCATCATTACCGACAACGGCCGACAATTCCAGAGCCGCGAATTCCGCGGGATGCTTGCTCGCGCCGGAATTGAACACCGCCTGACGCCACCGTACTCTCCGCAATGCAACCCGGTCGAGCGAGCCAACCGCACGGTCAAAACAATGGTTGCCCAGTATGTCGGAGCAATCATCTCTGAGATCAAAAGCTGCCACAACTGATCTTTGCGGCCAATACCGCGATCTACGATAGCACCGGTTTCACCCCGGCCATGCTGACGTACGGCCGCGAGCTCACCGCTCCCGGCACACTGCGCGCGCAGCATGAAATCGGCCTATCCGACGACGCGGAGACACCAGTCCGCCCGACGGCGCGCGTACAGGAAGTAGAAAAGTTACGAGCCAAGTTCGAAGAGGCCCTGAGGCAACAACGCGAGGCAACGACACGACAGGAAAAATATTATAACCTCCGCCGTCGAGAATGGAAACCGGCCGTCGGCAGCCATGTGCTCAAACGGGAGCACCCGCTATCCCACGCCGACACCGGATTCGTCGGGAAACTCGCGCCACGATACGCCGGGCCATACACCGTACAAGAGTACATCTCCCCGGTCGTCGTACGGATCCGTGACGTCACCAATGTACAGCGAATAGAAACCGCGCACATTAAAGATTTGAAGGACTGCTCGAGACCAACGACCGACAACCAAGTATAAAGGGACGATGCGAACGATAACGAGTCAGAGAACATACAGAGTGCGAACGAAGCAAGTATGGCAAAGACGAAAGAAGGCAAGCCACTGGAGCCGCCACAAAGGCCAAGACGAGTTCCTCCTCCGGAGGCCACACCACGTGCAAGACCCTCGGTAAGCTTGGAGAACCGGGGACTACCACCTGCGAGGATCCGAGACCGTTCCACCGCTTCCCGACAAGAGCAACTGTACGCTGAAACCGTACAGGTGCTTCTGCTCTGACCACTGAGCTCGAGGAGCTCTTCGGATCGCTCTCGGATCTGGACGAGCCAGAGACGACCAACAGCCGCCCGGACGCAGTCACCGACCAGCCACCGCCGGGGCCTCCCGCGTCGGAGTTGTCACCGGGACCATCAACCGTCGCCGCCCGCCTCGTGCCCGCAACCGCCACCGCAGACAGGCCGATCGCAGGGTACAGCACCCTGCCAGAGACCGCCATCCGAGACGTGCCGTGGGGCCGGATACGCGTGGGTGGACGCTACCGCCACCGCACGAGCCAGGGCACTTATATCATCCGCCGAAAGCCCAACGGGCAGTATACTGTAAAGCCGCCAGAATAAAATCGTTTTCTTTATATTAGCGAGTTTGAATCTGCGAGAGGGGGGGTGTAACGAAGCGTTACTGCGAAAAGTCACCCCCGACATAAACAATTGTTTCCGCGCCGCACCAACCCGCCTGCCACCGACCTACTGGTATAAATAACGCCGAATTGTCAGAGTAAAACATGTTCCTTCCGACCAGCGTGCTGAGCTGGTCTATCCACCGGGACATAGTCTCCGGATCCTATCCGCCCGCGTGCTGAGCGAGAAAATCCTCCAGGATGCGAGCTGAGCATCTACGAGAGTCGTGTGCTGAACGACAATTCACCGCTTATACTTCTGACCGACTACGCGCTGAGTAGTCTCTCCTAAGACCACGTGCTGAGTGGCATACCGCGAGTTGAGCGGCAACCCCCGCCTCGTGATGAGAGGCCCTCCACCTCTCCGATCATTCCCTTAATTCACGCTGCGAATTAATCCGGGACCGAAACGCCGAAGTGAGACGGAATCCGCCGATTCCGACCGATCTCCGTAACCAGAGCCGTGCCGCCGGAGTACCGCGACGCCCGCCGATTCCGCTCGATCTCCGCGACTAGCGTCGCGCGCCGAAGGACCGCGAAGTCCACCGATTCCGACCGATCTCCGTCCGCGAGATCAGACCGCCGAACGCCGACGAACCGAGCCGAACATTTACGGCCACGTTAAGCCGTATTCACGCGCACTAGCGCCAACAGCGAAACTTAAAGCCGGCAGTACCGGATTTTGTATATAGCATAGATAAGTTAGTGTATAAGTATTAGTATTATAAGTATTATTTAGTATTATAAGTATTATTAGTATTATAAGTATTATTTAGTATTATAAGTATTATAAGTATTATAAGTATTAGTATATAAACCTAGTTGTAAGATCAAACGAACGCCTCTTTACTCAGCCTTCGATCCCACCGCCCGAACACAGGATACCCGCGGCTATCCGTAGCACAAAAATCCACTGTTACATCTCTATAACGTGTATTTCGTCTATCCACTGCAAAAAAATCACACAACACACGGTTAAAAAATATAAAATATAAATTATAATTAACTCTCCTATAACATGGTACATCAAAAATACAATTTCGATATAAAATACAATTTTCAATATACCATGCTATACGAGAGCACACACTCAAGCACGCACGCACGCACGCACACACACACACACACACACACGATGTGCAAAAATCCGACCGGCAACCTCCACGTGGTGCACATTGGGTAATGCTAATGTCGGCGGTAAACGTCATTTTTCGGAAAAATGTACTGTAAAAAATGTGTTTTTTTGAAGTCTTGCAACTCGGTCAAAAAAAATCGTAGGGAAATTTTAAAAAAAGCATTCTGTAGGCAAAATGTTGTAGTTTATGAGGCTTTGTTTGAATTGTTCGAAAAAAATTCGTTTGTTGAGCTGCAAAGTGTCAAAAATGCGAAATTTTAAGGAACAAAACAAGGTGTGCTTTTTTACTGCGTAAGACAAGGAAGTTAAAAAAACTTTAAAAATCTGTCAATACAGCATTAAAGTTGAAACTTCAAGCTTCAAAATCTTTTTTTAATTTTTTATCTGCGATGATTTTTCGCCGAGCTACAGCCATTTAAAAATAGCCTAATTTTTGGTGTCTGGAAAGTGTTTCCTATTTTTTTTTGAGTAGTGTATTTTGTTTTATTTTTTTTTATATTACTTTCATGGATTTCAAAAGGAGCGATTAAAAAAGTAAGACAATTTAATTATTCATGGCTAGAAGATAATAATTTTAAAGGATGGTTGGTTCCTTATCCTACAGACAATAAAGTAGTTTGTCTTTTGTGTGATACATCCATTAGATGTGCAAAAACAGATTTAATGCGCCATTCACAAACGTCTAAACACATAGAGACAATAAAAAAAACTGTCAAAGTCTGGATAATAGTGATTTAGATAATAGTAATGATAACAAAAAAACACAAAGAATTAGTAAAAACTGCAGAAATTAAATTATCAGCATTCTTTGCTGAGCATGTTGTTTTATTTTTTTTAATATTACTTTTATAAATTTCAAAAAGAGCGATTAAAATTTTATACTTCCGATCATTTAATACCGTTATTAAAAACAATTTTCATAGATTCAAAAATTGCACACGATCTTTTACTGGCTCGATCTAAACGTACTAATATTAATACACACATAATAGCTAAATATGAAACAGAGAAACTTGTTAAAATTTTAAGAAATACTAAATTTTCCATTTTAATAGATGAAAGCACAGATATCGCAGATTTTAAAATTATGTGTTTTCTTGTACGATATGTATCACCTATTGATAAAAAAATTAAAACACAATTATTAGATTTAATACATTTAGATGCTACAGATTGTTCTGCGATAAAGATTTTTGAAAGTTTTAAAAAAGTTTTAGAAGATAAAAATATTCCTATAAAAAATATTGGAATGGCAAGCGATAATGCTTCAGTCATGATTGGACGTCATAATTCTTTTGCATCATTATTACAGTTAGAAGTACAAGGTTTAATATTATTAAAATGCATTTGCCATTCTTCTGCGATTATAGCTAGTAAAGCTTGTGAAAAATTACCTGAATCTTGCAAGAATTTAATTAAAAATGTTGTAAATTACATATTGGGCAGTGCAAAAAGATCTGCAATTTTATATAAGTCTCAAGATTTTTTTGATATTAAAAAAAATAAACTTTTAAAATTATCAAATACAAGATGGCTCGTTTTGCATAAATATGTGGTTAGACTTCTTGATAATTGGGAAGTTTTAAAAAGTTTTTTTATTTTAACAGTAGTACAAAATAAATTACAATCAGCGAATATAATTTTATCACATTTAAACGATGATTCGATTAAGCTATATTTATTGCTTTTAAAATACTCATTAAACATTTTTAATAATTTCAATGCGCTTTTTCAAGCACAAACAATTTTAATTCATAAATTATTTGAAAGTAGTCATAATTTAATACGGTATTTTGCACGCAATTTCGTTGTTCCCGAGGCTTTGGCGGACATCGCTACTTTAAACGTAGACGATGAAAAAATCATATTACATCTTAATGATATATATGTGCTGTAACAAATATTCAAGATAATATTTTATATTATGTTTGTGGATTTGTGTTCGGGCACAGCCGAAAGGCTTAAAGCGCAGAGTCGCATGCCAATCGCGGTTTACGTTATCCGTGAGACGGCGCCATCCCCTGGACGCGTCAATCCTCGTGATCAATGACAAAATCAATATACCTGTGGCGCGGACTGTTTCCGCAGAGGGAGCGCTGTCGCTTATCGAGCTTGCGCGGGCCACGGGCCATGAGTCGTTCGTTTCCGTCTTCTCTCTCTTAACCGATCTCTCGGCGCAATCGGACGGACGGAAAATTCGTGCAAAGATTCTCTTTGACTTAGCTTAACGCAAGTGCGATAGTTCTCGAACAGTGATCGCATCCGAGTGAACAGCGTGCAAAGAGGAAGCCGGAGTTCAGGGCTAATTCGCTCCGGCTCATAACTTGTTCTATTCACCACGTGCTCGCCTCGTGGCTGTGGTGCTCCGATTGCCTGCGGATTCGCCGGACATCGGTGTCGCTCTTGGGAATTTCGTTGTCGCGTTGAAGATCTCCGCTCTTGTCGGCGAGGCAGGGCCTCCATCGACATTGTGGTCGTCTCCGTTCGTGATATCTAGGCCGTGATATCAGGTCGGATCGGTCTTGAACAAGATATTCGTCGGCGAAGTCTCCTTCGCGCGCCATTGTCACGTGATTGCGGAATGTTCTCGACCGTTCGAGGTCACTTTGCGTAAAGTTTCTCTTGACCTTGCCTATGAACTTTATAAAATAAACGCTTAGTGCTGTGAGACTCGTAAACTTCTACAGTGTGACATTATTCGGTCTCGATCTTCCGATCTCCGTTCTCAACCGATCCTTATCGTCTTTTTCTAGACGAGTCCCGGTGACCACGCTCTCTATTTCTTTCTCTGTCTATCTTACCGAGTGTTGCTGTTCGGCGACACTCGTACCTCGCGAAATCAGATCAAAACTCTTCTGGTCTGATTTCTGGTCCTTCGAGCTATCCCACACAATTTGTCATAAAAAAATTGTTTCAGAACATAACATGCGAAACCTGCGTGGAATCACTCCTACAAAATAAAGACAACAACAATATAAACTATACTTCAACAAATTTTAAAAATCGAGATGGTCTATTGTTTGTATGAAATTCTGTATACAAAATCATAAAAGCGACAGAACATGAGTTTACGGTGCACACTGGATATGTTTATTATTAATTTTATTTGCTAAATGAAAATAGCCCTTTTCTTGTAAACGAACTAGGTTTTCAATGAACTCCTATTTTATAAGGTTTCCATTGCTATCATATAAAATTCCTTTTGTGGCCCAAGCTGCTCGTATCAGCTTGAGCATATGTGCAGCATAAAAAAATATGATTATATTGTGATCGTGCGTTGAATGTCGGAAGTATGGCCTATTGTCGTATATATCTACATTTAACTCAGTGCACATTTTAATGTTTGCTGGAAGTCCATCAAATGTTAATGCAATAATGTTAATTCCTGACGGAGCTAAGAAATTTAAAATTCTTAGAGTAATTTCAGCTTGTTCTTGTGATGTTAGACCATCTATGTAAAAGTAGGCAACTGGTATTTTCCATCTTTCATTAAGACCTTTTTTTTTTTTAAGGATAGGGAAATCCTATTTACGGATACCCGCGGGCCCTGGGTTGAGGAGTGCGCCATGGACCCGCGGGTTATGTGGGACTCCTCGCAAGACACGGGCGGGAAGCAGCGGGGGGAGCCTCCAGGGGTGGAATAATTCCTCCCTTGGCCTCACCGCAACCACGCTTAAACCACGTCCTAAATGCGAGACTACCCACTAAAACCCCACCCGGTGGCCTTTCACGTACCCAAGTGGGGAGGGCCTGGGCATCACCATATGGCATTCTTCCAGACCCCGCCCGAGTGTGACCCTAACGGGTCTCCTCCGTGTATCAGGGGAGAGCCGGCCACCCCAGCTCTCCCCACCCTAGCCCGAGGGGCGCCGACCGATTTTGTATGAGGTGGGCCTCACACCACCCTTACGCAGGTCACCGCCCCTCCCAACAACCCAATGGGGACGAGGCTCCACCCAAGAAGCCACGCCTCGAGACACCTGGGAGGAGGGCTAGTCCCTCCGCCCAGGCCGGACCCCCACCCTTGTCGGGCCTGGACAGAACCAGGCCGTCCAAGGGATGGGGGCCCTTTCCTCCGCCGCCCCGGCCCCACCTCGGAAACGTCCGAGCGGCCCGGGGCGGCCCAGCCCGGTGGGCCCGGGAGTCCCGGGACACCACCGGCCCGTCGCTAACTGGGAACCCATCACCAGCGGACCCGGCGAACCGAGTCCACTGGATCCGGGCTCCCCCCTCCTGGCTGACCCAGTCCCTCCGAAGAAGGACCGGGGCAGCTGAATCCGCTCCGAGCCGGGCCCAGCCAGACCCAGAATAAGAGGGGGGGGGGGTTCTTCAATCAAGGATCCTCCCCACAAACCCTCCCAACCGAGCCAGGCCAGACCCGACCCGAAAACCCTCCGCCGTCCCGATCGTCCGAACGAGTTCACGACCAGGCAAAATGATTTTTGCAAAACACAACAAAGTTATATAAATATATATAGGCGACCGTGGCGCAGTGCGATATGTGCAAGCCCCTAAACTAAGAAGAAGAAGATAAATATATATATACATATATATATATAAAACATATATGTATATATATATATATATATATATATATATATATATATATATAACAATAAAATCAAGATATGCATGCAGATCTATATATAAAATCTGAACGAATAATTTCTTTTTGATGTATATTAATATAAATTATATTATGACATTAGATTCAGTGGTACTTCTTTCTCATCAAAAGAATAAAAAATAATATAATATAAAGTTAACTTTAAAATTGTTTTATTATATACGTATTATATATGGAAAAAAAATTTACAAATATTTACAAATATGTATATGGAGAAAAAGAAGAAAATTTTACTATTTTACAATATATTTTTGCAAACAAATTTAATTTTGAATATAAATTATTTATTAAAATAAATTTTGTAAAATTTAGATGTGTATTTATTAAAAAATTTTATATTAAAAATGGTCATAAAAAGTAAATTAATTCCTTATTTCACAAAATATTCAATGGACGGAATAAATGGATGAGCATAAAAAGAATTAAATGGAAAATTTATTTTTAAAATTATAAATGCTTTTAAAATCACATTTTGATTTAAAAAAAATTATTTTACATTATTTGTCACAACATTGTTTAACATAAGATATTCAATATAGATAATAAGACTTAAATAGAATATTCCTTCAGAATCAAAAAATATTTCTTTATTTTGCAAATGCTCATCTTGTAAGAAATATAAAAGATATATTATTTTTTTGATCCATGGTTATATGGTATATAAATTATTTCATCTTTTTTGCTTTCATTAAATTATTTATATTTATATAACACATTTGTTTTGCAATTATTAGTTGCCGTGTTAATGTACTTATATTTTTAAAAATATTTTCTATTTTTTATATATACTTGTTATAATGTATTAAGTAAAGCATGTACGCTTTTTCCAATGCACTAGAAGTATTAAGTAATTATTTTCGACTGTTTCAATTTTTGAATTTAATTGTATATTTTATTGTAAAAATAGATTTTTGAAATTTTCTGAATTTTTATATCTGCTCTTTTTCTTTAAAAAGAAGTTTATTTTATTTATTCAACTTTAACACAACCAGCAAAATATTAATTTAAAAAAGCGGTCTAAACTTTTATTTAGTACTTCTAGTGTAATGGTCACTTTACACTATTTACAATTTATAATTTATGTAAGGATATAATTCTGTTTATAAATTTGTGTATTGTATAGAAAACATGATCTATAAATGTATGTATACATTTATAAAGATATGTACACACACACATACACAAACACGCACGCACGTACGCTCTCACGCACGCACGCGTATATATTTGTATAAATGTACTTCTAATTTATCAAATATTTTTTATATAATTTTATTCTATATTATGTTGTGAATTTTAAATCGTGTAAAGTGATCTTAAAAGAACTATCGTAATATTCTCAAAATTACTCTTTTCTCTTTTTATCTTCTTCTGCCCTTTATTTTTCTTTCATATTTCATTTTTCTATCAATCTTTTATGTCTATCTTTTTTTTATTTATATCTATCTCTTTTACCTATCTTCTGTTCTATCTACATTCAATATTTATTTATTCATTCATCTATTCATTCATTTATTCACTCATTCATTCATTTTTTGGAAATGTAAAAAATTCTTTTCTTTAATTTATGTTATATTTAATTATTATGTTATATAATAACTAAATTATGTATTAAAAGTAAACAATATACAGTCGCTCGTTACACTGTCCGACACGAATTTTGGCACTTGAGCAATGAAAATGGATTTCGATAGGTTTTTTCCCGTAGAATTCGGATCCGAAAAGAAAATTAGCGAATTGGCTCTAGTTTTTGCAAAAAACGGTGTCAAATGTGCAAAAAAACGTGTTTTTGGCCATTTTTGAGTACCTGTAGAAAAATAACGCGAGCTAATAGAACCTTCTAAGTGGGATGAAATTAAAGCTTGAACCTTGGCCTTTTAAACTAAAAAAGAAAAAATCAGGTGTCATGACCTTGGGGTACTCGGGAACAGCTTTTCTATACGAGCGCGCACCAATTTCAGTACATGGTTTCCTCTCCGCGCGCATTATTCTCTACGTTCTCTAACTTACTAATCTGGGTGTTTTTATATAAATACTATTGTCTCTTCCGAATCGGGATTATATATAATAAAAGAATAATTTTATAATAATATTCAACAATAAAATAATATTCGTGTACAATATTATTTATTTTCAGTGAAACAGATACAAGTCAAACAAATACGTATACAGGGTTGGGCAAAAGTCCGGAAACGGTCAAATATCTCGAAAAGGATCAACTATAGCGAAAAATTGTAAATAGCAAAGTTGTAGGGCTTAAAAAAATGTACCTAATGATGACTAAAAATTTTACTTTGAGTGGAGGACGAAGATCATATAAAAGTCAAATTGAATTTTTTAAATGGAACTGCCTACTTTTTATTGCATATTCTTATAGCTTATCTCGAGACCTTTCCAAAACACTATAATAAAGTATTTTTTTGTTAAGTATTTTCCGAGTTATAAAGCTTGAAATAATTTCATAATTTTACATAAACTGTAAAATATCTCGTAAAATATTTACTTTTCGATGACCTTACCTCAATACTTTTATGCACAGAATAATGAGAGGAACCAATTGGTGTCAAGAAAACACATAGTTGTTTTTAAGAAAAAATATGCAATTTGTAACTAACAATTACATATTTTTTCTTAAAAACAACTATGTGTTTTCTTTACACCAATTGATTCCTCTCATTATTCTGTGCATAAAAGTATTGAGGTAAGGTCATCGAAAAGTAAATATTTTACGAGATATTTTACAGTTTATGTAAAATTATGAAATTATTTCAAGCTTTATAACTCGGAAAATACTTAACAAAAAAATACTTTATTATAGTGTTTTGGAAAGGTCTCGAGATAAGCTATAAGAATATGCAATAAAAAGTAGGCAGTTCCATTTAAAAAATTCAATTTGACTTTTATATGATCTTCGTCCTCCACTCAAAGTAAAATTTTTAGTCATCATTAGGTACATTTTTTTAAGCCCTACAACTTTGCTATTTACAATTTTTCGCTATAGTTGATCCTTTTCGAGATATTTGACCGTTTCCGGACTTTTGCCCAACCCTGTATATTAAATGCAAAGAAACGTTTTTCTCTATGTGCTTTTTGGAATGTGATTCCCCTGTATTTTCACGGATCGTTGTGCTTTCCGTTTATAGGTAGTTTCAGAAGAATCACGAATGAGCATCCAACAATAATCGGCTAGCATATTCACCGTAGATTTGCCCTGATACCTTTTCTCCATAGTAGAAATATCTTGGTGAAATCGTTCACCTTGTTCATCACTGACAATTGTTTATTGTTGTTATTGACTTGAATATTGTTAATGCTTGAAATATAATAAATGAACTTACAATTCAAAACACTCGTCAAATAAAGGATTTAGAGTTCTTTTTTTGACATTAGTTTGTTGCTCGACACAATGCTCGAACATTCGTCGTGGTAATAATCCAATTATTATAAAGGGATTGCTGAATTTGGATCTAATGGTATGACATCTCTGGCATTAATCACCTCGACGCAAAGAGAATCGTGATTTAAATAAGCTCGTACTATTAGAACTCGATATTCATAGCTAGTTGTGTTAAGTTGGTCCTAAAAATTAACACACATATATTATTAAATTATTATTAAATTGTATTGTTAATTAAACGCACATTCAGTTAATTAAACATTGTATGATGTACATTTTGTGTGCTACGCAAACTACATATTTGTATAACAAAAAATATTTTAAAACATATTAGAAAAAGTATTTGTAAAGATAAGAGTATTTTTAAATATATTGGTACAAAATTTTTCTATTTGAAATACAAAAAATAATTATATTATACTAGCTAACTTATATTACTAGCTAGCTTATATTATACTAGCTAATTAAACTTGGATGTCGCATATTATACCAGAAGACGTTGCTGATAATATCGATCAATCAAGAAAGTCCATTTTATGATATTAGAGGCGCTCTTTCACGTTCATGAAACTTTGACGACGTAATATCTCTAAAGGCGAGCCTTTATCGTCAGCATTAAAAAATCTGACTAATAAGTCAAGTGCGTCGTGCAATCTCTCGTAAAACATCACTGGTTTATCTTGCAAGTAGTAATGTTTTTGCTATTATTTTTTATTATTTGTGTAATTTAGATTATATATATACTTACAAATATATTGACTTAGAAATGTATTACAATACAAGTAGTATACATACAAATATCATCGAAATAATTTTATCAGGGTATAAAGGGTAGTCGTTTTTATTATTAATAAGAAAAGATTTCAATATTCATGCAATTATGATAAGAGCATAATTATCTCGACATTTCCATCCATTTGGTTGCTTAATTCAGGACCACCTCCCAAGTGTCCTGCAGAACTCGATTAAAATTTGCGGCTAGCAGAGCCGAGTTAAGTGCTACCAGATGAACATCCAAATATTTCACTAAAGATGCTATTGCTTCTATAGTTGGTAAATTGTCAGGAGATCAAGCCAAATGAAACATTGCCTTCTTCAGAGGTGATCTCATCTATAAACAAGATTATTGTTATATAATTCTAAACGCATTATCTACATAGCAATCTGACATTATTTATCGCCATTTTAACGTCAAAATGTTACCAAAGACATTATTTTAGCGTTAAAATAAAAACAAATAATGTCAATTTGCTGTCTAGGTAGTTACTTTGAATTTTCCATTATATGTAGATTAGGGTGGTTCTTATTTTATACTACATCGAAAATTAAAAAAAAATTTTTTTTGTCTCACCCCTTAAAATGATTCCATGAAAAAATAATTTCTATAAATGTTTATTTTAATCGAATAACGGGAAAGAGTGCCGAAGAGCGTCTAAATGTCCTAAAATAAAGATTTAATTCTTATGAGAGAGGATTAGGCCTACTGGGGATACCACTATAAAAAAAACGCACCATGCTATCTACCGCAAGGTGGTGAGGAAATGATAGCGCCTGTTCATTTACTCGCCACGCAGAGCCACGTAATAAACTGTCACAGCGCTGTCATATGGCGCTCGTTACTCCGCCTCTCGAAATCAGCTGTTACTCGTTGCTAAGAAGGAATTACACATATACACGTGCACACAAAAAGAGAGAATTTTCAAATCAGAAGCATAAAAATGTGCAACACTTCCTTTCTGTGTTTATTGAAATGTGCATGTATATGTTCCCGTTTGACATATGGGCGCTCGTATGGGCGAGTGAACATATGTGAACGCACCAAAAAGGACGGAAGGGTACAGGAAGGGGTTTC
This sequence comes from Crematogaster levior, assembly GCA_901521435.1. Taxonomy (NCBI): domain Eukaryota; kingdom Metazoa; phylum Arthropoda; class Insecta; order Hymenoptera; family Formicidae; genus Crematogaster; species Crematogaster levior. The sequence goes on from CABEGB010000758.1 coordinate 275,392, forward strand.
AGTGGCCGCCTGCTCTTCCCTCCTTCAACGTCTGTCGACGGATAAAGATTTTATAATGATTAAGTTTTACTAATAATCTAACAATGTAAGGAGCATCGAGGGAAGAAAGAAATCTAGTTGCTTTGAAACTAATAATTATGCAAATGTTGTGTATTTACACATCCCCAACATTTGTCTAAGGTGGGGGGGGGGGTGTTACGTCCTGTCTTAACGATTTCCTTCTTTCCAAGAAATAACCGTTGACTTACGCAAACTAGATAAATTAAGAAATAGAAAGAAATAGAAATGCAACGGTTATCTATTAACGAGCCAAGATAGTCCCTGAATTACGATGAACGCTATCGTTGAAAAATAATGATAAGTACTGAGCGGAAGCGAACCTTCTAAATAACATTTTAATGATTAGAACGCGGCACTCAAGTTTCAATAAAGGGTGACCCCGGATATCATATGGTTATGATCCGCATACCAGGAAAATAGAGCTCGTTAATGGGGAACCAGAAATTTACGACTAAGCAACAACGGTTTGTTAGAAATTGTATAGTTAAGACTAATAACGTAATTCTATAATAAGAATCGAAGGCCATAAGACATATGTTGCATATCCCATAAATTACATTACTATATTATTAATTGCACAATCCTATGTTCCAGTACATTTTGTAAAACTCCAGATTGAGATTGGGAATAGGGAAATCAGGATGGCGAGCGTGGTACTCACATTTCGTTTAAATCATTTATATAAATATTATATATCCATACCATGTAATATATTGATCTAATTCCCCTTGGATTTTAGGGAAAACCGACAGAATTATGGATATATACGGGTCGGACAACGAGAGCAGTCGATCCGTTGCGATCGTCATGTTGTCCATGGGTAGCACCAATGTGTACCGATTAGGCTTCATGTACATTTTTCTTTTTAAACTTTGAATAATGAGAAAATTTTTCTTCCGCGGCCGGCTGCATCATATCGTTATAAAAATGATAAACAATGTTATAGAGACAAGACATAAGCGATAACAAGAATGACAAACAAGAATGATAAAGCATTTGACATACTAGACGCTTCACGCAAGGGAGAATCGTAAAATGAACTTGTTCTTAGCTTAGCAAGCAATCTTATTGATTTTGGTACGATAAAGGTTCCGATAATCGTATATTACAATATTGAACCATTAATTCTTAAAAGGACACAGAGAATTTAACGGCTATTTACGACGGACTTCTAAATATTTTATAAATTCTGGACATTTTTCTTATTTATTGCTGACATTTTAGAATATTGACCCGATTTTTATACTTATATACATTGTTTTTTTGGTTTTATCTTTTTTTTATTTATTTTTATTTATTATAATTTTGTCCTGACACTATGTAAATCTCAATTTCTCTCACAAGGGAGGTTAGGCAACCCGCAAATTCAAAAAATTCTGAAACTTTGTGTGTAAGTAGAGTAGTTCATTCGTAATACAAAACTATTTTTTGTTCGTGCCATATTACGTTTTAAGGGGGTGAAATTACCCCTTTAAAAAAATGCAGATTTTCCTTTTTTATGAAATAACTTCAGAACGGTAAGAGATATCGTAAAAAAGTTTAAACAAAAGTTGTATTGCTTTTTTATGTCTATAAAACTGCATACAGATAATTATCAAAAAATTTATGTTTTTCTAGTTACCCCCACCATCCTTAAAACTGAGTTTTTGTACTTTGCAAATTTATGCAAAAATACTTCTTCATGACTTCTTTTCATACATCATAATCAATTTATGTGTTCTATTTTTTTAAATAAAAACAATTTTTATTATCGAATTTACACTCGCTTTTTGTACTGCTATGTTTTATTGTTCAATTATACATTGGAAAAGTTATATTATTTGTTAGTACAAATCAGCAGATACATTATAAAATTACGGATTGTAATTGGTACAGTAATGATATTCTTCATAGAAATGTTTAAAACAGACATTTTTGTCTTTGAACAAATTATTTTGTTTTAATATTTCTCCTCTCTTATCTTATTCTCCTCTCTTATTGCCTTAAACGAGATTGAAAATTTCAGTGGTATTTTATTTTTTTACATTTAATGTAATGAAAAGACGAATTTGACAATTCTCATATAGAAATTGTATTTATATGACTTATGAATAAATACATATCACACATATAACTGCGACAAAGCTTTTTGTTGTACAGATTAATAAAACTTGTTATTAGTAAAAATTTTTATTTTAAATTGTTTGAAATTATAAGAATTAAATTGCTTATGCGAATTATTTGTATGTGAGTACAATGAAATAAAATATTTTATTACAACAATAAGAAGGTATTTATAGATTTCAGTAATTTATTTATCAAGAAAGATGTTTTATTTTACATTATCAATACAGTGTAATTTCATTTTTCGACAAAAAAAACAAAAGTTTAATTTTGTGCACGATGTAACTCGGGAAAGAAAGAGACAGAATATTGCCCGAAGTTGGCCAAGCCGTTCGACGACGCGTTCGACAAAGAAAGCGAGAGGATTATACGTCGACACTCTTCTACCGTCCGACGCTGGCCGAGCCCTGGCACCCACGGAGTACGGACAGCCATCCCTTACCACCTACTATAGGCGTAGCTGTTTCGTCTGCAAATTACATCACTGCTGTAGGTGAGACAGCGGTAGGAGCGGCAACGTGAGTCACGGGGCGATGTTGACGCAAGCAGTGAGCTTGTTCTCGACCAGGCAAAATGATTTTTGCAAAACACAACAAAGTTATATAAATATATATAGGCGATCGTGACGCAGTGCGATATGTGCAAGCCCCTAAACTAAGAAGAAGAAGATAAATATATATATATATATATATATATATATATATATATATATAAAACATATAAAACATATATATATATATATATATATATATATATATATAACAATAAAATCAAAATATGCATGCAGATCTATATATAAAATCTGAACGAATAATTTCTTTTTGATGTATATTAATATAAATTATATTATGACATTAGATTCAGTGGTACTTCTTTCTCATCAAAAGAATAAAAAATAATATAATATAAAGTTAACTTTAAAATTGTTTTATTATATACGTATTATATATGGAAAAAAAATTTACAAATATTTACAAATATGTATATGGAGAAAAAGAAGAAAATTTTACTATTTTACAATATATTTTTGCAAACAAATTTAATTTTGAATATAAATTATTTATTAAAATAAATTTTGTAAAATTTAGATGTGTATTTATTAAAAATTTTATATTAAAAATGGTCATAAAAAGTAAATTAATTCCTTATTTCACAAAATATTCAATGGACGGAATAAATGGATGAGCATAAAAAGAATTAAATGGAAAATTTATTTTTAAAATTATAAATGCTTTTAAAATCACATTTTGATTTAAAAAAAATTATTTTACATTATTTGTCACAACATTGTTTAACATAAGATATTCAATATAGATAATAAGACTTAAATAGAATATTCCTTCAGAATCAAAAAATATTTCTTTATTTTGAAAATGCTCATCTTGTAAGAAATATAAAAGATATATTATTTTTTTGATCCATGGTTATATGGTATATAAATTATTTCATCTTTTTTGCTTTCATTAAATTATTTATATTTATATAACACATTTGTTTTGCAATTATTAGTTGCCGTGTTAATGTACTTATATTTTTAAAAATATTTTCTATTTTTTATATATACTTGTTATAATGTATTAAGTAAAGCATGTACGCTTTTTCCAATGCACTAGAAGTATTAAGTAATTATTTTCGACTGTTTCAATTTTTGAATTTAATTGTATATTTTATTGTAAAAATAGATTTTTGAAATTTTCTGAATTTTTATATCTGCTCTTTTTCTTTAAAAAGAAGTTTATTTTATTTATTCAACTTTAACACAACCAGCAAAATATTAATTTAAAAAAGCGGTCTAAACTTTTATTTAGTACTTCTAGTGTAATGGTCACTTTACACTATTTACAATTTATAATTTATGTAAGGATATAATTCTGTTTATAAATTTGTGTATTGTATAGAAAACATGATCTATAAATGTATGTATACATTTATAAAGATATGTACACACACACATACACAAACACGCACGCACGTACGCTCTCACGCACGCACGCGTATATATTTGTATAAATGTACTTCTAATTTATCAAATATTTTTTATATAATTTTATTCTATATTATGTTGTGAATTTTAAATCGTGTAAAGTGATCTTAAAAGAACTATCGTAATATTCTCAAAATTACTCTTTTCTCTTTTTATCTTCTTCTGCCCTTTATTTTTCTTTCATATTTCATTTTTCTATCAATCTTTTATGTCTATCTTTTTTTTATTTATATCTATCTCTTTTACCTATCCCCTGTTCTATCTACCTTCAATATTTATTTATTCATTCATCCATTCATTCATTTATTCACTCATTCATTCATTTTTTGGAAATGTAAAAAATTCTTTTCTTTAATTTATGTTATATTTAATTATTATGTTATATAATAACTAAATTATGTATTAAAAGTAAACAATATACAGTCGCTCGTTACACTGTCCGACACGAATTTTGGCACTTGAGCAATGAAAATGGATTTCGATAGGTTTTTTCCCGTAGAATTCGGATCCGAAAAGAAAATTAGCGAATTGGCTCTAGTTTTTGCAAAAAACGGTGTCAAATGTGCAAAAAAACGTGTTTTTGGCCATTTTTGAGTACCTGTAGAAAAATAACGCGAGCTAATAGAACCTTCTAAGTGGGATGAAATTAAAGCTTGAACCTTGGCCTTTTAAACTAAAAAAGAAAAATTCAGGTGTCATGACCTTGGGGTACTCGGGAACAGCTTTTCTGTAGTCTCAATTATGGGACGCAGTCGGCGGACATCGGACGCAATTGGCGCGTCAGGCGTTCTGCGGAGACACGATGCCCGCCGATTGCGCAATATATCCGATAAATACGATTCGGCTAACGCGCGTTCTACGCACTCGCACGCAGCGATTCTCCGCGCGCGACGTGGGATCGTGCCTGAACTTCCGAACAAGTTTCAGCGTAATAAATGTATATATATATATATATATATATATATATATATACATATATACTAAAGTATATTTTCAAATACGTTTATTTATTTGATTTAAATTTTATTTATTTAATTTGTACAATTTTTTCCGCTCTCAAAATACAATGCCCAGAAAATGCGTAAATTCTGCAAATTCTTTTTGCTATATATGTGGTTCGTATATGCTGAAAAGGCAAGAGAGAATTATGACGTCCACGGTGAAGAGAGCATATGCTTTATACTTCAATCGTGAAGTTCAAAATTTAGATAAGAATTATGTGCCGAACTATTGTTGTTCATATTGTTTCCGACGTCTTTTGGGCTGGTTGAAAGGTGCTCCGATGTCAATGAAATTCGCAGTTCCTGAAGTAGTTTCAGAAGAATCACGAATGAGCATCCAACAATAATCGGCTAGCATATTCACCGTAGATTTGCCCTGATACCTTTTCTTCATAGTAGAAATATCTTGGTGAAATCGTTCACCTTGTTCATCACTGACAGCCCCTAGATTTGGTGGGAAAAAATCTAAATGGGAATGTAAAAAATGAATTTTGAGGGACATGTTACATCCCAATGTTTTATAAGAGGTTAACAATTTTTTAATCATTGTTTTATATTTTGGATCCTTTGTATTTCCCAGAAAGCCTGTAGTAACCGCTTCAAAAGCATTCCAAGCATTTTTCTCTTTTTTATTGAGTTTGCTTTTGAAGTATTCATCTTTCAGGACAGTCCTTATTTGAGGTCCATTAAACACACCTTCGTTCACCTTTGCTTCACTCAGCATTGGAAATTTTTCTCGGAGATAAGAAAATCCACTCCCTTCTTTGTCCATGGCTTTCACAAAGCTTTTCATTTCAAGCCTAATTTAATGTGAAGTGGTAAAATGATCTTTTCTGTATCAACAAGTGGTTTTTGAATTACATTCCTCTGTCCTATAGTGAAAGCATTACGAGCAGGCCAGTCTTTTTTTACATAATGAAGATTCTTATCTCGGACTGTCTCATTCGCACAAGAAACAGCTATATTTTGTAAAACCAAGTTGTAACCCAGTAAGAAGAGCAACAACTTTTAGGTCGGAACATATGTACCAATTGTGTTCGGAATATTTTATTCGTTGCAACACAATTCTCATATTTTCATAGTTCTCTTTCATAACTTGTGAATATGCTACAGGAACTGAAGGATATGTATTACCGTTATGTAAGAGTACGCCCTTGTAGAAAAATACTACTGAGCACTACTAGTGCGTAGTAGTATTTTGAGGCACTACGGCACTACTGCACCACTACACTACACTAGACTACTGCACTACGACACTACAACACTACTGAACACTACCACACTACTGAACACTACCACACTACTGCTCCAGTAGTGCAGTAGTATTCAGCAGTATTAAGTAGTGGTAAGATATTTTGTAGCTCTTATTTTGTTTTATCACAAGTTGTTTATAATACATGTTTGAAAAATGCTATTTCCGAATGTTTAGAACGTTATATCTGTATATCCGATTCAAAAGTTACAAAGGACTCGTTTTATTTGTCTGAATGCTAGATACAACTATGATTACTACCCAAAATTGAATTTTTCATCGATAGAGTTTTTGAAAATAAAAACAATTATTTCTTAAATAATGCTGTTTTGAAATGTAATGTAGTACGCAATAAACATTAGTATTGTAATGAAATAAGAACGTAATTAAATAATAAATGAAGTAATTACATCTTCATTTTTTCTTTTTTATTGCGAATGATTAGGAATAAATGTTATAAAACTAATAAGTGCGGATAAATATGTGCGCTTATTTATTTTTTCATTGCGTATAAAGCATTCTTAATTCGATTGACAATTAATCCGTTTCTACATTATTTACCAAACGAACAATGCAATATGTGTTTTCCTCGCTATAAGGTAATCTCAGGCATTTCGTGTGTAACATATTTGGAAGAAACGCAATACATCGATTAGTGAAAGAAGCGATTACGAACATATTCTGTGACGTAACTCCAGGCGTACGAGTAACGCATATTTCCGTATTATTGGGTACTAATATATTCCCTATAATAACATATTTTAATTCATTGGCAATTACAGTCCGTATGCCAAATATCGCTTGCATCGTTACAAATATTCCATTTCTTAATTCCACAGTACTATTATGCCGTTTTTTTAATAATGTATAATCTTCTGTGTGCCATAGTGTATTATTAATTATAAATCGATCAAATTTATCTGCTAAATCTGTAATGTGTTCCTGTAATAAAGTTTCAATCCCAGTTTTCTCAATAAGCGTTAATGTTATATGAGCAGGCGCTCCAAATAATCTTAGGAAGCGTCCGTATGCAACACAACGCTGTGGCTTGAAAACGCCACACATTTTGCGATAAAATTTAAATACTTCTTCAGGACAGTCTCTTTGAGAAAATGTTGTTACCGAGAATTTTTCAATAGTCTTAAATCGTATATATGATTTACAAATTTGCTCGGGAATGGCTTTCGATTTTTTAAACATTTTACTTAAAACACCATTGTAGTATTCAAATGGGACGTTGCCCACAAAGCGCCAAATTTTCTCACTGCATCAGGTAGATGAAGCATTAAATGAACATTAAATTTGTACATTTCAATTCCATATAATTCTTGAATTTTGAAGACAAATTCTCTTATAGCATCGTTTGCAACAGCTAAGTCGTTGGCGTTTACTTGATTTTTTAACAATTTTTGAATACTGAAAACTAGCAAAAACCAATGTTGAACGTATTTTTGGGGCATTACTTTTTGCAAACAAATAATTGAATAATATAATAAAAAATTCTTCCATTCAGAAGCTTTCCAGTATTTTCTTTCTTTTATTACTGATCTCGGAGTTCGTGTGATTTCGCACGGTGGTTTCATTTTTAATAACGTCTCATCTAAAATTAACATCTTATTCGCTGTTCCCAGATACCATACTTTATCTTTATATGCAGAATCAAGCCATGCGTCAGTGAAGGTTTTCACTACTCCCAAGAGCAAACTATGCAAATAATCTGGCGTAAAAGAATCTATTATGTTAAATATTGGCACCAACATTAGAATCGATGCCCCCTTCACACCTCTTACTGGCCTACCACTCTGTATCGCTTCTTCGCAATCTCGCTCATGTTGCTCTATCGTACGAGCAGTACGTACATCACCCGGATATAATCTGGTTGTACCACGTCCTATAGGAACTTGTTCACCCTCGTGCAAACAAAAAGAACAGCCGTATTTACCATGAAGTTGTGTAAGTTCTTGAAGAACTGGCCTTACTATTGAATCGACAGGACTCGCAATCACATATACTTTTATACACACTTTTTCACCAGCTACATTACGAATAATACCTCGCTCATGTAATTCCGTTAATTCGCGTACGAAATGGTGCAGAAATACGTGCATATTTGGTTTATTTTTGCCATACCATAAGCCGCACAAAATCATTTTTTCTTTTCGTACTAGATACGGTAATTCATTAATGCAGACCTGAATAGGCCACAAAGACATGGTAGAAGATTTACATAAATTAACACCATCCGTGTTAAATTGAAGCGTAATATCGTTTTGTGAAACTACACGATTTTGGACCAAATTTTTGTAAAATGTCCCTGACACGACATCAGAGTAGGAATCATTTGCTCTCGCAATTAAATTATATGTATCGCTGTTAACGATGTCACGCAACTGATCTTCTAACGAAATGTGTAAAAAATATTTCATGTCATCATTTAATACCGATTTATCGAAACTTCCGTTACATCTGAGACATGATATTCTTTTATTTGCCCTGTCTTCGTTACAATTAAGAATGTTTGTACAATTTGGACAATAATAAACTTTCTGCACTAATGTTTCAGAACCAAATCGTTTTAAAAAGAAATACTTGCTTCTGAATACCGGATGAGGAGGTAACAGTATATCTATTAACTGAATCAAATGCTCTAAAGCAATGTCCGTTATGTGGTGACGAATGATAAAATTAAACAGTAATAAGTGCGCTTCTTCTTTTGAGACATAGGAACCTTGATACAATGGAACACGATTCTGTAAAAAAAAAGATTAAACTTTGTTGAAAAAACATTCCCTTTTATATCCCTGGTAAAAAATTTTCTCATATTTTTTCAGAAAATATTTCATAATCTCTTAGAAAATGTCATATTTACTCATAGATTGGCGCTTTCTAATAAATACTCATAAATACTCATACAATGCAATGAGAAAATATAAATTTTTCTACAGTTTTTCCGCTCATTTGTCAGATTTTTTTTTATACATGTGTTATTTCATATTTTCTCATATATAGTATCTTTCCAAAAGTAGAAAAAAAGTCTTATAGGAGTCAAAATAATGTCTACATAGTATCAAAAAGTAATCATTTTTAAATTGTCAAAGTGATGTCATTTCGTAGCTTAATTGAATTGTAATTTGACTTTTATATGACTGCAAATTGACTTTTTTGTGACATTTGAATAATTTGATGAAAAAGCATTAATCGCTTTCTGGTAAATATTAGTAAACAATAATATAACATCAATGTATAGTTTCACACTCAACTATGTAATTATTATGTACAATATGTGTTGTATTATATTTATATTGTTGAGAGTAATATTATAACATTGTAATTAATAGTTAGTGTTTACAAAGTTCATGAATCCAAAATAATACGTATATATTTTTAATATTTCTTAATTCCAAAAATGTGAGAAAATATTAGAAAATCTGAAAAATTTTTCATAATTTCACATAATTACTAATTGCTGATAAGAGAAATTATGAGAAATTTTATGGAAATTTTAAGAAAAATTTTTACCAGGAATTTCTTGGAGAATAGATGATCTTTCTATGTTGAAACAGAATAGTAATCAATGTCATCAACTCAATACTCATAATGACACTGAAGCTAATAAACTCATTATGCTACGAGCAAATAGAGAGCATGGAGCTTCAGATAAAAAAAGTGTACAAAAATTGACAAAATACTGTGAAATCATTGGTACAAATTTTGTAAAACCAACATGCCGTCATTAAATGCTATTTGTAACATCAAATAAAAATATTAAATACAAAAGTATTGCATGTAACTTACATCTTGATTTTCTTGTGGAATATTTTCGTCATAGTTGAAGTGATTTTGAGCATCTAGAAATTCGTTGTTATTATCATCATCATTGCCATCGTCTTCATCGCTAACAGGGATAACACTATCAGTAACACTATCGTTGTCCACATTTGTATCACTATCATCGTCATTACTGGTATCATTATCAGTCGTCTTATGATCACTGTACATCTCTTGATCATTAATTTCCTCAATGATAATATTTTCAGCAACTGGAATTTCTTCTTCGGTATCATCTGCAATTGTTTCATCCTAAAATGCAAGAAATAATATGATGTAGTATGGCCTCAAATATCTTCAATGTAATTTGAAAAAACTAATGAGTCTGCATTGTTGGTTTCAATTCATGCTATTTCTCATTTGTATAAAATGTCTCGATGGAACTAATGCAAACGACAGAATAGAGAGGTGTATGTACATACATGTAGCTTGAAGCTTCAGCATGTATGCGTCAAAGTAAATTTGAGTGTGATACCATAACATTGATTCTGTTCCTGATTTTGACATTGTGACCAACCAAACAACTGAATTAGAAAGCTAAACCAATAAAATAGTCAAATTTATTATAATATAAATCGTGACAGAACCAATATTGCCAGGTGTATATTTCATTCAAAATTGATACATGTATGCTGAGGCTTCAAGCTATGTGTACATACATATGTATCAAAAATAAATTAGATATACTAACTTTATGATCTACTTGTAACTCGTTACGTACTATCGCAGACCGAATAACGTTTTCATGTAGCAGAGTATATTGTTGACGAGATTCCAACGTTTTTGTAGGTTATCTTATCTTCAACGTAACGTAGATACGATTTATATTGGTTGCATCTTCTTTTTCGACGTTCCATCTTTTACATTCTGCGAATGATAAAAAATACTAAATATCATACTAAATATCATCGATGTGATAACCGTAAAATTGAAATGTTTAGCAAAAATTTCCATTGCCAATGATAAACTGTCAATGAAAAAAAAATTAAAACTCACGTAAAACCATAGAAGTATCGTTGTTTAAAACGTTTTCATCGTGTTCATTTTTGTCGACAATTTTATTATATACATTTAAATAATGAGAATTTCATGGTTTTACATGAGTTTGAACATATTTGTAAAGGAAATTTATCATATTAGCAATGGAAAGTTTTACTACAAGCACAGTATTATACGAACGAAAAGAACATTTTTATTTTCAGGTTATATTTCATATAAAGAATAATATTATGTACTTACCAACAATACATCATTCATCATTCAGACAAGAATCAAATTTAGATCGATTCAAACAATTATTGGTACTCGCCCTTTTTTAGAGAATTGGGGGTGTTATAACCCAGGGATGGGAAGTAACGCGTTACTTGTAACGCCGTTACCGTTACAGTTACATTTTTTTGGTAACGGACTAGTAACGGCGTTACTTTTTTTTTCTGTAACTGTAACGGTAACGTAGTTACATTTTTTTAGTAACGGTAACGTATTTTACAGTTACTTTTATCGTTACTTTCTTTAATCTTCTCTTTCTTTAATCTTTCTCTAATCTTCAGTTATCGATTAATATTCATATAGTGAATTTGAATAAGCGCCAAACTCGCGTGTGTATGAGCACTTTCCACATGCTGTGGCGGTGGCAACATCTTGAAAGTTGGCTTTATTGTCGCGCGCTTGCCGCTTTTATAGGGTTACGTTCGGAAACACACACCGTGTGCACACCGGCCGCTAAAAATTTATACTTATACTTTATATTATACTTATACTTATACTTTATACTTATACTTTATATTTATACTTATTTATACGTTACATATAATATATGTTATTTTGCGCGCAATGCACATACACACACACACACACACACACACACACACACAGAGAGAGAGAGAGAGAGAGAGAGAGAAGAAGAGAGAGAGAGAGAGAGAGAGAGAGAATATGCATCATATAAAAACAAAATTTACCTACAGTATTTGTTATTTGTTATAATAGATGGAATTCTACTTTCGATTCTATATATCAACTGGTAATTCTTTTAAAAGACGGCTCAGAGAAAATAAATCAATGCTTAGATTATTGTAACTTATAGAAATTGACAAATGATGAAATAAAATTTTTAGACGAGTATTGTCAGGTAATTATATGCACTTATATCGTTTATACATGTATGTAATTTATATATTTAACAAGTATATGAGTTACATACATGTATAGACGATAAAAAAATATTTTTTCCTATTTTCTTGGATTAGATAATGGAACCTTTGGCAAAGGCTTTAAATATTTTGCAAAGCGATGTAGGAATGTATATGGGATATTTATTACCTGTCCTGAACAGTTTACAAGAAAAACTAGAAAACTTCACAAATAAATTGACGGATTGTCAGTCACTAGTTACAGCCATTCAGCAAGGCTTAAATCAAAGGTAATTTGTTAATCCGTTTATGTGTTAAATAAAAAAAATATGCATACAGTATTCGCATTCTAAGAACAAAAATATAAACATATAAACTATAAAATATAAATATAAACTTTATATCTATATGTATTATTTTAGATTTTGTACAACATTTGAGAAAAAAGAATTAATAATTGCCAGTTGTCTACATCCTAAATTTAAATTAAACTGGTTAACTGGCGAAAAGAAAAAATTAGCTGAAAGCTACTTAGAAGATTTGTTAGGCATTCGCTCAAGTGAAAATTCTCCCAACTCAAACAATGATGATTATGATGATTTTTTCACTTTTCATCGGCAATCGACATTAACTTCAGAGAAGTCTGGAGAAGAAGAGTTACAACGATTTTTGAAATCGAAAAGATGTGATATTGATACATTGCAAAATTTTCCACAGTTGAAAAAGTTATTCATTAAATTTAATACGGTTCTACCGAGCAATGCATCCGTTGAAAGACTATTTAATATCGGTAGTTCTGCATTTACACCTTCTAGAGGTCGGTTACATGATGATGTAATCGAATATCAGCTTCTATTAAGAATTAATAAAAAATATCGATAAAGTAACATATATTTTGTCTCTTGTGATTTAGAATTATGTAGATAATCTTATATCCTAATTATTAAAAAAGTAACGGGAAAAGTAACGAATCGTTATTTTTTAAGTAACGGTAACGGTAACTAGTTACTTTTGAGACTCAGTAACTAATAACGGTAACTAGTTACTTTTTTGACTCTGTAACGAGTAACGATAACTAGTTACTTTTAAAAAGTAACTTTCCCATCCCTGATATATATATATATATATGTATAGTTTTTTTCTAACAAACAATGTTTTCTTTCGGACAGATCTGGCAGAACCTGGCGAGGCAAGGAGCAAAGACTAAATTAGCATTAGCTTGTTTTCTGGTAAGCGTGGACAGAAGTTGCAAACTTCTTGAAATTAGAAATAAGGATAAAACACCGCTTGATCTTCTGGAAGGCAATCCACAGGTCGTTCTGCTCGCCGATCTTTTACGATCTTACAAATACCAAAGTCACAGCACGCAATTAGAGTAAGATGATATATGAGTATTTTAAACTAAAATTCTGCAAGAAGAGTCCAATCTTCCAAGTGTTAATTTGACTAAAATGCGACATTAAAATAATCTTAAATTTTGAAGATTAATTTTGCAATGTTTGAGCGTACAGAATCATTTATTTAATTTTGACGATTTATCAACAATTGTAACGAACATATGTATATTTAATTTGTCTTGCAGAATAGAGAATCCATCGACCAGTTACGTAGAGCCTACTTATCAAATAAATAATATATCGCTGTCGGAAGGATTGCGTATGAAAAAGAATATAACTGGTTCCGGTGATGCAGAGTGTCGGGATTGCTTGGGGATCATAGAAAAGATATCTATAATTCTTTTTGAGAATCCTCTCACTGTGCAAATCGAGAAACAAAGCCTAAAGTTTCAGGCAGAACTTTGCGATTTGCAATGATCATTCATTGAACTCACAGCTAGAAAAGACAGTCGATTTCTTTAAAATTTTGAATGAATCGCTTTATCCACGTTTTTGAAATTTCGGTCTTGAAATTTTCTCTATGTTTGGATACATATATTTATGCGAATGTTCTTTCTCTAAAATAAAGTTAATAAAATCAGAAAAACGTTCTTATTTGACCGGAACATCATCGTCTTCGTTAATGCAAACTAATATTTCTAAAATGTACGTGAATATACCATCTCTAGTGGATATACCATCTCTAGTAGAATCGTGCAAACGACTCAGAAGATCAAATTAAAATTTTCAAATAATTAAACACTAAATTTTTTTATTAATTATTACATGTTTAATGATAATATGATAATAAAAAATAGAGCAATAGTTTTCCACATCACCCGTGAGGTACTATTGTGGATGCGTTTTTTTTTAAGTGGTTTCCCCAGTAGGCCTAATCCACTAAAAGGTAAATAAGACAATGAAATCTTCTTGAATGTAGCTTAGCAGGAAAGCAAAACTTTATATAGCCTAAACTCGAGCATTGAAATAGATGAATAAAATTGCATATCTATGTTTCTACCCCCAGATCTCCTCCGGGAACGGCTCCATCCCGAAGAGCGTTCGTAATGCGAACGCATCTTCAAGGTTATGTCTTTGCAGCTCTTCATTATTTGAACGGTCGATATCTCGGTAATATCTAACCCATCGACGTTGCTCGATATTCATAAATCCGCGGATGCGGATATCATCAAAAAAAAACATGTACTGGAAAAAAAATCAATTATATAAATTATATATAATTAGACATATATACAATTACATTTAAAAAAAAATGTTAAAAAAAACAGTACGTACCGGTCTCCGAGGGACTCGTACTCGCACCATGTTGCGTATTGGCACCTCGAAGAATGGCTGATTTTCCCATATCCACTGAAAAAAAGTAATGTAACATTAATTATTGCACTACATTATATTTTGACACTTAAATAGGATTATACTTACTCCTTCAGCTGGGAAGATGAATTCCAGCATGTCTTGTACGTAGCGCTCCATTTTAAAATAAAAGTTTTGAACTTACAATTTTGAACTTCACTCTTCGACTATCAAATATGTTTTGGCTGCTGCGGTCCACGAAAATCTCAGCCATACATCCATGGTAAAAATAGAGGGGATTATTACCCTCGACTATTTATACGAATCTTATACCCTCTTCAACGCACTCGTTGGGAAAAGGAGTCTATAACGTTCGCTCTCTCGCGCCCGTCGTATATTCACGCATTCTTCTCGCTCCCACCCATCACTTCTTATGCGCTCATTGTGGTCCTACATTCGCGCGTGTTGCTCCCACCCATTACTTTTTACGCGGCTCTTTTCTCTTTATCTTTACTAAATCCTAATTAATACTAATGCTTAATACTAATGCTTAATACTAGAGATGGGTCGAAACCTGATTTTTAAGTCCTCGAAACTCAAATCCGAAACTTTGCGAGACCTCGAAACTCTCGAAACTCTCGAAACTCTCGAAACTTGAAACTCTCCAAACCTGAAATGCTAATTTTTTTAAAAAAAGGAGTACTTTGTAGAAATTAAAGAAAGCTCAACAAAATTCTTTCAGAAAATCAAGCTGTAAATCTTTATTAAACATAATAGATAAAAACTGAATGAAAATAATAAATAATTATGTTTATTTTTTGAGTATAAAAGTAAAAAGTTTTTACTAGAAATATTATTTATTATTATTTATTTATTATCGCCACTTACAAAAATATTTAGTCAAGATTTTTGTTTAAAAACACTAACATCCGAACTCTTTCCGGGTCTAGTCTGCTTCTTTTTTTATCCACGATGATGCCTGATGTGCTGAAAAGTCTCTCTGAAAATACAGTTGACGGTGGTGTGATGAGGTACTTTTTTGAGAGTTTTTTCAAGTTTGGATGCCTCATGTCATCCTTCCAGTACTTGAAGATATTAGCAGAAGGTAGAAGCAATGATTTTTGTAGGTAGTTATTAATCTCTTCTTCAGGAGTCTGGCAGGAGTTCTGTTCTTTTCTAGCAGAAGTTGAAGTCATTAATTGAGAATAGAAATTCCACATACTATGAATTCCTTGCTCTTCAATTTCTAAAGATTTTTTTGTCGCCTGTTGTGCTGGTTCTTGTTGTTCAATATTTCTTGATTGTAAGATATCATTAATTTCATCGATAAGTTTCAATTTTGCATGCTCGAAGTTGTTTTTGTTTTGGAACACACTTCCTTTGAATCGAGGATCTAGTATAGTAGCAAAAGCATATAAGTTTTCCCTCTCAAGTGATTCATAGCGTTTTTTCAGAGAAGCTATCAAGTCTTTTCGAAAGCTTGTTAGGAAGCTCAGTGTTGATTTGAAGTTCTGAAGAGTACTGATAGTACTGTTCACTAAAGGAATAACTTCTGAAATAGTGACTTGACTTGAACTAGCCACATAAGTAGCTTTATCAAATACATCTAGGATTCTTATGACTTCTTCAATAATTTTCCATTGTTGAGATGAAAGATCCAACTGAAAATTTAAATCTGATGCTGCAAGAGTAACAGCTTGCCTCTGTTCCATAAAACGGGAGAGCATATGAAGTTGAGAATTCCACCTTGTTGGTTCATCTTGTATCAAGCGATGTGATTTGAGGCTTAGTTTTTCTTGAGCTGTTCGTAAGACTTTCATTGCTTTTGACGAATGCTTGAAATGTCCAACAATTTTTCGACAAGTTGATATTAATTCCTTAATATCATTCTTGTTAAGTAATCCATCTTTAATAACTAATTGAAAGTTATGAGCAAGACATGGTAAATGATTAAAGTAAGTACGTTCCAAGGCTGCAACCATGTTAGGCCCGTTGTCTCTCATGACACAAACAACCTTTTCAGAGAAATTCCATTCTTCAATAGTTTTGGTGATGAAGGCTTGAATTGCATCTGCTTTGTGCGAAATCTCTGGAAAAGGAATGCATTCTAAAGACAAGTGATGATATTCAAAGCTTTTATCCAAGAAGTGAGCTGTTAAACTGAGATAATCATCAGATGATGATGAAGTCCACATATCAGTCGTAATTCCTATAAATTCTGTTTCTTTCAGTAGTTTTTCAACTTTTTTTTTAGTTTCTTCATACATCTCTGGAATTATTTTATTTGCCAAATTTTTTCTTGCAGGAATAGTATACCTTGGCTCAAGATGATTAATCAACTTTCGAAATCCTTTATCTTCCACTATACTGAATGGTTGGTTGTCTTTACATATCATTTCTGCGATTAATCTGGTTATCACTGTAGCTCTTCTATCCCCAGGCTTAAAACTTTGCATTTTATCAACAAATGCTTTAAAAGTAGGTTGATTGACAGATGCTTTACGTTTTGCTGGTGGTGCTTTAAATGAACTTTGTTCTCTACAAGATGATGTAGCTGAGCCGGGACTGGGAACTGATTCAATTAAAACAGGAGTAGGGTCATCTGGATTGCTTTCACTGCCACTTGGAGAAGTTGGACTGTTTATTTCAACAAACAATGGACTCAAGGATGAAACTGGTGACTGTGATGGAGAACTTTTAGCTTTCAAAATTTGAAATTTAGTAGGGTGTTTGTTTTTTAAATGTTTCCACAGCCCTGAAGTAGTATGTGAACCACCTCCTCTAGATATTTTAGCCGGACACAGATTGCAATTGGCGATGTTTTCATTGTTAGATATTTGAAAATAGTTCCAAACTTCAGAAGATGATTGCGACGCCATCTTACTTAGGTAGTAGTCTAATTTTCTGTACCTGAAAGCGAGAAAAAATATATGCGAACACGGATTTCGCACGACTTTCTCTCCTTAGGATGTTGCAAAATTTGTTTCACAAAGTTTTGTATTATAATTATACAAAAATTATTTGAAAGTATTGTGTATCAACCATTTACATTCGTTTGCCCTGAGTTAATCAATCCCAAAATACTAAAATATTAAATAATATATCAAGGATATTATGTGAATTGGACATATAACATCAACAGAATAATCCAATGATATTAAAAAATATTACATAACATTCTCGGAATATCGCATATAATATAATTTTTATTTTTAATAATATTCATATAATATTTTAGGAATATTGTGCGCATATAGGGATAGCATTACTTTAGTCGAGAAGTAATTAATGAGTACTAATACAAACAGACACACATACAAATACACTTTTAGTCGAGTAGTAGTATGTGAAGCAGTAATCCTCACTTTGTTCCGTCAATTAGTTATTAGGACATTATTAATGAAAATTTAATCAATTATACTTACTTATATAATACTTCAATTCACTTGAATTCACTTAACAATTTATTTTGAAAAATAAATACTATTAGTAAGAATACTATTAGTAATACTATTAGTAAGAAGAATGCTTTGTTAAGATTTTGAAGTTTCGCATTAAAAAAAAAAAAAGAAAAACTAAATATCAAAATAATACCGACTTCGTGGTAAGTAAGACTCAGAGTTATAAATGCAGAATGGGAACTTTTAGTTTTAGGGTAAAACTTTTAGCTGAAACGTAACGCGATTTCATATACATCGACACGATCACAACATTCAAAACAAATAGTTTTGGTTGCCTAGCAACAGAATAATATCGTACAATCTCGTCGCTCCCAGCGGATATCAGTTGAACTAAAACAGATTTATTTATGTTGAATCCGGCAGGGTGCACTGATACGCACTCAATGTATCTGCATTATCATTAAACGATGAAAGAAGAAAAAGATAGAGATACTTACATTTGAAGTCTGTATGGCGCCAATTCTCTGATTGGACCATATTTCACGGAACAATGTTTTTGTGTGTATTGCGGGTTGCCTTCATCTTAGGTTTCGAGTTTCGAATCACAAAAATAGGACGAAGTTTCGAGTCTCGAGTCTTCGATCTTTCTGAGTTTCGAGGGGGTTTCGAGGTTTCGAGGTTTCGAGTATCCCATCCCTACTTAATACTAATAGAAAAGGAAAAGAATAAAAAATAATCAAATAATTTTTAATATTATTTAATTCTTAATTTTTAAATTCATATCAAATTATAAAAAAGTATAAAGAATAATAATATAAAATTAAAGATATAAAAATAGGATATAATAAATATAAAAATTAAAATATATAAAAATTAAAATATATAAAAATTATAAAAAATTATAAAAAATTTTATTACAATAGTAACTGGTTCTCTCAATTCTCCTCCGGCAGCGGCTCCATGTCGAAGAGTCGCCGGAGCTCAAAAAAATCATCGTAGAGAACTCGTTGATTCAAATCATTTTTATACCGATCTTCTTGTCGTTCCTCGCGGATTCTCTTCATCTTCACGATATTGATAAATCCGCGGATTTGAATTTCATGAAATTCAAAATCTTCCTGGAAAAAAGAAAAAATAATTTAATTATATAATTATATTTATAAAAAAAATTTTTTTAAAAATATTATACATACGGGTAAATGAGGGATCCGCACCCTCACCATATTGTGCACCGACACCTCCACAACGGGTATATTATCGACTCAGATCCACTGAAAATTAAAAAGTACATATTAATTAACGCACTAAATTACACACTATATTCACCACGCGTATAATTATACTTACTCCCCGCGCCGGGTGGTACACCTCCAAAAATTGTGGCACATTTTCTTCGTTTTGTCGTTCCATTTTTTTTCCTAGTTTTTAACTCACTGTCTTTTCTTTGACTGTCAAATACGTTTTGACTGCTGCGAAATCTCAGCCATACAACCATGAAAATAGAGGGGATTATTACTCTCGACTGTTTACGATTGCCATGCCTAGACTCTTCATCATGGTGAAAGAAGATACGACACTCGGAAAGGTCTACTGAAGTGCCGCTCAATCTCTCCTTATACACTCTTTTTTCATAAACAGAGTTTATCAATAGCTCAGGTTCAATCGGGGAAAAGAGGGAAGGGAGTAAAAAAATTGACAACAAATTTATAAATAATATACGTTTATTTTTTATGGTTAGACCACCAATTGAATACTTTAAATACATTTTGTAAAGCGCAGTTTGATACATGTTTCTGACAACGCAGCGTATGCGTAACGTTCAACTTATTCAGAGATTCAATGTCTTCATAATGTGCATCAATATTTTCGATATAGACTTCTTTTCTCGCGTCATCCAGTAACAGATCCCGTAACCATTCACGCTTCTCGTATCCCTTGACGTACACGATGGGTGATACATCGCTCTCCGTCGCACCCATCACCGCCGTTGTAATCAAACTCCTGGCCTTGCCGTATGGAATCATTCCATCCTTCCATTGTAATCCGTGATGAATCGCTGTCAATTAGGATGCATGCTGTTTTTCCGCTTTGATGAGAAGCCACAATGGTTCGGTGCTTTCAAAAATATAGTGAGAGAGAATGTATCCCTCTCTCTGAGAGTGGCAAACTCCTTCACGACAAAGTTTCTGCCGACAATGAAACCTTGCAGGTCCACGAACGTCGGTATGGACATGACGATGTTGTCTTTATCACGGAGGAGAATAAAACTGCGCGCGATATCGATGCGTTGTACATTTTTATATCACTCAGGTGATTTTGCGCACTACGTTGGTCAGCGGATTGTACTGAACCACGCGATCGTGTATGATGAGACAGTACGCGGTGGTGTTTGCCGGCACATTCTCCTTACACTCGAATTCTAATCTCACGTCCACGGTCGCGCTCTTGATCGATTCGTTTTGTCGAGAACAATCGATAATCACGAATGGGCCGTAACGTAGAAAAGTCGTGACAGCTGTCAAACTAAAATATCATTTACAATGGACGGGTGGACAGCAATATCAAACAAATCATTTTACGGAATTACTGCTCATTACATTGATTGCAATTGGAAAATTCAGTCCTTCGTATTAGATTTTATTCCCGCAAAAGGTCGACACTCTGGTAAAGAAATTGCAGCGCTATTTCAAAACACTATGGCAGAGTACAATATTAATTCATCAAAAATTCAAGGAATAACTACGGATAATGCGTCCTCGAATTTTACATTTATGGATCATATGATCCATGATGATTTGATGACCATATAATGATTTGTTTGATATTGCTGTCCACCCGTCCATCGTAAATGATATTTTAGTTGAATTCGATTTACTTGGTCATTGAAAATCAGTCTGACAGCGTCTTGAGCATATTTAAACTTAGTTAACACTAGTGATTGCATAGTATTCCTGTTTGGTAGAACAGCATGATTATTCATATACAAAAATAAATTTTTCGTTGCTTCATCCTCAAAAAAATTAAATGGCAAATATTTGTTAACTAAATATTCTATCAAAAGATCATGAAATTTTGCTTGGTTAAATGCTGCTGTTTTCTGAAAAGTAAATAAAAGGAAATAAAAAATAAATTTTAATACAACAAACACAATAATAACATCAATAATATGATAATAATTATTATTATTCTAAATTCTATTCCTACGACTTTACGTCAAAGTTCGTCCATTAGCCTTATTAGGCATCGTATTCACGATTTTATAGTTATACGGGCATTTTATAGTTATACTTACATTATCCTTGTTTTCTTTGTTGAATAAATAAATTATTGTTTGATTTCCTTGTGCATCATTTTTTCTTGATTTTTTGTCGGGAAAATAACTTTCAAATTGTTTCTCATGTTTAGCTGATAGATGCCGAATAAGGCCAGAAGTACCACCGTTAGTCATTTTTATTACTGTATTTTCCCCTTTCTCTCCACATAATTTGCATGATCCTATTTGGTCTTGTTTTTTTATCTGTTGTTGTTATATCATAAAAATCTTTAATTTTTTTACGAGGGCGTTTTTCTTGTTCATCAATACGGTCATGACTAGTACTGACTGTTTTATCACTGATTTCTTCTTGATTCTTTTTTTCTTGTATTTTTTTGTATCTTTTTTTGCTGTTGGTTTTGATGAATCTTTTAATAAAATAACAAAACGCTAACAGATGGATATAAACATCAGATTTTGGGATAATAGAAAAAAAGAAGTAGTAACACGATATTTAACTTCACGTTTTCTTGGACGTTTGAGAGCAATGGATCTTCTTCAAAAATTTAAAGAAGGTATAGAAATTCTTCAAGAAAACAAACTTCTTCAAATATCTATGGATGGACCAAATGTAAATTGGGCTTTTTTAAGGGGTAACGCTACTCTAGAGCTCGAAAAAAAAATGTTTCTTTGATAATTTTTAACGGAGATGCAATAAAGAAAATGAGAAATCTATTTATAGGAGTTTATTATACATGTTTCGAAGTATATAAAAAAATTTGTTTATTAATATTTAGAAGCAAAATGGCGGCTATATTATAAAAAACTCGAGGCCTCTTTTCGCCGAAGAGGCTTCACGGCCGGAAAGGTTACTCCCACAATTTTTAATCTAGAACAAAAAACCAAAATTTTTTAAAAACTATATATAATTGGCTAGAGACTGACGTAGGGGATTTTGAAAATATTGAATTTTGAATAAGTAGTGCTTATTTGAAAAAAAAAGTCCATTTTTCGGTAAAAAATTTCACCGTAAATTATTTATAACAAAAGAAGTTGACAAAATATCAAAAAACCCCTACGTCAGTCCCTGCAGAATCTAATAACGATGCTACTGTGCAAATTTGAAATGAATCGGTCAAAAACTTTTCGAGTTATGTTTCCGGCCAACTTGAAAAACGTTGTTTCGAGAAAAACGCGTTTAAAGTTTTAAGTTACTATTGATCGACGTGCCAGAGCGGCAGTTTCGGTTTAAAAACAGGTACTTAAAATTCCTTCCGCGCTACGGGACCAAGTGTATATTATTTTTAAGACTCTAAGGCATCATTTAAACGAAAAAAAAAATCGATTTTTTGAAAATTCTAGAGTAGCGTTACCCCTTAAGAGAATATAAATCGGAACTTTCAAATAATGTAAAATTACTTGATATTGGAAGTTGTGGTGGCCACAGTTGTGTTTATATAATATAAAAAATACATGTACGAAGGCTTATATGTATATGACGTATACGAACAAGGGATTTTGGCTAATTTTGTAAAAAATCAAAATATAATACGACACAATATTCGATTAGTAAGCTTAAAGTTAAGAGCTGCCGTATATCAAATTTTAACTTAGGGAAATATAAAATAATCTTTAGATTCTTACAATCAAAGAATCACAGATTGCACATTATACAAGAGAAAAAACCAAATATCAACTTAAAAAATCTAAATCTTAATATAAAAACATCAATGATTAATTATATGCTATGAAAGGAGGTTCTTTATTTATCCTCCTCAAGACATTGAAGTCTCCTGAACCTTTACCCTGGTCGAATCCGTGTAGATTATTACAAAATTCCAGGAATTTTATTTTTTTTGACAATTTGTTTCATGGGAGAATAAACATGGTTTTGATGCTTTAACACATAGGAAAATTAGAAGATCGTCCTGTTGTCACTTATTTTGTAAAAATATATGTCACCTGTACCTGAAATTTATGTAGACTGATGATGATGCGAATGATGGCATATCTTTTTTAAAATATTTGATGATTTTGTAACTTTTTCATTTTTTTAGAGCATCAAA
The DNA here is from genome assembly GCA_901521435.1 of Crematogaster levior. Classification (NCBI taxonomy): domain Eukaryota; kingdom Metazoa; phylum Arthropoda; class Insecta; order Hymenoptera; family Formicidae; genus Crematogaster; species Crematogaster levior. Next base: position 299,159 of record CABEGB010000758.1, read on the forward strand.
ACAACGTTACTTTCACTGGTGCTGAAACAAAACAACAGAATAAAATAAAATTTTTCTAATAAAATAAAAAAATAACAACAGAATCACGCAAATAATTTTTCATCGCAATTATTTATCTATATTCATTCACAGCACCTCCCACTGCAGCCATAGTCGTGAGTGCTATGCCTCCTCCTGATACTGAAAAAACTCGTCCTCCCGTTTCTGCGGTAGGTTTCACTATATGAGAGAGAGAGAGGACAAGATATAATAATTAAATTATTAGTATAATACACTAAACCGTTATGTGAATATACAATTTAAGAAGATATTTCCGCTTTTGGATGTCAAAAAATTGATTATTTGTTGTTATTGACATTTTTTAAATAGTTTGAACGGAGAGAAGGAGAGACGGGGTATCAGACTATAAGATTAAAGGTAAGAGACTTACAAGTTTTTATTAACATATAAATTATTTGCAAAATTCTCTGTTTTTTTTTCAAAATAACATTTTTCAAAACTGTTGCCACGATAATACGATATCGATACGATTGATAGTTTTAATACAATTGATTTAACATTTTTAGAAAATATTCACATGTTTTTCTTTCATTTCTCTTTCTGACTTATGATCAAATAAAAATTCCAACTTTTCGACTTTTGCAATAAGGTCTCGAAAAAAACAAAAAAATCAAATTTCCTTCCAAAACTTTGTCGTGTTTTGCAAAAATCATTTTGCCTAGTCGAGAACAAACTCACTGCTTGCGTCAACATCGCCCCGTAACTCACGTTGCCACTCCTACCGTTGTCTCATCTACAGCAGTGATGCAATTTTCATACGAAACAGCCACGCCTAGAGTAGGTGTTAGTGATGGCTGTGGGTGGGCGCTCAGCGCCCGCCCACCGTCGAGCGGTAGAAGAACATAGGTATATAATCCTCTTGCTTTCTTTGCCGAACGCATTATCGAACGGCTTGGCCAGCTTTCGGGCAATATTCTGTCTCTTTCTTTCCCGAGTTACATTGTGCGCAAAATTAAACTTTTGTTCTTTTTGACGAAAAATGAAATTGCACTATATTGATAATGTAAAATAAAACATCTTTCTTGATAAATAAATTACTGAAATCTATAAATATCTTCTCTTATTGTTGTAATAAAATATTTTATTCATTGTACTCACATACAAATAATTCGCATAAGCAATTTAATTCTTATAATTTCAAACAATTTAAAATAAAAATTTTTACTAATAGAATAACAAGTTTTATTAATCTGTACAACAAAAAGTGTTTGTCGCAGTTATGTGTGATATGTATTTATTCATAAGTCATATAAATACAATTTCTATATGAGAATTGTCAAATTTATCTTTTCATTACATTAAATGTAAAAAAATAAAATACCACTGAAATTTTCAACATCTCGTTTAAGGCAATAAGAGATAAGAGAGGAGAAATATTAAAACAAAATAAATTGTTCAAAGACAAAAATATTATTCAATTCTCAAAAATCAATGCAAAAATTCTTTGTGCAAACATTCTAAACGTTTTCATTTGACACCTATTTTCGTTGATACCCCGTACACGATCATTACTGCGGATCCGCTGAGTTTCTCCGTATTATGCAAGTATCTCGCTTTCTCTGATTCCTGATTACCTTATGCAAATAGATATCCCCGAAAATTCGTTGGATGACAGATCGAAAGATGAACGCCAATCGATCGTCCTTTCTTTGCTTATAACGCTCAGAATCACCCCTTAATGTAACGTTCCTTTTCTCTTTTATATCTCCTGCTTTCTGATCTCCTGCCTTCTGGGTATCGATCATGTAATTTTTCCCCTAGGGTGAAAACGTGAAAAGTGAAAATTTTCACGTGAATTCGACGATTTTGCAATCACGCAACTTTCGCCTGTCATAAAAAGTGAACTAATTCACGCGAAACATTTCGGTATGTAAGGAGGTACTTAAAATGTGAAAGTCTAGTTCCTTTTTACTAATCTATCTAGAAAGCAGCAAAAATGGCTGCTGCTTTATGGTTAGTTGCTGTAAATTTTATAAATGAAGACGAACAGCGAAGACAGGAACGGCGGAAAATAAGAATTTTAAGAAGACATCTGCGCGATGCGTCAGATCCTTTTGATTTGTCAGAGAGACAATTTCGTTTCTTATACAGGTAAGCGATACATTAAACATATTATATATTTTTTAGTGATTTTTAATAAGTAATTAATTATTAAAAATGTAAATATTCAGGTTATCAAGAGAAACAACTCGCATTCTGTGTGAAAATCTAAGGCAATGGATTCAGCCCGGAGTAAGGTCAACTGCGATTCCAACAGAGCTGAAAGTATGTATACCTTCTTTTTTATCTTCAAATGATTTTAAAATTATCAATTTGCATGCTTTGTTAGGCATGTAGTACGTATCTCTGCGATTAAGTTCAATTGTCGCTCTTGTCCTTGTAGTCTTATTAGGATCTAAGGCCCTAAACGGAATGGCTGTCTTGTAAGACTCCGGCACAAGACAGTATTGCGTTACTTCAAGACATTTGTGTCTGGAATCTTACAAGATAGCCATTCTGCTTAGGACCTTACAAGAACAATAAATTGAATCATCGAGACATAACACATGAAATTAAATAATAATGTGTTTGTTTCAAAATTAATAAATCTTTTAACTTTTGAAGCTTCTAGTTTATATGTAAATCTGCATAGACATGTAGAATAGACTGGCCCCTACCAGGGGCCTCTACCGTAAGAAGCAGCGGTTTGAAAGATCTAAAGGATAGAGAGATGATTCCGGGACGAAAGAGAAGAAGAGAAAGAGAAGGAAAAAAGACGAAAGAGAAGGACAGAGAATTCCAGAATCATCTCTCTATCCTTTCGATTTTTCAACGCTGCCTCTTATGGTAGAGGCCAGTCTATTCTATAAGTCTATGGTAAATCTGCTACTCAGTGATCAGTAAAAAATAAATCAATAATATGTATAGATTCTGGCAGTACTAAACTTTATGGCGTCTGGATCTTACCAGAGGCGTGTTGGACAAGATTTTTTGACGTGCATGAGTCAATCTGTCTTCAGTGGAATCTTGCATTCAGTAATTACTGCGCTGAATAATCATATGCCAGAATGGATAAAATATCCAACCGAAAGACAGGAAATAGAGGCGATAAAGCGTCAGTAAGTATATTAAAAGATTATATAAGTGTGTTCCGTTTCATGCATATGGACGCATGATTTATAGTATACGTGTACTATAGATAAATGTGCGCATATGTATGAAACGGAACGCACCCTATGTTACATATGTGTGAAGAATAACATGTAAGAATTGTTTTATTATATTGGGTATATAACATTGGGTATATAATAATCTCGGGAAATTGACTATCGTCTACATCTTGTACATACGATGGCCTGTTTGAAATTTTTGCAATTTTTTTCGGTTGGGCCGGATAATTTATCTGTGTACAATAAGTATCTATATCTTGTTGTACATCTATATCTTGTTGTACATTTATATCTTGTACATTTACATACGATGGCCTGTTTGAAATTTTTGCAATTTTTTTCGGTTGGGCCAGATAATTTATCTGTGTACAATAAGTATCTATATCTTGTTGTACATCTACATCTTGTTGTACATTTATATCTTGTACATCTTGTTGTACATTTACATACAATGGCCTGTTTGAAATTTTTTCAATTTTTTTCGGTTGGGCCGGATAATTTATCTGTGTAATAAATATAACAGTAAGGTCGAGTCTACAATACGTGTAGTAAGCTTTAAGTCGTAAGAAATTGACCAATCACAATCAATTATTCTCTTCACATTTGACTGTAATTAGTCGATTTCTTAAGCTGGTATCAGACTACGCATTGAAAGTTGAAGATTGAAATTTGACCAATCAAAACAAAAAAAGCTAAAATTTTTTTGTCTTGATTGGTCAAATTTCAACCTTTAATCTTCAATCTCAATCTTCAATGCGTAGTCTGATACCGGCTTTACGGCCTAAAGCTTATTACACCTACTGTAGATCCGGCCCAAATATAAAGGAATGGTGCAAATTTATGAAATAAAAAAACTGTACATATACCATTGAATTTTGATTTGTTTTAGAAATCAATCCTCCCTCTGGTATATTTGGCATACCAGCTGCCTCTGGAGTCAATATATCCAATAGTTTTTGCTCCAAGTCGGAAATATTAATAGCTGCTGCAGGTCCTCCACCTGTTCCTTGCATGTGCGCTCTTTTCTTGCTTTCTTTCTTTAAAACATTCATTTTCCAGTCATTCCAGCACTGTATAATAAATGCAATATTAAAAACATGAGGCAGGCAAGTGTAGAAAGAAATAAAAATATAAATTACATAAATATCACTTATAATTTTTTAATTAGTAAATAAAGTTAAACATTTGGTTCTTTTAGAATAATAAATGAAGGGGAAAGTAATCGGCCTGCATCCAGACAGATTGAATTTAATTCGAGCTATTTATTCTAGTCAGTTTACGTACTTGGAAAAAGAGAAGTGACCATAAAGCTGGCACACGATGCTATTTTATCTGCTGGATTGCTTGCGTGCGTTTGTGCTGGTAATCTTCCTTTTTGCTAAACTGAAAATTATGTAATCTGTTGATCATATTACTGACTGGATTTGATGGATTTTCACAGAAATTCAGCAGATCAGTAAGCAGCATGATCAACAAATTGCATAATTTTCAGTTTAACAGGGAGAAATATTGCCAGCACAGGCGTACACAAGCAATCCAGCAGATAAAATAGCATGGTGTGCTGTTGGCTTTATTCTATGAATTAAAAAAGTAAGTTAACCTTTTTCCATTCTGTTGAAGTTTTCATTGGTCCTTGTCCGGAACTATTTATAATCTCAGTTACTTCTTTCCATAAGTTTTTCTGTAAATTTTGAATTTTGTATATTAATATTTATTACTTAAGAAAAGCGAAAAAAATTTAATATTTACCAGTGTTGAACGGCTCTCCGCATTACGAGAAACTCTTCCTCGCACAACATCTATATGTTTAGACATAAAGTCTAATAATATTTCTTTCTGTTTATAAGTTACGTTCATTGTTTTTTAATTTTTTATACTTTTTTATATTTTTTATAGTTCAGCAAAGCAAAATGAAAAATGTAGAAGCCGACACAAATTAATACATTGAATGTATGTAGAAGACAGTCAGCTGCGTCATTTTGGCGAGTTTCCATGGGTTACTAAATAACCGATGTGAATTGGCTTCTAGTGATCTCACTTTCACTCGATGCTCTTACACGATCATGAAATCAAATGTGTGGAAAAGTGAAAACTTCCACGTGAGATCACAACATACAATAAGTGAAAAGTTTCACTTTTCACTTTAAATTACATGATCGATACCCTGGTCTAAGGATTAGAAGTCTCTCCTTTCTCGTCACCCTCCTTTAAATTCTCAAGTCTCAATTTATTTTAACACGTTTAACACTAATGAAAAAAAAGTTGCAAATGAAAAGTGAAGAAGACACGAAGGAAATAAAGATTATTTTTTATGTTGTATGAAATTTATAAAACGATCCGAGAATAGGGGAAATCATGTGTCTAAGTGAGACATAAAACAATTCAACCGAGTTAGAAATAGTGCATGTTCATATCAGTTCTTACACAGCATATGACACATGATGAAATATGCTGTATTTCATAATTGCTGATGAATCATATCGACGCCTGATTACCTTTTGTCACATTAGGATCACATTATACATTATTCTTTGAAGAGACGAGACGGAAGAGGGTCCACATGCGTGAGACAGTTCTACTATAAAATGAATATCTACTCTAAAATGAAAAGTTGCGTGATCGCATTGCATGGCGAGCTACGGTCCTACGATTTAAGTTTAAGTTATTAGGTAATACAAATGATACAGTGTCACATACTACTAATAAAATACACTGCGTTTAGATTTACTTTTGGAAAAGAACATATTATTACCATTATTACATTATTATATATCATTAGTACACCGCTTACAATTTTTGCAAAACTGGCTCAATATTCAAAAGAGAGGGCAGTAATTGACTTCAAACTGGCAATAATGATATATTGGTTAAATGTTTATTATTACGTTTCGATCTTTGGTTCAGGTCCTTCTCAAATACATATATCTAAATATGTTATAATGGAATAATACAATATTTAGGCGCAAAATAATACAAATTCAATTCACGACTTACATACTAGACGATCCGGTAAAACATAATAACTCAACTACGTAGTTGAAAGCATCACGAACATTGATTGAGAATTAAACAGATGTGAGAGGCGTCTGTCGCTAGTGACAACGAAAACCGGACTGAGAGGAATCAAGAGACACGGTAGTGTCTTGTGCTAAGTCCGCGTAAGCAACAAGACGCTCCCGTGTCTCTTTACGCGAAACGGTCAGTTGAGAGCACTCAATATTTCGAGTTTTCATATACCCGCTCCACGGATCGACTTCTAAGTAGTCTTAATCGATAGAGCGGGGTTGATTTGTATAAGAAAAGTGTTTTTATTTTTGGGCTACATGCTCTACAAATCGAGCTATTACGACGCAAAGTCCAAATGTGAAAAATATCATTTAAGAAACGTCGTGGTCTCCGTCGTCGACCGTACGGTTCAGGCATTTGACACAAGAGCGCTAGCGATGCTCTGGAAGTGTGATCGATCGTAGTGTGATCGAAAATAATCGATCGACAGTAAGTGACGTCGATAAACGAAAGTTAGGTTATTAGCGGCAACGATAGTGAAAAGTAAATATGCGAAGAAGAATAGGTTATTAGTGGCAATGATAGTGAAAAGTATTAGGTGTACAACTTAGTTCGGTCCGTTTTCAATACGTTTTTCAAGCAAAAAAAACGGACCGAATTAAGTTGTACACCTAATAATTAGTGGCAACGATAGTGCAAAGTAAAGTAATATGACAGAGAACTTTACGGACATGTTAGAGATGAGAACCAAGTAAGTCTTGAATATATTTCTATATTATGACAAGCAATAGTAAAAATTAATCTGCATCATGTTGAATGAAAGGTAAAAATGTATAAATGAACAGTATGAAATTACATACAATTTCAAGAGCATTGTGAAATTAATTATGGACATGATTGACAATTATTTCTTTCTGGTTTGAATTGACAATAAATACATTACAAAATACAATAAATTTTGCCAAACAGGTCCAGAAAAATTGGAATCTGTTTATTCTTAGTCACTGGTAAAGATGTTTTTAACCCTTATGTGCACAACCGGGTACCCGGGTATCCACCGCGCCATACTTTTGCATATAACTTTATGAAAAATTGAAATATCGATTTTTCCGTCTAGGAATGCCTCGTTGAACTCTTTGAGAATATGAAACGACTGAAAAAAAATTTTTTTTCGAATTTTTTTAACCTAAATTACATGGTTTTATGACACATACACGTTGGGCACAACCGGGTACCCGGGTATCCACTAGGTGTAAAATTATGTTTTCGCTCAGAAATTAATTAATAACATTGATTAATATTTTATTTAGGTAATGGTAGTTTATAAATAAACAACAAATATAATTCTGCTATTGCTGTATTATCCCCACTACATCCCCACTACAGCCGGTCGACTAAGGTCGCCTGATCCCCTTCGTACCTGCACAGTGCTCCAGTACTCAATTGTTATGTTTATTTTTTGGAATGCTGTGGCGGGCTCAGGATCTCCAATATGACTTAAATACTTTCTATTGATGTTTATTTAATGAAATAAATTTATTTCAAACGATTCCGTTTGTTTAAACTGTCAAAAATTAAGATAAACTCGCAGTGGATACCCGGGTACCCCGGTTGTGCAACAACGTGGAAAAAGTTGGTTGTGCACATAAGGGTTAAAGTATCTATAAAGAATTCAAACCAGAAAGAAGTAATTGTCAATCATGTCCATAATTAATTTCACAATGCTCTTGAAATTGTATGTAATTTCTTACTGTTTTTTTGGGGATTCACATATTCACAACTCACATTTATACATTTTTATCTTTCATTCAACATGATGCAAATTAATTTTTAATAAATTTTTACTATAATTACAAACAGATGCCAATAATTCAAAATGAATATACATACACATATACAAATTTAATAGTGTTTAACATTTGTTATTTATTAGTTATGCTCCATGGTGTCCTGCATGTAAAACACTTGAACACGTCTGGGAAGAGTTTACATTATCCAGGAAAGATTTAAATATAAATGTTAAGAAGATATTATCATATGTCAATTTTTAGTCAATTTTTTAAACTCTCAAATATTACGTTTGCGTGTAAGTATACACGCACGCGCACATTTATGTACATTATTACATTACTATATCTGGTGCAAAAATTTCAATAGAACATTACTGTTAGAATATCCACAATCAACTTTTGGAAGATGTTGGATTACCTGTGTAGGGTAATTACTTGACATCATGTTGAATGAAAGATAAAAATGTATAAATGTGAGTTGTGAATATGTGAATCCAAAAAAAAAAAACAGTATGAAATTACATACAATTTCAAGAGCATTGCGAAATTAATTATGGACATGATTGACAATTACTTCTTTCTGGTTTGAATTGACAAAAAATACATTACAAAATACAATAAATTTTGCCAAACAGGTCGAGAAAAATTGGAATCTGTTTATTCTTAATCACTGGTAAAGATGTTTTTAAAGTATCTATAAAGAATTTAAACCAGAAAGAAGTAATTGTCAATCATGTCCATAATTAATTTCACAATGCTCTTGAAAATGTATATAATTTCTTACTGTTTTTTTTTTGGATTCACATATTCACAACTCACATTTATACATTTTTATCTTTCAATCAACATGATGCAAATTAATTTTTACTAAATTTTTACTATAATAACAAACAGATGCCAATAATTCAAAATGAATATACATACACATATACAAATTTAATAGAGTTTAACATTTGTTATTTATTAGTAAATATTTTTATCTGTTTAATTATTTAGAGTTAAAAACTTTAGTCAATAAAAATATATATTTTACAAAATCACTCTCTCTCACTCTCGTTATTACCAAAATAATTCACCTCCTCTCTTACATATTACTGCGGATGTGGAGTCGCACTCGTGCAATTGAAATATCTTGTCACAATTGAAACCACTTTAACAATTATACCATTTACAAGACCCAATCTAACATCTAACAATTATCATAACTTTCACCCCAATTTTAATTGATTTTTTACGAAAACTTAGTTGTTCTAAAATTATCATCATTTATGTAATATCTAAATAAATTGAGATTAATATTTCATTATTTAATAATTGTGTACAAAAAAGAATGATATCCCTAAAAAAATTACCTTTTTAAAAAAAGGTAAAAAAAGGTGCTAAGTCCGCGTTAAAAAGTATCTTGGCAAATTATTATAGTAGAGTATTATTAACTTTAAAAAAACTGTTTAAAAATCTATTTCCAAAATAGTAGAATTTTAATCTGCACACATAAGTTATTTTAATCTAAACAAAATAGTTTATTTAAAACCATAAAGAAAATAAAAGTTATTTAATTATACATTCTACAAAAGTAATGATATCAACAAATTGTGCCAAAATAAGCCATTTTAAAAATTAGCAGCGCAAAATCTTGTAATTAAATTTTGCCAATTTTGTTAATTTTTTAAATAGCATATTTTGTAGCAGTGCTAAGTCTTTCAATTAAATTTTTTTATTTTTTTATTAATTTTTAATTTTTATATACATTTTTCTATTTTTCTATTAATTTTTATTTTTTAATTTTTTACAAATAATTTTTAATTTTATATTTTCACATTATTTGTTTTTCTTTTTTAAATTAAATTTTTGAACTATTTTTATTTAATATAATTTTTCTTTTAATACATATACTAGAAATTTTTAAAATATATATTTTATTTCAAAAAGTTATATTAAGTTGGGACAAGGTTGTACTACCATAATTTTTTTTAAATTAAACAATTATGTATAACTTTTAGTGAAAATACTAAATTTTTATTTTTAATAGAATAATTTCTCGATATCAATATTTTAGTAAAATATAAAAAAAAATTAAAACAACTATTTTTTATAATATTTTGTTACATTTTTTATTAAAATATTTTTATAAATTTTTATTTCTACTTAGCACAATTTGTTGATATCATTACTTTTGTAGAATGTATAATTAAATAACTTTTATTTTCTTTATGGTTTTAAATAAACTATTTTGTTTAGATTAAAATAACTTATGTGTGCAGATTAAAATTCTACTATTTTGGAAATAGATTTTTAAACAGTTTTTTTAAAGTTAATAATACTCTACTATAATAATTTGCCAAGATACTTTTTAACGCGGACTTAGCACCTTTTTTTACCTTTTTTTAAAAAGGTAATTTTTTTAGGGATATCATTCTTTTTTGTACACAATTATTAAATAATGAAATATTAATCTCAATTTATTTAGATATTACATAAATGATGATAATTTTAGAACAACTAAGTTTTCGTAAAAAATCAATTAAAATTGGGGTGAAAGTTATGATAATTGTTAGATGTTAGATTGGGTCTTGTAAATGGTATAATTGTTAAAGTGGTTTCAATTGTGACAAGATATTTCAATTGCACGAGTGCGACTCCACATCCGCAGTAATATGTAAGAGAGGAGGTGAATTATTTTGGTAATAACGAGAGTGAGAGAGAGTGATTTTGTAAAATATATATTTTTATTGACTAAAGTTTTTAACTCTAAATAATTAAACAGATAAAAATATTTACTAATAAATAACAAATGTTAAACTCTATTAAATTTGTATATGTGTATGTATATTCATTTTGAATTATTGGCATCTGTTTGTTATTATAGTAAAAATTTAGTAAAAATTAATTTGCATCATGTTGATTGAAAGATAAAAATGTATAAATGTGAGTTGTGAATATGTGAATCCAAAAAAAAAACAGTAAGAAATTATATACATTTTCAAGAGCATTGTGAAATTAATTATGGACATGATTGACAATTACTTCTTTCTGGTTGAGATTTACATAGTGTCAGGACAAAATTACAATAAATAAAAATAAATAAAAGAAAAGATAAAACCAAAGAAACAATGTATATAAGTATAAAAATCGGATCAATAATCTAAAATGTCAGCAATAAATAAGTGAAGAAAAATGTCCAGAATTTATAAAATATTTAGAAGTCCGTCGTAAATAGCCGTTAAATTCTCTGTGTCCTTTTGGGAATTAATGGCTCAATATTGTAATATACGATTATCGGAACCTTTATCGTACCAAAATCAATAAGATTGCTTGCTAAGCTAAGAACAAGTTCATTTTATGATTCTCACTTGCGTGAGGCGTCTAGTATGTCAAATGCTTTATCATTCTTGTTTGTCATTCTTGTTATCGCTTATGTCTTGTCTCTATAACATTGTTTATCATTTTTATAACGATATGATGCAGCCGACCGCGGAAGAAAAATTTTCTTATTATTCAAAGTTTAAAAGGAAAAATATACATGAAGCCTAATCGGTATACATTGGTGCTACCCATGGACCACGTGACGATCGCAACGGATCGACTGCTCTCGTTGTCCGATCCATATATATCCATAACTCTGCCGGTTTTCCCTAAAATCCAAGGGGAATTAGATCGGCAATATATTACATAGATATATAATATTTATATAAATGATTTAAACAAAATGTGAGTACCACGTTCGCCATCCTGATTTCCCTATTCCCAACCTCAATCTGGAGTTTTACAAGACGTACTGGAACATAGGGTTGTGCAATTAATAATAAAGTAATGTAATTTATGGGATATGCAACATATATCTTATGGCCTTCGATTCTTATTATAGAATTACGTTACTAATCTTAACTATACAATTTCTAACAAACCGTTGCTGCTTAAGTCGTAAATTTTCGGTTCCCCATTAACGAGCTCTATTTTCCTGGTATGCGGACCATAACCATTTGATATCCGAGGTCTCCCTTTATTGAAACTCGCGTGCCGCGTTTATTAATTAAAATTTTTTTTAAAAGGTTTGCTTCCGCTCAGTACTTATCATTATTTTTCCTTAAACAAATGTTGGGGATGTGTAAATACACAACATTTGCATAATTATTAGTTGCATAATTATTATTTCAAAGCAAGTAGATTTCTTTCTTTCCTCGATGCTCCTTACATTGTTAGATTATTAGTAAAACTTAATCATTATAAAATCTTTATCCGTCGACAGACGTTGAAGGAGGGAAGAGCAGGCGACCACCAAAACCCCTTCCTGTATCCTTCCGTCCTTTTTGGTGCGTTCTGTAAGAGTAATGTGGTTTCGCGCCCGAATTCAAGGAAGTCGCCGAGGAGCAGTATAGGTGATTTAAAGTATATACTCTAAGTTGTGTTACAACGAAATATAATCTATGTTTAATGTACAAAGGTATTGACTTATATATATCCGACTAAAGACTCTCTGAGGATTGAGCTTCGTCTGCCCCGAATCCCGTCTCAACGAAGAGTCCCAAAACGCTCCCGGAGCAAACTGACTCGCTCCGACTAGTCCGTGTGCAAAGCGCCTGCGCGTGACGTGTTGCCAGTAGCGCCGGTGTATCACCTAGTTCCGGTGGTGCTGGTGTATCAGCTGGTTCCGCTGGCCTTACAGTTCACATATGTTCACTCGCCCATACGAGCGCCCATATGTCAAACGGGAACATATACATGCACATTTCAATAAACAGAGAAAGGAAGTGTTGCACATTTTTATGCTTCTGATTTGAAAATTCTCTCTTTTTGTGTGCACGTGTATATGTGTAATTCCTTCTTAGCAACGAGTAACAGCTGATTTCGAGAGGCGGAGTAACGAGCGCCATATGACAGCGCTGTGACAGTTTATTACGTGGCTCTGCGTGGCGAGTAAATGAACAGGCGCTATCATTTCCTCACCACCTTGCGGTAGATAGCATGGTGCGTTTTACAGTTCGGCCATACTGACATCAACTTCGTCTCGAAGTTGCCGCTAAAATTAAAATCGCGATCGTGTACGAGCGTTACATTTCTACACGCTACGCTAGCTTATACTTATACGGGTATTTATAATATGAATGATTATGTGATTCTATTAACCTATTTATACATTATCTGGCATTCTGTATTTTATTACAGTTAACAATTCTGTGTTGTAGACGCAATAGAGATCCACGGCTTGATCTTGTCAGAGGATAGGATCGTATCAAGGGGTTTCGGGCCCTGATTAAATCCAGGTATGTCCTTTACTACGTATCGGTTATTGCCCAAGCTTTTGGTTATTTTATATGGACCTTTATAGCTCGGTTTGAGCTTGGAATTTTCACCCAGTTTAATTCTAGTATTCCTGATCATAACTAAATCGCCTTCTTTATATAACGTTGGTTTTTTACAATATTTGTCTTTATATAATTTGTTATAATTTCTAATTAGAATATTAGTCTGTTGTGCCGTGTCTCTAGCTGATTCTCTTAATTTTTCTAGGTTTTCATCTACGTCTATGAGAGTTTTGGAGAGCTGAGTTAGCGGGAAGTCTGTGTGACTACGTTGATCTACTCCCAACAATAGACGGGCGGGACTAGACTTTATCCCAGAATGGTAAGTATTATTTATGATGTATTGCATTTTGCCTAGTTTATTTTTCCATTCGTTTGGCGAATTTAAAAGTTTAGTTAAAGAGCTCTTTAAAAATCTATTGATTCTTTCCGCTAACCCATTTGCCCATGGGGATGCTACAGCTATTTTTCTATGTTTAATGTTTTCTTGATTTAAGAATTCTATAAATTCTTTCGAGGTGAAAGCTGTACCTCTATTGGAGACAATTTCTGAGCATTTACCGAACATATTGAAAATATTTTGTAGATGGTCTATTACTTCTTTAGAATTTGTCGTTTTTGTCGCGCAAAGCCATGTGAATCGAGTAAATGAATCAACTATCACTAATATGTTTTTGTATTTATCTGCAGTTTCCTGCAACGGTCCGAAGTGATCTATGTGGAGAGTTTCCAACGGAAACTTTGGTGAAGGATAGAGATGGGTCTCTCCTTCTAAACGATGCGTCGAGCTATTTGAGATTACACAGGTAATACAGTTATCAATATAATCGATTATTGTTTTACGCATATTCGCGAACCAATAGTTTTGTTTTAAACCCTTCAACGTTTTATCAATACCACAATGAGCCATCTCGTCATGATAGATTTTTAATAGACTCATAACCATAGTTTCTGGGACGACAAATTTTAAAGAATCTTTATCTTTTCTATATACCAAACCATCTATTAACACAAATTTATCATTTTCTTTAAATTCTAATTCTTTGCTTATTTGCAGAATTTTTGGGTCGGAGAGTTGACGATATTCGAGCTCTCTCTCTATTGGCATGGCGTTAACGTAGTTTACGCTTCTACTCAAGGCATCTACGTGTGCCATTCGTTTGCCTGGCCTATGTGTGAGTTTAAAATTATAATTCTGCAAGGTAAGTGTCCATCGAGCAATTCTAGGGTTTAAGTTTGCTTTATTAACGGCGTAAACCAGAGCGTCGCAATCAGTCACTATTGTGAATGTTAAACCGTATAAATATAAATGAAATCTCTCTACAGCGCGGACAATAGCGAGCATCTCCAATTCGAAGCTGTGATAACGTGCCTCAGCTTGATTTGTGCTTTGGCTGAAATATGCCACTGGAGCCCAGGAGTTATTCTTCTGTTTTTGGAGAAGAATCGCCCCCAGTCCCATGCTACAAGCATCGGTGTGCAGTTCCGTTTCTGCAGCTGGATCATATAGACGCAACACTGGAGATGAGGTGAGATGTTTTTTGAGTACTTCAAAAGATTCTATACACTCTTTGAAAAATAAATTTCTCTGATTTTCTTAACAGATTCTGCAACGGTTTAGCCTTAATTGCGTAATTCTCAATCCATTTTCTGAAATAATTTGTTAAACCCAAAAATTGTTGGACTTCTTTAACATTAGATGGTTGCTTAAAATTTTTAATCGCTTCGATGTGCTTTGGACTAAGCGTGATTCCTTTATCCGTAATTAAGTATCCTAAGAACTCTATTTCTTTCTTAAGAAATTTACACTTCTCTAGATTTAATTCAAAATTGTATCTTTTAAGAATTAAAAGGACTTGTTCTAAAATTTCGAGGTTTTGTGAGATAGTTTCTGTTGGGATCAATACATCATCGATGTAAACTAATAATTTATCATTTCTAATCAGTGGGCTTAAAATTTGAACTAATCTTTTTTGGAATTCAGCCGGAGCTTCGCTGTAACCAAAAGGTAATCTTTTATATTCAAACTGCCCATCCGGAGTTGCGAAAGAAAAGTATTTAGTTGAGTCTTTATGGACTTTGATTTGATGGAAACTATCTCGCAAATCCAAGAGTGTGAAAACTGATTTATTTCCTAATCGTGTAATACAATCTTCTACAATCGGAAATGGATATTTCTGTTTCTCTATTCTAGAATTAAGCGGTCTTAAATCGACACATAATCTTAACGATCCGTTTCTTCTTCTAACAGGAACAATTCTTGCGCAATATGGAGAAACGCTGTGTTGTATTATATCTCGCTTCAGTAAATCGTCAGTAATCTTACGTAATTCTAAACGCTCAGCGTGTGCTAAACGACGCGGTGCATACGCGTAAATCGAAATATCTCGGATATTAACATGAACAGAATAGTCATCATCGACCGGTAATATATTTTGATTATTTATTTGTAAGATAAGGTTTCTTACTGTTCTGTACTCTTTTCATCGAAGTCTGTTTTGATCTCTTTTATTTTTTGTTTTTCAGAGTCTATTATTTCTTCGTCGATACAAAGCGGTAGGACTGAAAACAAGTTTATTTTGGCTTTGTTTTTATCACCTTGTGCGGACGGATTATAGACAAAGGTAAGTTTTTGTCTTTCGAGGAAATCTCTTCCTAATATTAAGTCACCTTCGAATGTATTATTCTCTAGTATATATAATTCAACTTGAAAGTTTAAATTTTTCAACGGTACTATCGATAAATTTACTTTAATTTTCCCGATTATTTTTAGAGGATTATCGTTTAAATTTTTAAGCTTTTTGTTAGACGGTATTATAAAATTTTTAAGCGGTTGAAAAATTTTCTTGCAAACTTTAGACTTAATAAAAGAAACAGGGCTTCCCATGTCTATTAGCGCAACTAAATTACAATTCTCGCCTTTTATAGAATTAACTCGAACCAACGGGTTGTCTACCACCAACCTGGTGCCGGACTCCTGGACGGTAGCGACGATGTCGTCCTCCGAAGATGTCCCATCCTCGACGGTAGCCGCTGCTGTCACTTTAGCTGCCTTTGCCGGTTTTACTGCCGTCATGGGCTACCTATTATCCTTCTTCTTGTTGGACGGACAATCGAACTGGCGATGGCCCTTGCCCTTGCAAAGAAAACAGGTAGGCTCCGACCTGCAATCTTTATGAGAATGGCCTCTCTTACCACAATTTTTACAGGCTTCCTTTGTTGTATTCAGGGATCCACTCGCCGCAGACTGCTTACGCTCCGTGTCTGCCAGGCCCTCAGTGATGTGACGCATCCTCTCGAGGAAGCCGTCTAGGGTATCCTCCCTCACCGATAGCGCCGTGGCTCGGAGCGAGTGTTGCGTGATTCCCCCGATCAACAAATTGATGGAGTCACCCATGGGGATGTCCAATCTGTGCATCAGGGCCAACTTATCGATCGCATATTGGTCGAAAGTCTCCCTGGAGTGCATCCATCGTCTGGCCTCCACTTTCTGCATCGTCCTGTAGAAAGGGACCTTCCGATCGAAGATTTTCGTCAGCTCGTGGCGAAGACCTTCCCACGACTCCAACACTGGTCCGGTCTGGATCTCGTACCAGCGACGAGCCGCTTTTACTAAACGACTAGAGGCTGCTAACAACGTCACCCCGTCCGAAGCGCCGTGAACTTGTGCTACCTTGTCCACCCTACGGACCCATACAGCGACATTGTCCTCCTCCGATCCTCCAAATTCTGGAATTTGTGACGACAACCAGGCGACTGCGTTCCCCGTCGGAATCCCATCCGTCGACCTGAGGTGCGACGGAGAAGATCTCGACGAAGATCCCGCCTGTCTCTGCGTCGTCGCTGCGCCGTCGGGAACCGGAGCTAAGTCTCTCCTTACACTCGTTTCTGGCGCCCTTTGCTGCTGCGCGGTGAATGCCTGTATCAACTGCGACAGCTGCATTTGCTGCTGCTGTTGAAACTGCACCTGCTGTTGCTGAAACTGCGCTTGCTGCCGCTGCGATTCTCTTTGAATCCTTTCCATACTCGTCGTCATTGTGGACAGCATAAGCTGCAACATGCTTGCCGTTACTGGCTGATCGTGTCCTGCAACTAACGGTACTCGTGGAACACTGGTCTCTCCAGTTGGATCCCCTGAGTCGTCCGTATCGTCTTCAGGTACGTTGGAGTGCGCTGCTCTTTCCAGATGCGACATGATCGTATCTAATAATTTATTTCTGTCACCTGTTATAGGGAGCTTGTACTTGCGTGCTTCTTCCCTGAGTTCCTGCAGATTAAATTGCTCAAGGCTCGGACGATCCTGGTACCTTCTCGTTCCGACCATATACGACCGTCTCGTTATAAACGCCGATCGAGCTAAGAAGGAGAACAACGACCGGTTCGTCCCAAGAAAACGCCGATCTGTTTCACCAAAGGAGAATGCCGATTCCGATCCACCGAAGATAAGCCGATCTCGAATAACCGAGAGGAAAACGCCGATCCCGATCCCACTTCTGAAGTTGTAAGAGTAATGTGGTTTCGCGCCCGAATTCAAGGAAGTCGCCGAGGAGCAGTAGGTGATTTAAAGTATATACTCTAAGTTGTGTTACAACGAAATATAATCTATGTTTAATGTACAAAGGTATTGACTTATATATATCCGACTAAAGACTCTCTGAGGATTGAGCTTCGTCTGCCCCGAATCCCGTCTCAACGAAGAGTCCCAAAACGCTCCCGGAGCAAACTGACTCGCTCCGACTAGTCCGTGTGCAAAGCGCCTGCGCGTGACGTGTTGCCAGTAGCGCCGGTGTATCACCTAGTTCCGGTGGTGCTGGTGTATCAGCTGGTTCCGCTGGCCTTACAGTTCACATATGTTCACTCGCCCATACGAGCGCCCATATGTCAAACGGGAACATATACATGCACATT
>CABEGB010000758.1:339530-384391 GCA_901521435.1 Crematogaster levior
TATTATTTCAAAGCAAGTAGATTTCTTTCTTTCCTCGATGCTCCTTACATTGTTAGATTATTAGTAAAACTTAATCATTATAAAATCTTTATCCGTCGACAGACGTTGAAGGAGGGAAGAGCAGGCGACCACCAAAACCCCTTCCTGTATCCTTCCGTCCTTTTTGGTGCGTTCTGTAAGAGTAATGTGGTTTCGCGCCCGAATTCAAGGAAGTCGCCGAGGAGCAGTATAGGTGATTTAAAGTATATACTCTAAGTTGTGTTACAACGAAATATAATCTATGTTTAATGTACAAAGGTATTGACTTATATATATCCGACTAAAGACTCTCTGAGGATTGAGCTTCGTCTGCCCCGAATCCCGTCTCAACGAAGAGTCCCAAAACGCTCCCGGAGCAAACTGACTCGCTCCGACTAGTCCGTGTGCAAAGCGCCTGCGCGTGACGTGTTGCCAGTAGCGCCGGTGTATCACCTAGTTCCGGTGGTGCTGGTGTATCAGCTGGTTCCGCTGGCCTTACAGTTCACATATGTTCACTCGCCCATACGAGCGCCCATATGTCAAACGGGAACATATACATGCACATTTCAATAAACAGAGAAAGGAAGTGTTGCACATTTTTATGCTTCTGATTTGAAAATTCTCTCTTTTTGTGTGCACGTGTATATGTGTAATTCCTTCTTAGCAACGAGTAACAGCTGATTTCGAGAGGCGGAGTAACGAGCGCCATATGACAGCGCTGTGACAGTTTATTACGTGGCTCTGCGTGGCGAGTAAATGAACAGGCGCTATCATTTCCTCACCACCTTGCGGTAGATAGCATGGTGCGTTTTACAGTTCGGCCATACTGACATCAACTTCGTCTCGAAGTTGCCGCTAAAATTAAAATCGCGATCGTGTACGAGCGTTACATTTCTACACGCTACGCTAGCTTATACTTATACGGGTATTTATAATATGAATGATTATGTGATTCTATTAACCTATTTATACATTATCTGGCATTCTGTATTTTATTACAGTTAACAATTCTGTGTTGTAGACGCAATAGAGATCCACGGCTTGATCTTGTCAGAGGATAGGATCGTATCAAGGGGTTTCGGGCCCTGATTAAATCCAGGTATGTCCTTTACTACGTATCGGTTATTGCCCAAGCTTTTGGTTATTTTATATGGACCTTTATAGCTCGGTTTGAGCTTGGAATTTTCACCCAGTTTAATTCTAGTATTCCTGATCATAACTAAATCGCCTTCTTTATATAACGTTGGTTTTTTACAATATTTGTCTTTATATAATTTGTTATAATTTCTAATTAGAATATTAGTCTGTTGTGCCGTGTCTCTAGCTGATTCTCTTAATTTTTCTAGGTTTTCATCTACGTCTATGAGAGTTTTGGAGAGCTGAGTTAGCGGGAAGTCTGTGTGACTACGTTGATCTACTCCCAACAATAGACGGGCGGGACTAGACTTTATCCCAGAATGGTAAGTATTATTTATGATGTATTGCATTTTGCCTAGTTTATTTTTCCATTCGTTTGGCGAATTTAAAAGTTTAGTTAAAGAGCTCTTTAAAAATCTATTGATTCTTTCCGCTAACCCATTTGCCCATGGGGATGCTACAGCTATTTTTCTATGTTTAATGTTTTCTTGATTTAAGAATTCTATAAATTCTTTCGAGGTGAAAGCTGTACCTCTATTGGAGACAATTTCTGAGCATTTACCGAACATATTGAAAATATTTTGTAGATGGTCTATTACTTCTTTAGAATTTGTCGTTTTTGTCGCGCAAAGCCATGTGAATCGAGTAAATGAATCAACTATCACTAATATGTTTTTGTATTTATCTGCAGTTTCCTGCAACGGTCCGAAGTGATCTATGTGGAGAGTTTCCAACGGAAACTTTGGTGAAGGATAGAGATGGGTCTCTCCTTCTAAACGATGCGTCGAGCTATTTGAGATTACACAGGTAATACAGTTATCAATATAATCGATTATTGTTTTACGCATATTCGCGAACCAATAGTTTTGTTTTAAACCCTTCAACGTTTTATCAATACCACAATGAGCCATCTCGTCATGATAGATTTTTAATAGACTCATAACCATAGTTTCTGGGACGACAAATTTTAAAGAATCTTTATCTTTTCTATATACCAAACCATCTATTAACACAAATTTATCATTTTCTTTAAATTCTAATTCTTTGCTTATTTGCAGAATTTTTGGGTCGGAGAGTTGACGATATTCGAGCTCTCTCTCTATTGGCATGGCGTTAACGTAGTTTACGCTTCTACTCAAGGCATCTACGTGTGCCATTCGTTTGCCTGGCCTATGTGTGAGTTTAAAATTATAATTCTGCAAGGTAAGTGTCCATCGAGCAATTCTAGGGTTTAAGTTTGCTTTATTAACGGCGTAAACCAGAGCGTCGCAATCAGTCACTATTGTGAATGTTAAACCGTATAAATATAAATGAAATCTCTCTACAGCGCGGACAATAGCGAGCATCTCCAATTCGAAGCTGTGATAACGTGCCTCAGCTTGATTTGTGCTTTGGCTGAAATATGCCACTGGAGCCCAGGAGTTATTCTTCTGTTTTTGGAGAAGAATCGCCCCCAGTCCCATGCTACAAGCATCGGTGTGCAGTTCCGTTTCTGCAGCTGGATCATATAGACGCAACACTGGAGATGAGGTGAGATGTTTTTTGAGTACTTCAAAAGATTCTATACACTCTTTGAAAAATAAATTTCTCTGATTTTCTTAACAGATTCTGCAACGGTTTAGCCTTAATTGCGTAATTCTCAATCCATTTTCTGAAATAATTTGTTAAACCCAAAAATTGTTGGACTTCTTTAATATTAGATGGTTGCTTAAAATTTTTAATCGCTTCGATGTGCTTTGGACTAAGCGTGATTCCTTTATCCGTAATTAAGTATCCTAAGAACTCTATTTCTTTCTTAAGAAATTTACACTTCTCTAGATTTAATTCAAAATTGTATCTTTTAAGAATTAAAAGGACTTGTTCTAAAATTTCGAGGTTTTGTGAGATAGTTTCTGTTGGGATCAATACATCATCGATGTAAACTAATAATTTATCATTTCTAATCAGTGGGCTTAAAATTTGAACTAATCTTTTTTGGAATTCAGCCGGAGCTTCGCTGTAACCAAAAGGTAATCTTTTATATTCAAACTGCCCATCCGGAGTTGCGAAAGAAAAGTATTTAGTTGAGTCTTTATGGACTTTGATTTGATGGAAACTATCTCGCAAATCCAAGAGTGTGAAAACTGATTTATTTCCTAATCGTGTAATACAATCTTCTACAATCGGAAATGGATATTTCTGTTTCTCTATTCTAGAATTAAGCGGTCTTAAATCGACACATAGTCTTAACGATCCGTTTCTTCTTCTAACAGGAACAATTCTTGCGCAATATGGAGAAACGCTGTGTTGTATTATATCTCGCTTCAGTAAATCGTCAGTAATCTTACGTAATTCTAAACGCTCAGCGTGTGCTAAACGACGCGGTGCATACGCGTAAATCGAAATATCTCGGATATTAACATGAACAGAATAGTCATCATCGACCGGTAATATATTTTGATTATTTATTTGTAAGATAAGGTTTCTTACTGTTCTGTACTCTTTTCATCGAAGTCTGTTTTGATCTCTTTTATTTTTTGTTTTTCAGAGTCTATTATTTCTTCGTCGATACAAAGCGGTAGGACTGAAAACAAGTTTATTTTGGCTTTGTTTTTATCACCTTGTGCGGACGGATTATAGACAAAGGTAAGTTTTTGTCTTTCGAGGAAATCTCTTCCTAATATTAAGTCACCTTCGAATGTATTATTCTCTAGTATATATAATTCAACTTGAAAGTTTAAATTTTTCAACGGTACTATCGATAAATTTACTTTAATTTTCCCGATTATTTTTAGAGGATTATCGTTTAAATTTTTAAGCTTTTTGTTAGACGGTATTATAAAATTTTTAAGCGGTTGAAAAATTTTCTTGCAAACTTTAGACTTAATAAAAGAAACAGGGCTTCCCATGTCTATTAGCGCAACTAAATTACAATTCTCGCCTTTTATAGAATTAACTCGAACCAACGGGTTGTCTACCACCAACCTGGTGCCGGACTCCTGGACGGTAGCGACGATGTCGTCCTCCGAAGATGTCCCATCCTCGACGGTAGCCGCTGCTGTCACTTTAGCTGCCTTTGCCGGTTTTACTGCCGTCATGGGCTACCTATTATCCTTCTTCTTGTTGGACGGACAATCGAACTGGCGATGGCCCTTGCCCTTGCAAAGAAAACAGGTAGGCTCCGACCTGCAATCTTTATGAGAATGGCCTCTCTTACCACAATTTTTACAGGCTTCCTTTGTTGTATTCAGGGATCCACTCGCCGCAGACTGCTTACGCTCCGTGTCTGCCAGGCCCTCAGTGATGTGACGCATCCTCTCGAGGAAGCCGTCTAGGGTATCCTCCCTCACCGATAGCGCCGTGGCTCGGAGCGAGTGTTGCGTGATTCCCCCGATCAACAAATTGATGGAGTCACCCATGGGGATGTCCAATCTGTGCATCAGGGCCAACTTATCGATCGCATATTGGTCGAAAGTCTCCCTGGAGTGCATCCATCGTCTGGCCTCCACTTTCTGCATCGTCCTGTAGAAAGGGACCTTCCGATCGAAGATTTTCGTCAGCTCGTGGCGAAGACCTTCCCACGACTCCAACACTGGTCCGGTCTGGATCTCGTACCAGCGACGAGCCGCTTTTACTAAACGACTAGAGGCTGCTAACAACGTCACCCCGTCCGAAGCGCCGTGAACTTGTGCTACCTTGTCCACCCTACGGACCCATACAGCGACATTGTCCTCCTCCGATCCTCCAAATTCTGGAATTTGTGACGACAACCAGGCGACTGCGTTCCCCGTCGGAATCCCATCCGTCGACCTGAGGTGCGACGGAGAAGATCTCGACGAAGATCCCGCCTGTCTCTGCGTCGTCGCTGCGCCGTCGGGAACCGGAGCTAAGTCTCTCCTTACACTCGTTTCTGGCGCCCTTTGCTGCTGCGCGGTGAATGCCTGTATCAACTGCGACAGCTGCATTTGCTGCTGCTGTTGAAACTGCACCTGCTGTTGCTGAAACTGCGCTTGCTGCCGCTGCGATTCTCTTTGAATCCTTTCCATACTCGTCGTCATTGTGGACAGCATAAGCTGCAACATGCTTGCCGTTACTGGCTGATCGTGTCCTGCAACTAACGGTACTCGTGGAACACTGGTCTCTCCAGTTGGATCCCCTGAGTCGTCCGTATCGTCTTCAGGTACGTTGGAGTGCGCTGCTCTTTCCAGATGCGACATGATCGTATCTAATAATTTATTTCTGTCACCTGTTATAGGGAGCTTGTACTTGCGTGCTTCTTCCCTGAGTTCCTGCAGATTAAATTGCTCAAGGCTCGGACGATCCTGGTACCTTCTCGTTCCGACCATATACGACCGTCTCGTTATAAACGCCGATCGAGCTAAGAAGGAGAACAACGACCGGTTCGTCCCAAGAAAACGCCGATCTGTTTCACCAAAGGAGAATGCCGATTCCGATCCACCGAAGATAAGCCGATCTCGAATAACCGAGAGGAAAACGCCGATCCCGATCCCACTTCTGAAGTTGTAAGAGTAATGTGGTTTCGCGCCCGAATTCAAGGAAGTCGCCGAGGAGCAGTAGGTGATTTAAAGTATATACTCTAAGTTGTGTTACAACGAAATATAATCTATGTTTAATGTACAAAGGTATTGACTTATATATATCCGACTAAAGACTCTCTGAGGATTGAGCTTCGTCTGCCCCGAATCCCGTCTCAACGAAGAGTCCCAAAACGCTCCCGGAGCAAACTGACTCGCTCCGACTAGTCCGTGTGCAAAGCGCCTGCGCGTGACGTGTTGCCAGTAGCGCCGGTGTATCACCTAGTTCCGGTGGTGCTGGTGTATCAGCTGGTTCCGCTGGCCTTACAGTTCACATATGTTCACTCGCCCATACGAGCGCCCATATGTCAAACGGGAACATATACATGCACATTTCAATAAACAGAGAAAGGAAGTGTTGCACATTTTTATGCTTCTGATTTGAAAATTCTCTCTTTTTGTGTGCACGTGTATATGTGTAATTCCTTCTTAGCAACGAGTAACAGCTGATTTCGAGAGGCGGAGTAACGAGCGCCATATGACAGCGCTGTGACAGTTTATTACGTGGCTCTGCGTGGCGAGTAAATGAACAGGCGCTATCATTTCCTCACCACCTTGCGGTAGATAGCATGGTGCGTTTTTTTTATAGTGGTATCCCCAGTAGGCCTAATCCACTCTCATTATTTAAGATTGTTCAAAGTGCCGTCCTCTCTCTCGTAGACAGAGTTCGGCCCTTCGGATAATATCGCGTGTAGCGTTGTACGCCATTTCTGGCGTAATGGTATCGAAGGCTGCAACAATAGCTTCACGTACCTCGTTTTCTCTACCATTACGCCGGTATTCTACCAGATTTTTTATATGCCCCCATACAAAAAAATCTAAGACGTTTAAGTCTGGCGACCGTGCCGGTCAGGTAGTCGGACTGCCACGGCCCATCCATCTATCTGGATAATGAGCGTGTCTAAAAAATCGCGTACCTGCCGGCAGAAATACGCAGGAGCTCCGTCGTGCTGGAAAATCAGCTGTGTCCGCATGTGAAGAGGTACATCGGCGAGAAGCACTGGCAACTCAACAATATGTAGGGAGTCTCATTTTAATTCTTTCATGCAAATATCTCGAAATGATGGGATTTTAGAAAAAATGTGTAAAAGTTGTAGGATTTTGAAGGGGACATAATAGTGTAAGATATCTAGTAATAATTAATTAGATATCGATTAGTCAGGAAGTGATTGGAGGGAAACTGGAAAAATCGATGGCACTCACGTACAATAGTAAACTTTTATGAACTTTATTAGTTATTATGTTAATAATACACCATTAACCACATCTCGATTAATGAGCATTCGCGAAGACGTAGGGAAGACTTCGATAAATAAGAAAGTTTTCCCGAATCTCAAAAAACGGTCGCACGACTCGCGAAACAATTCATTAGCGCCAACCGCTCTTCATATCATCCTACGTGTTTTCAAATTGCCATGTAAACGCTCTTCGCCTCTATTATGCCTTTTCTTAATACAAATGAAAAACTCACCCGCATATAAATTCATCGAATATTAATATTCAACCAATCAGGAATCATTAAACTTTACAATAGCGTAACCTAGTATTGCCCTTGGATGGCTTTTTCAAGGTTATTAAAAGATCAACTTAGTTTTTTTAATAGAAATTTTTCTAAATATAAATTAAATACCTTGCTATATATATATTTGGCATAAAAAGTTAAAGATAGGATGTTCAAAAACAATTCCAGGTCATGATATTCTTTTTAAAACCCTACAACTTTTGTCTGATACATTTTTTTTTCTAAAACCCAGCCATTTCAAGATACTTGTCTGAGGTAATTAAAATGAGACAGTTTAGTAGGTATATAAGCATTTTTTCTAATAGATTTTCTAACAAAAGAAAGATTTTTAAAAAATATATTGATCTGATGTATACCTTAGATAAATCTAAATTTAAAGTTTTTCTCTCAAAAACACACACACACACACACACACACACACACACACACACAGTACTACTGTATTAATGATATATTGTTATGTATGACGTTACGTATTACTTATGTATTGCTGACTATTACGAAGTACTGTTAATGTATTGTTATGTATTGCCACGTATTGCTCTGCATTGCTACAGTATTACTATTATTGCTAGTGTATTGTTAGTATTGCTTGTTTTATTACAATTATTACTATACTGCCACAATATATTTCTATTGAAATGAATGATTGCCACAGTGGTTGATCTCTCGGTCATAGATATGAGAAGAGCAGCGATAAGACACCCTCCTTTATGACGGGATCATGATCTATCATATTTACGCAAATTCTGAGAGAGTGCTTTGGTTGTGTAATCTGGTCATTAGAAAATATACTCCGTGTTAAATTCTTATAAATTATCTGAGGCCACTTCTTAAGTTCCTTTGGTGATATTCCTTCGTTCTTTTATTCATTTTTTAATTTAATTTAAATTATCTTTCCACAGGAGACACATTTGAACGATCATCGACAAGCGGAGTCAAAATTTCGGAGTAAAGTAACCAGTTTGATTTTTCTCTAGAGAATTAAAGTTTTTCAATTCTCTTTATAATCAATGTTCATTCCACCTTTGATATTTTCTTATTGTATCAGCATAGTCTCCGGCGCCACTATGATAGCACAGGTAACCTTAGTTGAAAAGGCCCCCGGAGCGCTATTCTACTACTTCAGTTCCTCAAATCGAATTAACTCTTTGCTGCATCATGAAATACATAAAAGCCTCAGGCAACTTCAGCCAATTTTTGTCTAAAATTCACTTCATTTCTCCAAATACCTGTTGTTCAACAGTTACAGTCAAACTATTTTTTTCTGAACGTGTCTCAAAAGTGTCCAGTTAATTTTTTAGCTTTCAATATCAAAAAATGGAAGTTTTGAATTTTTAAATAAAAGTAGTCATCTTTTCGTTCTTTTATCTTTAAATAATATTTTTTTCACGGTCACTATTAAATTTGATCAAAATAACCTATGGCACATGTTAAAACAAGTCATCAAAGAATACCTGAGAATTTTTTCAAGTAAAAAAAATTAGTAGCTTTCTCGCAGCAAGCATTTTTATGCCTAGGGTTTCAAACGGCCCAGTGTGCCAGCTATGAAATTGTGTGTGTGCGTGTGTGTGTGTGCGTGTATGTGCGTGCGTGTCGTCGTCTTCATCGTTAAACAAAAATGTCATCGTGAGATAGAGTCGTCCAGATTCATGCTGCATTACGCGTGTTTGCATGTTACACTCCCGGCAGGAGCGGGAATGCTATGCAAGGGGTCGAACGGCGTCGTTGAAGCGACGGTCGGCCGCAGGCATGGCAGGCAGCAGGTATCGTGTAAGGCCGAGGAGATCACAATACCGGCGGACGTCACGCTGGAGCAGGTACCGACGTACATAATCGACTCAGGTAATCATCCACAAGATGCGAGCATTCTGTGCATTTTTTTTTTCGCCAAACTTATAGATCAATGCACTGTTTGATAAATCTTAGAAATAATCATGACACCTGAGCTTGATTGAATAAGTTGTTAGAGTATTTGTTACGTTGCTTGTGTTTCCTCTTATCTTAGTTATATCAAACCTTAACTTGAAATATATGCAAACTCCATTAATTACTATCATGTTTTACGGGTTTTACGTACTTACAATGTTTATTCATGCAACGCAGAAGGAACGAAACGACTTTGGCTGTGTTGAGGAAATTCAGATACGATAACGAGTTGCAAGTGTCAAAAGAATATATCCATCCCTCGTATGTCACATAGGGATATAAATAGGAGTATAAAGGTCACAAAGTCACTTAGAGCTCTTTCAATATGTCATTGATTATAAATCCGTTTTTTAGATTGAAGGTCCTACTTGGGAGTGGGCTGTAGTACAGAATTATCACAAAAGGGACAATAATTCCTAATATTACTATTTATGCAGCATGATCGCGATCGCGACGGAGCTCTCTCGCTTTGGGAAATGGAATTGTTCTCGTGATGTCTCTTCCCGCCGTCGGTCGATGAATACAAGTATACTGTACCCACGAACGAAAAGATTGAAAACGCTTGCAGTTGTTACATAAACGTGCTTAATGTTCAGGCTTTAACACCGACGGTATAATACAATGCGACGCGGTTGCTCTTGTTTACGATGCCAGTAATAAAAAATCGTTCGAATTTATAGCGCGCATCTACATCGTAAGCAATGCATTTTCTCGCGTTCACTAATGATCTAAATATATTAAATAATAATGAACGTGTGTTTGCAGGAATACTTTGCCGAGTAAGATTCCTATTCTGGTAGTGGCAAATAAAAGTGATAGTACATTAATCGATGCATGAGCCACGGAGTTACCTTATCATCAGTCTTCTTCGAATAAGGCGAGGCTCCCCTTCCACTTATTTTCGATGATATATGGAAATAGACCTGTTTCGTGTCTGTTTCCACCAATCGTCCGTTAAAGATTTTGGGTAGGGATAACGAATATACACCTAAAGTGTATAGAAGAGTCACCATTCGTTTCCCCCCTCCTTTCTCTCCTTCGTCGTCCGTTTTTGTCTTTTCCATTGGATCAAACAAATATATTCAACTGCGTGCTCAGCGCTGGGCAGAGCCGGTATCTTGCACATTCAAATACCGCGTCGCGTGCATTTCTCAACAAAGTTGATGGTCCTTCGAGCCGGATCGTGCATGTGCGTGTAGGATCTCGTGTGTGAGTGACTTTTCTCCGATCGGTACAGTGCACTGAGAGAAAAAAATGGTTAGAATAACCATAATCTTACTATATTTTATAGTTAGTTTTGGCCTCAAACATATTTTTATAGTTTTATTAAACATGCAAAATATAGCAAAGTGAACAAATATTTATAGTCATTATTACTATGATATAAATTAGTACAAACATATAAAATAGTTATAGTAAACTAAAAATAGATTTTTGTGTAGTTAACCGTACTATAAGAAAAAGTTACATGAAACACAGCTGAAAGTACGATGAAACATACGAAATAATAATAAATTGTACTCATAATTATAGTAAAATCTTATTTCTTGCATATAGTTACGTTCACTATGCATATATGGTTCCGTCAATTTCTTTAAAACGATTAATTTTATGATAAAATGAGGTTGGATCTACATTTTTTATTTGGTATATGATTTTTTCATGTTGTATAAAGAAACAATGTTAATTAATACAATGAATAATCTATGTTGCATTTTTAATAGTTTTTTTATTTATATTATTATTGTTTCTTACATTAAACATATTTATCATTTCTTTAAAGTCCACTTTACACTGATCTATAATTCGTGACAGAATTTGAGACAGAATTCCATTTATAACTATGCATCGTGTGCAAAAAAATGAAAAAAAACAAACAATTTGAATTATAATTATATGTATGCAACTATATGTAGTTACATATATTCAAATTCTGTCTCAAATTCCATCACGAATTATAAAGTAGGCTTTACAAATTGCACATCTTTCTTAAATATATATATATATGTTTTATTTAATTGGGATTTTATTAATAATGACTAATATTAGTTTATTTCATATTTCAACGAGTGTTCTCTTCTTTTGTATGTGTATTGTGCAGTTACATATATTTTTAAATATTATATATTACTCTCTATATTCAGATATACATTTGTACCGTCAGTTAATAAATTCCGGACAATTGTATGTTAATGAAAATAAACAGATCAATCGGCTTGTTTAAGATTGATTAAGATTCTAGAACTGTGAAATCTTTTTAGTGCATAAAAAGTTTAATAAAATAACCGAAAATATTTAAAAAAATATCGCTTATGTGCTTTACTGATTAAAATCCAAATATTACGAACCACCAGCATGTAAACAACAGTATGTAAGTGTACTTAACATATATTTTCCTTAATTATTCTGTCTTTAATATTTTTTAAAAATAAAATCAAAATCTTTAATACAAACGTCAATAGCGAAAAATATACGCTGAAAAATTTTTCAAAAATCTGTTAAAATTAAATATGTTCATAAAATGACATTTGCAATCAATCGAGCAGATCAATCGATAAGAGAGAAAATAGACCGAACACTTTCTTCTTGTTTTAACAATCAATAAATAATCGTAAATTTAATTTTATAATAAAATCATAAAAAACAAGTTAAAAACTAGATTACATATTATAGTACTGTGCAAATTAATAGAAATATGGTCACGTACAACTTTTGTGTTTTATTATAAAACAGGTTGGCAGCCATTCAACTTATTATCAACAAAAGGTGGTCACATTTCATATCAACGGTATCTTTTGATAAAGAAATGGAGAAAGTTATAAAAAATGTTAATTTTATTTTTTGCTCTGTTTCCATTAAGTTGCATACTGTACGTTAATTTTACGGTAATTTATTGATTGTCACCGCAAAAAGAAAGTGTTTGGATTATTTTACAAATTTGATCGATTGCAAGTGTCATTTCATGGATATATCTTTTTACTTCTTAAATTAACATATTTTGCAAGAATTTATGGTATACAGTTTTTGTTTTTGAGATTATTAATCAAGAATTCCACAACAAGAAACAGAAAGTCTTAATATCTAAATAAAATATAATCGCTTAATAATAAAAAAGTTATAACTTTGTGTGCATATACAAATAGCAGTGATATAAGCAACGAATAACACATATACGCTGTGATGTAGTGGAATACCATAGAAGTAATTAATGGAATTTTTTTATTTTCATTGAAATTCTCATTTTAAAAATTTGCGTACGTTACAATCCATATACATTCCAAAGATTAGTGAAAGTTGACTTTTTAACAACTTATGTAAAAATTGCCATCTGGTTTCTGAATTAACGTATATATTTTATGGTATATCAACGAACTGAAATTTACAATATCGTATTTATTTGAAATATTTATAACATAAGCTTGATAGTGAACGTCAAAGTAGTTTGTAAACAAATATTGCACAGTAGCAACAAAATCAGATACAGATAAGGTGTTAGATACAATATTGTTACTTTTAAAAATGTTAGTAATTTTTGCGAATATAGGATAGTTGTTATTATCAATATTTAACAAAACAATTGATCCTTTTTTAAATGATATATTTCCAAAAGAAACATTCTTCAATATAGTGTAATTTGTATAGTCATTTAATAAAATTTTATTCTGAGAAGTTAATAAAGAATTAATACTTTCTTTATATGTGATGAATGATAAAAAACCAGATTGCATTTTTGCAAATAAGTCACACAACATTAATTGTTGTTTCACTGCAATGCTGTAACATAAGTTAACTCTACTAGTAATTGTATGTACATATTGTTTCAAAGGGCGATGTTTTGCTTCGAACCTCATTGACCACAGGGGATGAAGCGGCCCAACAATTTTCATGATCCGAGGATAATGCAACATTAGATGATGTTTCGGTTTTAACGTTTCGCCGAACAAGTCAATATATAATAAATGATGCTCATAAATTAAGTTCTCTAATAAATCTGCTGTTGATTCTGTAACACTTTCTTGGAGTGTTATAAGAAGGATTTTTCGCAATAATATAAAAAGTTCCCAATATTTATCGAGATTAGTTATAAGGTCATTTTCTTTGCCAAGAAATTAAAATTAAACTAGTGTTTAATACAAAACTTAGCATCTCAGAAGCTGACATTTTAATACTTTTTTTAAGCAATTGCAATTTTGATATTGTAGGGGTTCTATTCGCTACGGAACCAAAATAAAAAAACTTTAAACGCCAATTTAAGTCCAAAGTGAAGTACTGTTTTTCCACAATATAGTAATGCAAAATGTTATTCATTTCATATACACATACGCCTTCTAATAGATCATACATTATGTCAACGCTGTAATTTTCAATAGCATGAAAATCTAAGACATTAAATGCGCACTTTTCTTTAATACCTGTGGAACTTAAATTATTTGTTGCTATATCTTCTGCATAATTTATTTTATTGCGTAACATAGTAACGTCTTCATTACACAATTTGCGAGACATATTCTTTGGTACTTTACAAAATCGACAGCAGATACCGGCAGAGAAACTTTCTACAAATCCTAAAATATCATGTAAGCCTAAATTGTCGCCGATAATTAGCGTAAGTTTAAAATAGACTTGAATTTCTGAAGATCCTATAACCAATGTAATGCCTTTTTTTTCTAAAAACATTAATTCTTTAATTAAATATGAATAAATTTGTTCTCTTGAAAACGTTTTAGAATCATCTGCATGGTATAACTGTGTAAGAAAAATACTATCTAATTTAGAATACAATTGCGGTGGCAAACATGGTATAGAAATGTACATACCGCATAACTTGTATATACCAGCATGCGATCCAAGTGGATTTACTGTTTCGAAAGCGTCTTCGTATAGAAACAAAGGAAAAATAAAAGAATTTTCCTTTGTTTCATTTAAGATTTTCGATTTCCAAAAATCGGTTTGCATAATATTGGAAATTTCGTTATTTTTATCTAATGTTGCAATATACTCGCAAGTTTTTTTAAATATATCGCTTGTTTCAAAATATACTTTTAAAACTTTTCTTAGTGGTATTAATTGACCATACACGTTTTGAGTTTTTAATCCAATGTTAGTTCTAATTTCCATTGTCCCAAAGAAAATTTGTATAGGTTTAATGTTATGTCCAATATTGATTAAGAGTTTGTTCCTTTTATATTCACTGTCAATATCATTAAAAACATTTTGCAATATTTTAAATTGTTCAACTATATAATCCGAATCTGATGATTCCATGAGAGATATTCTTTTTTTTATATCGTTCACATATTTACTATTAAGAAAAGAATGAAATATACGCGTAATCCAATCAAGTTGTGATCGAGATAACGTTGCATCAGCATGTAAAGAAGATATTAGTTGCAATGCAAATATACGAATCTCATTACGGGTATCTTCAATGTTCGAATTTTTATTAACATCCATATCGTTTACATTATCATGTTCAGACTCGTTTTGTTTACAAAAATTTAATTTCAAAGTCGTATCATTAATATTTACGTTTTTGGAAACATCAGATTCAAATATTGCTGTTTCGAAATGTTCGCAACGCTTTTTATGTTGACAAAAAGCTTTATAATTAGAATAACAGCGATTACAATCTTTAAAATTACAAGTATATTTCACACAAGCAATACTTATACGATGCTCAAAACGTGTATGTAGCTTTAAGTACCTTTTCGGAAAGGTTTTATGACAATATTCGCATTTCATCATTTTTGGAATGTATATGCTTATTACGTAAATGTTAGCAATGCTATAAATTATTACTGAAATGAGAAATTAAATGAAAAGAAGTTTTTTACTTACGAGTAAGCATGAGTTGTTTTATATCGTGCCAAGTGGCATCAATCGAAATTATATTTCGATATTTTTTGTCAGTAATGCCATAGACATATTGTTGTAAAAAATACCACACACTTTCACAATCTACTGGGTATGTTGCATTTAACGCAAAGAAGATTTGGAAGCACAAATCAATTGCATTCATCAAACTTGTTGATGTATACTTGACATCGTTGACAATAACATAAAAAGACGTCAAGTTTAAAATGGAACCCACTGTAATTACCATTGGCTGAAGTGTCAATCCATAACCTTGAAGCTTCTCTTTTCGTTTGTGGAGTTTAGGTTCCAAGTCTGCTATATTCTGAAAAAATATACAATAAAATAATCTAATTATAAATGTATTTTGCGTATGAAATGATTTTCCAAAGACAAAAAAAAATTGCTTACAGAAACTCGAAAAATAAAACTTTCGGCAATTTCTATTTTCGATGGTTTCCATCTTTTCTTATTACCTGTTTTCACATTACTTGATTTGAATAAATAAGGTAGTAAGAGGAGGCTTAATGTTTCAATAGGTACATCTGCAAATAATATACAAATTATACTGAGCTTCTTCTCCCATGATGTATTCCTCATATTTAGAAAATGTTATAATATGTTGTTTTGTAACACGTTGTGTTAAAAAATTACTACCATTTGTCAATTCACACAATGATGGACATACATCTGTTTTCTCAGCAAGAAGTAGTATATACGGAGCGATTTCAGGCCACTTTTTATGGAAAATATGCGCATCTACTCTTGTTTCTATTTGAAAATCAATCTGTAACTGTAACCATTGACATATTGCATTACAACGCATTTTTAACCAAAGCTACAAAACGTTAAAATTTTATATATTATTACAAGTTTAGCACCAATCGCAGTTTTTAAAATGGAATATTCTTCATAATAATTTGTAATTGAAGTTTCTCTGTTTCTTCCCGTAAATGTTTCTTTCTACAAATTTTCAAGATTTTTATCTTCTGGTTGAATGGCACGTAATGTAATTAATGCCTCTTGACAGATATTATCATTGTTCTCAGGAATTATTTCAGTGTTTTTTTCACACACATTATTGTGTCTAACTAACTTCTTAAGATTATTATATTTATCCCAAAGTTTTCCGTTAGCAAAACGTTTCAATTTAGCGTTACTTGGAACATAATATATAGATGTTTTTTCATATTTAAAAAGACTAACAATTTCTGTAGCCCATTCTTGAAATTCTTCTGACTTTATTCTACAATAAAAAATAGAATAAAATAAGTAACAAAAAATGGCGTTGTAAATTTTGAAGCTGTACTAAATATATTTATACATACTTCATAGATTTGCTAAGAAGCTTCTCAATAATAATTATCGTACATAATTTATTGCGATCTGATGGAGTTAATCGTGTTTGTGTCAATAATTTTTTACCAGTGCCTGATTCTGAAAGTAATTTTCCTAGCTTCTAAAAAATATAATAAATATAATAAAACTGAACATTCTGTACGATTACTTAGTAATATTATATTTAACAATATAGATGTATATTATGTATATTATGTCGGACAATTACAGTTTTAACAAAAGGAAGTAAATTGATGTTTATATATTTTTAAGAGAGAGTTAAGGCTTTTAAAAAATCAAACAAAAATACAAAGAGAAAAGTTCTGCAAGATGAAACTTAATTCAAGAAAATAAGGAAAAATATATACAATGCCACTACGAAATTAATGTAAATAATGCATACCTTTCCTTGATAAGAACATATGTCCATCGACGAACTAGTTGTACTAATATTATCAAGTTCACTTGTATGTGATAACGGTACGCTAACATTGTCCTCAGATCCACTTCGTGGTAACACTACGCTAAGATTATCCTCTAATCCACTTATATTCGTAATATCCTAAGATATAATATTCAGATATGTAATTTATGATTATGTAATTTGAATATTATATTAAGATATAATATAATATTCAAATTACATAAACTTCACAATAACTTGAATAGAAAAACAGTTAAGAATAACATATATTCCAATTTTATATGCTATTATAAATGAAAGAAATATATGATGTTTTGATGAGAATTGTACTTTACTTGTAAGTATTAAATATATTTAAATTTATTAAAATAAAATATTGTAAATATTGTAATTTTACTAATTTTAAAATATATACTTGTAATTTCTTAATTTTGATTACAAACATAGTAATTAAAACAAATTATAAATTACGTTAGTTTACCAATATTGAGTTGTTAGCAACCGATGTCTGATTTATACTTTGAAGCAATATTTTTCGATTTGTAAGGAAAGAAAAACGTTGGCCAACTAATGGTATCAATTCTTTTACCATAGAATCAGGCATGTGTAAAAATGCTTGCTCATCAATTTGCTCATCTAAACAAATAAAACTAAAAATACACAATTGTCCTTTCATTCTATATTAATATTATAAAAATATGATAATAACCTTTAAATTTTTCAATATATTGAGAAAGGTCCCACTTTTTTAGAGTTTCTTCCACAAAATTAGACATTGTTTCACAAATTAGATTTTTAAAATACAAATCTAAAAACGCAAAAACATAGCATAAAAGACAAGAAAATTGAAATAAGAATTGTTATTGAAGAAGTTATTAAAGAAGCATAAAAGTAACTTAATACTTACTTCCTCATAAACGATGACTGTTTTCGTTACATCAATACTTTTTCTCACTGCTACACACGACTGCTATAATGCACTGCTAGAGAGAAAGACACTTCTATGCTGGTAGCTGCCGCCGAAAAGCACCGGAAAAATCGTTGTCCGGACGTGCACAAACGTGTCGAGAAACACTCGATGATCGTAGGACGCTCAGGGATAAGTGTGTATCGCTCGCGAATGTTCGCGGAACTTCGCGAACACTCTTGCTCAGTTTCAACGTTTTTTTCGATTCCTGATTATGTTTTACGTTATGTTTCAATTATGTATAACTTACTATATTAATGTAAAATATGGTAAACGCGCAACCCGCCTCTTAACCGGCCCCTGGCAACAATACACTCACGCTCGCTTGGCGTCTGTCGACCCGAAGGGCTAATCGCGAGCGGATTCTCTCGCTGTCGCGCAACGATATTATTGCGCGCCCAATCGCGCTATAGTAGCCGGCCACGCTACGCTCGCTTACAGAGGCGACTACGCCTATGCGCATACAGTCCGCCTAGAAACCGAGGCGGCTCGTATCTTACGATAAACTATTGTAGTATTTATTATATAATTATATAATTATTTTATGTAATTATTTTAAATAATTATTTTTGTAAGTATTTGTTTAGTGACTTTTATCAAATGTATAGTTATTCACCATTTAAAAATATTGTGAAATATAACATTCACATAATTACACACGTTTAATAAACATAGTTGTATCGTCAATTTTTTTTTTGTTATTATTAACATATGTATAGTAAAGCATGTTATTAGAATATAGTTAGTAAGAATTGAAACTTTGATTCGCCTTATTTTTACGGTCGCGCCAAGATCTTTTTGGCCAATCCAGGATCTGCGCTATCGCAGTACACAATTAAACATAAGTTGCGCGTCGACACTGTCGCTCTTTAAACGCAACCACAATCACCAACTTAAAATCAATTTGATTTCAAATGTTGGTGTTAATCATACCCCCCATCCCCTACATTTAAATAATTTATTGCGAAAAATATTACCTCAGCCAGGATTCGAACCTGGAACTCCCCCATTCCGTGCGGGTGTCATACCAATTCGACTACCGAGGCATGTGATAATATTTATCGCAATAACAGTACACCTAAGAACGTCTTTATTTTTCGGCGTGACGTATATTCAACAATAAACAATTAATATATTCGTGACCGCGTATTACTAAATAGTAAGAATTGAAACTTTGATTCGCCTTATTTTTACGGTCGCGCCAAGATCTTTTTGGCCAATCCAGGATCTGCGCTATCGCAGTACACAATTAAACATAAGTTGCGCGTCGACACTGTCGCTCTTTAAACGCAACCACAATCACCAACTTAAAATCAATTTGATTTCAAATGTTGGTGTTAATCATACCCCCCATCCCCTACATTTAAATAATTTATTGCGAAAAATATTACCTCAGCCAGGATTCGAACCTGGAACTCCCCCATTCCGTGCGGGTGTCATACCAATTCGACTACCGAGGCATGTGATAATATTTATCGCAATAACATTAATTGTTTATTGTTGAATATACGTCACGCCGAAAAATAAAGACGTTCTTAGGTGTACTGTTATTGCGATAAATATTATCACATGCCTCGGTAGTCGAATTGGTATGACACCCGCACGGAATGGGGGAGTTCCAGGTTCGAATCCTGGCTGAGGTAATATTTTTCGCAATAAATTATTTAAATGTAGGGGATGGGGGGTATGATTAACACCAACATTTGAAATCAAATTGATTTTAAGTTGGTGATTGTGGTTGCGTTTAAAGAGCGACAGTGTCGACGCGCAACTTATGTTTAATTGTGTACTGCGATAGCGCAGATCCTGGATTGGCCAAAAAGATCTTGGCGCGACCGTAAAAATAAGGCGAATCAAAGTTTCAATTCTTACTATTTAGTAATACGCGGTCACGAATATATTAATTGTTTATTGTAGAATATAGTTATCTATACCAATATTTACCAAATATTCCAATTGTATTAACTATATAAAATGGTTAATTTCTCTTACCTTTTCATATTTGTAATCTTACTACATATTTTTATTAAAATAATTATATATTTTAGTAAAAAATTTACATGGGTCAGTTATACTATGTCCATATAGTAATTATCACCAACATTATAGTAATATTTACTATAAAAAATGATATTCCTAATTATAATTATTATACTATGTCATTATAGTTCCAAATATCATACATTTTTCTCTCAGTGTACACTTATCATTCAGAATCGAGCGTTATCGGACTTCGCACCGCATGCATTATCTCGCGTCATCATTAAAAAGTCGCGCTCTCGATTCGATTAGCACTCTCGCAATAACCGCGGATAATTTTCCCATTGCTTGGGAGACATTGACAAAACGATTCGAAAACAAACGACGCCTCCTCTCGTCTCATTTTTCAACGTTATTCGGATTATCGGTTGTTGCAAAAGAATCTGCCTCGGCTGTTCAAGCGTTGTTTGATCAAATAAATAATACGGTCTCGTCTATGACAAATTTAGGTCGCTCGTCGAGTGATTTATGGAACAACTTCCTTGTGCATTTGAGTGTTCAAAAAATCGATTCCGCTTCTCGGAAAGCCTGGACACTCAAAACCAGTGATTCCGACTCGCCGCCAACGTTTGAAGAGTTGAGCAGTTTTATGTCAATTTTTCCTTCATAATTTTCTTCTATTGATTGCCAAAATTTACTTTGAACAATTGAAGTAATAATAGAATTGTCTTCTTTACATTGCTTAATGTATGCAGTTATACAATAAAGAAAAAACATTTGAAATTTCCAAAAAGTTTTTTAATGTTATTTTTAAAGGTACAACAGTTATTTTTCTATGATAAATTATTGATCTCGTATGTCGATCAAATGAACCAAAAGTTAAAGATGAATGTATTTTCTTTATTGATGGCAATATTAAATATCCCATTTTTTTGAAATTTGAATTTTTTTTTAATGTTAAATGTTCACTTTTAAAATTTTCAAATGCTTTTTCTATAATTTGCAATATGTAACATAACTTATACATATTTTCATATTTTTATTTTATAAATTGCAGACAAAAATCATTATAAAGGAAAGAAATACTCATAATAATTTCATGAATTATCGTACGATTCATAGTACCATAAGCATACAATTTAGCAACAAGATGAGTAATATATTCATTAAGTTTGTCTTCAAATACGATAATACAATTGTCATCATTTATATCACAAGTACTTAAGAGTTCATTAATATTATTACATTCTTTATGAAGAATATTGTTTGTAGTATTTAAAGTAGATTGTACAATATTTCTATCTGTTCTTTGCAAAATATTTTTCCCATGAATCTGATTTAAATAATTAAGTTTTACATGTTTAGATAACATATGACATTTTGAAGAATATATATTATTATATGTTTGGAAACAGTTTTGATAATTGCATTTTATTTTACAATGCATACGTGACTTGTGTTGTAATTTAATGTGTGCCATTAAAAAATCAATGGATATCAATAAACGGGAACAAAACATACAACGAAACATTTTTTATGTTAAAATTGAAACAAATAGTAAGTAAGAAACGATAATTAATAAGAAAAATAATCGTCTTAATATAAGTTATAACTTACAGATAGATTCCTTATGGATCATTTTCAAATTTTTTTATTATATATTCGATACTCGGAATAATGGTGTTCCATTTAGTCGCAAATTTATAAATACATTTTTGTAATAATAACCATAAATGCTCACTTGCTATTGGGTAACACAACTGCAGAACATGGAAAGCTTTAAAGCAGATATCAATAGCTTCCACAATCGATGGAGTATCGTACAAAATGTGATCAATACAAACATATGATGTATTAACTTCCTTCAATGAAGAACCCACAATAATTATGTAGGGTTGAATAGTGAAATTCAATTTTTTACATCTCTTTTTTGTATCCTCTCTGAGTCTTGTCACGTCGCCAG
This sequence comes from Crematogaster levior, assembly GCA_901521435.1. Classification (NCBI taxonomy): domain Eukaryota; kingdom Metazoa; phylum Arthropoda; class Insecta; order Hymenoptera; family Formicidae; genus Crematogaster; species Crematogaster levior. Next base: position 361,236 of record CABEGB010000758.1, read on the forward strand.
GAATCTGTAAAATTATTATTATTTAAAAACAAGCATAAAAGAAAAAGGTAAAATTGATTACAATTCCTTCTGCAATTTGGCTTTACAACTTTGATATAAAGCTTGAAACATTTTAAATAGAGGAAAGAAATAATAAAATTTGAAGATAAAAAAACTGAACCAAGAGTAAATAAACAAATACAATTAACAAAATATTAGTTATTAATGATACTAACTACTGCGTGTTTTATCATACTCTCCTTTGCGTTCCATATAGATGGTTTCCAAAATTTAGTATTGCACCTTTTCATACTTTTAGGAGGAATTAGGTGTGACAGTATCATAAGTTGAATAACAATCTTTGAATCTAAATAATCAAAAAAGTAAAATATAATGAAGCAGTTTGTTCGTGACTGAGCGGATCAGTGCGGCGGAGAAGGTTGACGATCACGCACACACACAATGAATCACTCACACGCAAGTTTATAACAGAAATTAATAAAGTATATTTAAAACACACAGTCAAATAAAAGTTATGTACAAGTCTTAATATTTACAGGTATTACACGTTTCAGTGCGCGGCACCGAACACGGCGCGGACAACGCGAGTCCGCTGCGAGACGCGCGCGATGAGTCCGAGCGGCGATCGCTCTCCGAAACTGACTCTCCCGTGGAGCAAGCAACTCCACCAAGACGCGTGCGATGATATCTGAGTATTCGACTCAGATATCCACTAACTCGGTTTGCTGGAATAGCAAGCGACTATTCTAAGCGTGCGAATTATCTCGTAACTGAAAAATGCGGGTTGTGCTCGAATTGCTCAAAACAGACTGGCGCTCGTCCCCACTTCGCATCCGTTTTCATACTGTGCTTTTCTGGAATGTTCTTTCCTGTCGTCATTTCCTCTTGAAGGAAATGACGACATAAAAAGAACATCCCAGAAAAGCCCGGAAAATTCTAATAAATAATTGGGGACGATTACAAGTGTTAAGTGTTTTTGAACGGCAGCGCCGCCGTTTCCCTGCTTGAGCGCGCTCCGCGTGAACGCGGCTAAGTTCGATGATGTATTGATAGCGGGACGTAAGTCCGGCGTATAGCGTGAGTGGAGAGCAACGACGGCAATGCGTGCGATGTAACACGCATCACTGCCGCTACTCTCCACGCATGTCGTTGCTGCATTGCACCACCTATGTTGCACAGGCCATGCAACACAGGCGATGCAATGCAGCTGATGAAGGCTCGGCGGAGCCCTCGTTCGCTCGCGAACACAGTTCATGTAAATGTATATATTCAATAAATATTTTTTAGATATTATAGATCAGCTACAAAGATAAATAGTAGATAAAGAATAGTAAAAATAAAGAATAATAGATAAAGATTAAATTCATGATCAACGTTTGATTTCAGACAAATTATGAATTAAAGTAATAAAAAAATTTATACGACATTCTCGTTATTTATGATTTGCATAAATACTTAACAATATTATTATAAAATATATTTATAATATTAACAATGAAAATTAATATATGCGTAAAGAGCATATTTATTAAAAAATTTGTTTTAATTTTAGGAAACTTATTTAAAAAAATTAAATTTATTTAGATATTCAATATTGTCAGTTTTAATATAAATATTGAAAGATATAAGATAAAGTATGCAAAAAATACAAAATAGAAATACAAGTAAAAATATATAATTAAAATATTAATAAAAAATTTTTTTACCGTCAGTAATATCTTTGTCTTCTAAAGTTTCAATTAAATTATTGGCCACGTCATCTTTATGAGATAATGATACCAAATTCCTTATTCTTTGAAAAAACTTTTGCCACTTATCCGTGGTTAATGTTTCTTTCGACAGATCCATACATGTAAAATCTTTGATTATTAACAAATGGCCATTCGGATGCTTCAAAATAGGCCATTCTGTGAAAATCTCAACTAAGGTACATTCCTTGGAACTTTCAATATTTTTGCGACGAATAGTAAATGTTTTAGACCAATATTGAATAACAAGTTCCCATGGAACTTGATGTTTTTTTAACCATTCAATGCTTTCAGATTCATCTAATGTCATATCTATAAAATATGTAAGGAATATATTATATAAAAAATAAACGTAATTTTTAAATATTAATGGGTTTAGATGTGTTATATATAATAAAAAAAATATTATCTTACCATTAGTAGACTTAGAATTTGTAGACTGATCTATTTCATTTATTAAACCTTCTAGTTTTGCATTTGCAAATTTACGATTCCTCCACATAGTAATTATTTTTCCGCGTGCGGGTATAGATTTATGTAAAAGAGAATCTTTTTTTTTGATAGGTGGAACATAATATGTACTAGAAATTTCCGTTGGAAATTTATCAACAATCATATTTGCAATTAATTCCGCACTTTCATTTTTTAATCTAAATAAAAAACAAAACAACACTATATGTAACTATACCGTAACAACAAACACTTTATATAAAAAATGATATATATATTGATTTAGTGAAAAACCGTTAATGAATAAAAAATGTATACCTTTCATGACGATTTTCTAAATCGGTGATAATCATATCACATATTTTATTTCTTTGTCTTTCTGTTAATTCTTTTTCTCTATTATATGATTTTAATATGCATTGGCCTTGTACGCATTCATTAAGAATATTACTAATTTTTCGCAAACGGAAACTTCTATAATTATAATTTTGTGGAAGTTCTAATTCATCTGCACTATTAATTTCGTTATCGCAATCAAGTTTCTTAAAAAGTAATAAATAATTATGTAATACATATTTATATATAATAATGTAACATCAAATATATAATATACAAGCTGTTTGTCTAGAATTGCCCAGACAAATTTCTCATAAATAATTAAAATTGCGAGCGAGAGAGAGAGAGAAGAAACGAAAACAAAGAAAGTAAAAGTTAAATCAGGAAAGAAAAGTTAACATAGAAAGTCAGTGAAAAAACAACAACTGTATAGTTACATTTCTTTTATGCGTTGGCGAAATATTTTCGATGGAACGTAAAGGATTTTGATCTTTCAGTTTTTTCCAGTATGATATAAAAATTACTCTTGGACCAATAGCAGGAATCAATTCTGATATCATTTGTTCTGATAAGTCTTTTATAATATTAAGAGTAATTTTGTTTTCTAAAAAATAAATATATATATAGTATGCATATATATACTACACACGCGCACACACACACACACACACACACACACACACACACACACACGCGCGCGCGCATCGCACGCACGCACGCACACATCGCACACAATAGGAAAAGCTATTTAAAACAAAAAATATTTATTAAGTGGATTCTAATGACGTATTTTTTTAGAATAAAACAATTTTTTTATTTAAAATAATTTTTTCTCACTGTGAGAAAAAATATCTCGAAACAAAAAAAATTCATTAAATTCAGAAAAATATATTATTAGGACCTAATTAATATTTTGTTTTGAATAGCTTTTCTCTCATTATCAGTGTACATACGTACATATATAGGTATATAATGTTATATATTGTCTATTATTGCAATTTATAACGATATTGGTTACTTACTTTTAAAAGTTTCAATATATTCTTCTAATTTTAAATTGATTAAAATTTCTTCTATTTCTTCGCCATCCATTGTATTTTGCATATACAAAAAACGTAGAGGATATACAGCACGAGACAATCACTGTAATGTAGAGAAAGATATTTCTTGAAGAAACTGGCACGTTCGCCACAACACGTTAATGATGCAGTACAGATTATCGCGATACAATATACAAAAAGGTCCTTAAGGAAACACGCACAATCGCCACATAATACGTTGACGATGCAATAATTATTACGACACGAGATGATCACTGTGAGGTAGAAAACTCCTTAGAAACACGATCGCCACGTTGGCTCTTGTAGAGTGAAGAATAATGTAAGATCTTCGTTAGACTGTTTGACAACAATTGCCGATCGGGCGACGCTCGGTGATGGGGAGAACCGACTAAAAAGTTGCGCTCTGATGCATCGCAACTGTTTTCATTAGCAGTCCGCGCATTTTCAGCGGGATATTCGAATATAGCATTGATATTAATTACTAATAATTTCTTTCTTGTATATACACATACATATATATAAAATAATTTTTTTCCTTGGAAAAACCATTTTTATATATGAAATCATCATATTACTGCCGCAAGTTATCTTTTCTTTGTTAATATTTTTTTAAAAATTATTTATTATCCTTCTTAAATTAAAAAAAAACTTCACTATACTATGGACAATACTTTTTTAATTTAAAATATTATTTGAATAATTTATTTAGAAAAATGTGATATTTCGTAATAGTTTTTTTTATATTTTCCTATCTGGAAAAAATATTTTCTGACATAAATATTGCAACGTAAGTAAGTATATATACAGGGTGGCCCACATAACTCTTAACAGCTGAATATTTCGGAAACCAAACCCGTGAGAGAAAAATTTTTTAAACAAAAGTTGTTTGGTTTCGAGGGGGCCATAAGATGGTACCATTGGTTTGACCTTGAAGAATTATTTGAAAGTCACATAAAAATTACCTCAATTTTTTTAAATGGCATTCCCTATTTTTTATTACATATTCTTGTAGCTTATCTCGAGAGCTTTCCAAAACATTATAATAAAGTATTTTTTTATTAAGTATTTTCCGAGTTATAAGGGTTGAAATAATTTCTTAATTTTACATAAACTATAAAATATCTCGTAAAATATTCACCTTTTGATGACCTTACCTCAATACTTTTATGCACAGAATGATGAGAGGAATCAATTGGTGTAAAGAAAACACATAGTTGTTTTTAATAAAAAATATGCAATTTGTAACTAACAATTACATACTTTTTGTTAACAACAACTATGTGTTTTCTTTACACCAATTGATTCCTCTCATCATTCTGTGCATAAAAGTATTGAGGTAAGGTCATCAAAAGGTGAATATTTTACGAGATATTTTATAGTTTATGTAAAATTAAGAAATTATTTCAACCCTTATAACTCGGAAAATACTTAATAAAAAAATACTTTATTATAGTGTTTTGGAAAGCTCTCGAGATAAGCTACAAGAATATGTAATAAAAAATAGGGAATGCCATTTAAAAAAATTGAGGTAATTTTTATGTGACTTTCAAATAATTCTTCAAGGTCAAACCAATGGTACCATCTTATGGCCCCCTTGAAACCAAACAACTTTTGTTTAAAAAATTTTTCTCTCACGGGTTTGGTTTCCGAAATATTCAGCTGTTAAGAGTTATGTGGGCCACCCTGTATATATATATATATATATATATATATGTATAAAAATTTTGATATTTTTTATTATATTATCTTAAATTGTAGGTATTGTAGGTAACGAGGTATTTTTCTGTATTTTGGATGTCGAATTTAATATGAAGAATGTATTTATTTGATCACAATTTATCTTTGTTTTAGAGTCTAAAAAAATTTTGTTTATTATAAGTAAATTAATACTAAAGTTAAGTCATGAATTTTTAATATAAGTAAATACGCCATTACACTTACAAAATAAATATTTTTTTTAAATAAAATAAAAGTTTTTTATTTTATGATAATGTTGATTTTTTTCAATATTATATATTTTCTATATTTAAATATTGCTTTTATTAAAATTATGGTATCACTATTAATTTAAATACATTATTTTTTTAGATTAAAAAATTTAATTCGTTTTTAATTTTAAATGCATTCCAGTATATAGTTTATAAAATTTGTAAATAATACAATAATTGATGAAATAAAGAAATTATTTTTTTATTTAAGTATGTACATTTACTTATTATAAAATATACATGCTTAAGAGTATATTATTTTTTACCAACTATACGAATATTTCAATTTTATGAAATATTTATTAATATGCATTTGTTAATTCGAAAAAACCTGAATTTTTTAGTTCAAAAGAACAATATACTTCAATTAATAAGTGGTACTATATATTTTATAAAAGTAATACTTAAACATAAAAAATGTATAGATAAAAAATAATGTACTCAATATAACATGCATATTTTTTTAAAATTAAATATTTTTGCTGAAATAAAATAAACAATTTCTTTTATCAAAGACAAAAATTTTAAGAAAATATATTTACTTAATTTAAAAAAAACTTTTCTCTCAGTGTAGTTCCGAATAGCAAACGAGCCATTCTCTCAGTTATTGCCAAACTGTATGATCCGCTCGGATGAGTAACGCCGGTTACCATGTCGGCAAAAATAATTATGCAGCAATTGTGGCGCATCCAGATTGATTGGGATGATCTGATCCCTGTTTCTGTCTTCGCTAGGTGACAGAAATTTTATGCGACGCTTCCGTAATTGAATAAAGTTTCTCTCGATCGATGGACGGGAGCGCAACCAGATTCGAGATTCGAACTGCACGGCTTCGCCGATGCATCCACTCTTGCTTATGCCGCGGTCATCTATTTGAAAACGACGACTCCAGCAATGCCACGATCTCACTTCTTGCGGGAAAATCCAAGGTCGCTCCGATAACACCTCTCACGGTTCCGCGCCTCGAACTATCCGCTGCGTTCCTCCTCGCTCGATTATTACTCTTTGTTCGAACTTCGTTCGAGCTACGCTCCGTGCCATGCATCAGTTAGACGGACTCGATCATCGTATTAACATGGCTTCGGTCTCACTCATCGCGATGGACCACGTTCGTCGCAAATCGAGTCGCAAAGATCCAATCCGCGTTACCGGATACCGTTTGGCGTCACGTGCCTACGATATGCAATCCAGCTGACTGTGCCTCGCGCGGTCTCCATGGAGATGAGTTGCTTGAGCACTCCCTATGGTGGACGGCCCTTCGTGGCTGTGTCTGCCATCTTCAGAATGGCCCGCGGAGCCCTCTCCGCTTCTCACCGAACCTCCTGGTGAAGCGAAGGTTCAAACACTTTATGCTGCCGTTCCGCTGGAACGATGGGATCTCGCCACACGATTTTCATCGTGGCCGAAATTGATTCGCATCACGGCGTACATCTATCGATTCATCAATGCGTGTCGTCGCATTGCAAATTCCACCGTCGATGTTCCAGCAGGCACTCGAATTCTCTCTGGCGCGGAGTGTTCCCTCGCCGCGAAATTTTGGTATAAACACTTTTGGTATAAGTTGGCTAGAAGTCACCTGATAAAGATTACTTTTAGTACCAAAGCCGACAAAATATGAGCTATACGATGATAAAGAACGTCAGATAGCAGACATATCAATAAGACCAATAGAAGGCGTAAAGATCAATGTTTGATGCAAAAACGAATAAAGAGCAACAAAAGATATATAAGCAAGTAATAGCAAAATAAAAAACCACTGTGCAGATCAGAGTACTCGGGCGCTTACTAGACAAACTTATGGACGAAATTGTGGAGAACGTAATAAAGCCTGTCGCTAGCCTTATATTATTTCTGCCTTATGTTGGATCCGCTATTTTGATTTTGATAATTTTTACAATGCGATATCTTGCTAGTAATCAGTGACCCACACAAACTCACACTATAATTACGTAAGAGTGCCAAGATTTTATCCTTTCTTTCGTCTCAAGCTGTATTTGAATCCGGTTAAATCATACAAAAATCACGGAATTTCGTCGCTCAAGCTCATGTTGCACTACCAGCCCACAGTTTAATCAAGGCCATATTAAGCCATATTCGAGCATACTTCTGATATCGTCACACGAATTATATACAAGTTTCAAGATGTACTCGTGTATTTGCCTCAACCTGAATCCGGTTAAATCATGCAAAAATCGATGAATTTCGTCATTTAAGTTAATGTTGCACTACTAAGGTACCGATAATCAATACGACATGGTTTGTGCACAACTCTAGAATTATCATACGACTCATACAAGTGGATTTGATTTCGATACTGGCGTTTTCCCCCGCGATATAGAGCACGATTTCTTATAGACTGTTGATATCAACATTTTGGTACATTAGACACTCCCCCTTCCATGTGACGTTATTTTTTCGATCGGAAATCATGTTTTCTCATATCTTACTAACCCTAGAAGATATTCCAATGAAAATCAATTGAATCGGTTGGGGGCCGAAAATCGGCCAAATCGAGCCTGGTCCTTTATTTGCAAAACATATTTATTTATTACAAATTTGCCAGGACAAACGCAAAGTGTAGTATTTGTTTAAGACTTCCTACGCTTCACCACTTACAATGTTCAAAGTGGTAGTGTATGAAATCTGAAATGAATGCGCGCAAACCAAGGGAGCCAGAGAACCCGCGGAGAAGATGCGTGATCCTGGAAGCTGAGGTCGTGCAAAAGGAAAACGTGAGAATCAAAGAACTCAGCTGTTGAATTGTATCCTGACACGACAGAGGATCGAGATGTCGAAGAGAAGAACGGCCAGGACAAGCGCAAAGGGTGGTATTTGTTAGAGATTTTCTACCAATGTTCAAAGTGGTTAAGCGTTTGAAATCTGAAACGAATGCGCCCAAACCTTCATCCCAGCCAGGCAAGGGAGTCATAACTCGCGGAGAAGATGCGTGATCCTGGACGCCCGAAGCTGAGGTAGTGAGGTAGTGTGGATTATTTTTTGTTGTGTACTTTCGCTGGAAGAATTTGAACATTTCTCATGTTGGAACATCATACGCGAAAGAATAAGAATATTGACCCATTATTCATTACAAGGTTTTTGCTTTAAAAAGATTATACTTGGATTTTGTGCAGAAATTTTTATTTTGATTTTTACTTTGTATTAAATAGTAACTTACTTATAAATACTAACGTTTATTTATTTTTAGAAAAAATATATACAGAGTGTCCCATCGCACTTGTGCAAACGCTCGTGAGCAGGCACAGTGAACTGAACAGAAAAGTCCTGTACCATTTTGCTAAATTCGCAATAATAAGCGAAATATTTAATATTAAAATTAGGCGAATAAGAGCGCGCCGAAGCACAAGGAGGCAAGCGCTTGAGCCGCCGGAGCTATAGCACGGCCTAGTGTGTCAGCATTGGCTACCCGGAGATGTGGTAAGAGACGGCAGCGGCGAGGTACGGGCAGTGGCATGCTGACACACTTTTCCCCTCGCCTAGCGTCCCGCTGTCCTAGGTTACCGTGGATCTGTTCTTTTTAACTGCACTGCTGAACTGGTGCAATAAGTTAGAGTGCAAAAAATATACATTTGTCTCATTCTAACTTGTTGCACCAGTTCAGCAGTGCAGCTGAAAAGAACAGATCCCGTGTCAAGACTCAATTGCCGATATTATAATAAACTGCTGATATTATATTGAAATAATAAGCGTAAATAAAAATAATTTTGCATAAAAAATGTTATTTCAATATGTGAGGTAACGATTACAACCTGTATTCATTGTGTTCTGCTTGAAATAGTTTCAGTCTCTCTGTTTAAGTTGGCATGACGAATTTCAGGAAAATAAAGATTCAAAAAATAACATTAAGAATAATAGAATTCTAACAACACTTTTAATAGGTCTACAGTTCCTGATAAAAATTAAAGAGTTCTGCACTTGTATTAAAAAAAATAAAATTAATCTAAAAAAATGCGTCATGCCAACTTAAACAGAGAGACTGAAACTATTTCAAGCAGAACACAACGAATACAGGTTGTAATCGTTACCTCACATATTGAAATAACATATTTTATGCAAAATTATTTTTATTTACGCTTATTATTTCAATATAATATCGGCAGTTTATTATAATATCGGCAATTGAGTCTTGACACGGGATCTGTTCAAGTTAAAATGAGACAAATGTATATGCGTTATGCGTTATGCAATGGTCTGTGCTCTCCGCCTTACTCTGATTATAGGATCTCTACGTGCGCCGAAAGACAGCACCACGACAACGGAGCCACCGCCGCATGCTAAAGGAAAAGACGGATCCTCTCAAAAAAGGTACCAACGATGTCGACGTGGAGTCAAAAGTGAGTTAACGTTTGCTTAAAATGTTTCAATTCGTTTCGTAGTTCTAAATTCATACGTTTGCAGGCGATGTTAAAGAAAAAGTTACAAATGAAGTCAGAAGCACTCATGCTGTTGAGCCAGGAAATGGATCAGTGTAGGACACAAGGAGATCAGTTTAAACTGATGGCTGAACAAATTCAAGAAAGATTTCTACATTTGAAAAAACAGATATACGATATGAAGGAATTAAACAGGTATCTGATTCTGGTTTTTACAATGAGTTAAAGAAGAAACTGTATTCTATGATCTTTTCACAACTTGAACAATAAACTTTTTTTGTAGCTCAGACGATTATAGCTCAGACGATGATTTTAGAACCTTGGATCTATTGACGGAGAGAGCAAAACAAGTGTCTCAGGCTGCAAGTTGAAACTTTAAGGCAGAAGCTAGCAGATGTCGAGGATGATATCAAAGTATTACGTATGAATAACATTCGTATGCCAATTGAACCACAAAAAACTCAATTAGTACCAGTCATGCATCAAAGGGAAGAGATAATAGAACAGTTAGAAAAATTTAAAGGTAAACATAAGGAAAAAAATTTAATATCATCCAATATATTGGAAATTAAAGTAATGTACAATTTTATATTATCGATTTATTTTATGCTTACTATTGGTCATTAATTTCTTGAGTTAATTTATATTTCAAGAAAATATTTCTTAATAAGATTATCACATTATGAAATAATTTATAGATAATTTCTGTCATAGTGTTCACAGTTGCAAACAGATCTACAAGCAGTATTAGATGAAAAACATGAGCTAGAGATGGAAAGGGATGCTTTTAAATGTAAGACACACCGTTTGAATCATGAACTGTCTAAAGCTTTAAACGCTACCAAACCAGTTGATTTGGATGCCCTTATCAATGAAAATAGGTGAATCAAGAATATATAACAGTAGTTTTTATTTTATTTTTATTTTATGTTTATTTATACTGCAAATGTTTTAGATATCTGCAAGAGAGACTACAATAATTGCTTGAGGAGAAAGAACTCACGCGTCAATCTTTATCAAAGTACAAGGTAAATTGACAGGCTAAATGATGTTATTACACGTTTTTTTAATTTGTGACTTTATAATATTAGGCACAATTTTTTCTAGAGTATGTTGAATAGTAAAAGGGCGAAAGGAGCTATCAAATTGGGAGCAAATTCTGTGGCTGGAACAGTGATGACTCATAAACAAGGTAAATATATTTATAAATATATAATATATTTATATACACATGAAAATTTATTTATTATTAAATCCTTTATACGAAGAAATATATTTTCGCAGTCGAACAACTTCTCTTCAAGAAAGTTCTTATATACCGTCTCAGAAGTCTGCTGCTGCCGTTACTGATCTACGATGTCTTTGCACTGCCTTGCTGGAGACTTTAAATGACAAAATTTTAGCTCTGGCACATCAGAAGAAGGCTAACAAGTAAATAGTTTAATGTTAGTTACATGTACATATATACTTGTGTTTCTATAGATTTGCACGCTGAATTACAGAATACTGGCATTGAGGAATTGTGAATTGGATAGTGTTGTACAATCACCAACCATGAAGCTCTTGGAAGGATACACAAGCACCAATGTTGACTTGAGATATATGTACAATCAGATAATTGTAATCATTGCTATTGAGTTAACATATTATTCGTAGCAGATCTATTATACCATTACATTCATTTCTTGTAGGTGATAGCGATTTCAGCGATTTAAATAATACAACTAACAGTAATATAGATAATATCGAGGAGAACAATATCATTACAAATGAGAAATATACAATGTAGCTCTTCTCCCGAAAGTCAAGTTATAACAATTGCAGTTAATACAAATGAGTCTTCCAAAAAACTTAGGCGTATTGGTTCAAAAAGCATGAAATAATTTAAAAGATAATAATGTCGGATGTCCGTGTGCTATTTGGGTATAACTGAATTATAAATAAGAACATTTTTGCACATGTTATTTTAATATTTGTATACATTTTCTTATTTTTATTACTTTTTATTTTTCTTACTTTTTTTTAATTATTTCTTTATTCATTTTCCCTAATCGTATATAGTCCTAGTAAGAACAAAACAAGCTATTACCTCACTCTTATTATGTACTTTTATTATGGATATTATGTATTTTTTACATACAATATTTGTTAGTTTGTCAAATATCTTGTTTTCTTTGTTCAGGGCATCACCATGAAATTTTGAAAATCCATCATTTATGATTTCAGCTGCATGAAGGAAAGTTTCGGATAGATAAATGCAATTTCCTCTTGATAAAGAAAAGAAAAGATATTAATTTTTATTGTATTTACATGTTAAAATAGCAGGTAATTCTTCAGAATCACTACATCAGCACCAAATTCAATAAAATTGGGTCAATCGACTCGTTTTTGCACAAAACTAAAGAATCTGGCAGATAAAAGTGTCGCTCTGCTCTGGGAAGCGAGATATTAATTGTTAAAGTTCGCGACTCGATAAGTTAAGAAACCTGTTATATCGACGTACAAACTGTCTGAGCATGCGCAGCGACGTAACGCAGGTCAGCTGACCATGCCAGCGTCATTAGTGCGCGAAATTGAAAATGAATACAAGTTAAGTCAAACGCGTGTGGGGGTTCAGGGGGTGAAGCCCCCTGGTCAGGGGTCCAGGGGGCGAAGCCCCCCACTATCACGAAACGACTTCTGTTACTTTAAAAAATTTGCCGTCGCGTACGATTTATCGCGGATATCTCTTGTCTTTGAATTACTGTGTATCGATACGTCGTTCGATTGAAATGTACCGAATATCTTCGTCAAGCTAGCTACGATAGCAGCCTTCCCGTAAGTTCAGTTGTCACAGTTTAAGAATGACTGTATTCAGGAGAAAAAGCAACATGGTAACTGTAAAAATCATGAATCTGATTGGCGCATATTCTTAAATTCAGTAAAGAATAAAAGCATACACCAATCAAATTCACGATGTTTACAACAGTTGCGAAGCTGCTTTTTCTGATGAATGCAGCCAATGGTATTACTGATAACGAAACAGATTGGCCAGATCCATGGATCTAAAGAAGATATGGATGGAGTCTAAAGTGTGTATACGGGCAAGGGGGCTGTGAAATTTGCGGCAAGGGGAATGCATAGTGCTGTCTCTTTCTGTAGGTAACCTTCGTATGTTTCCGTCGCATATCCGATGATTCCCGAAAGATTATATATCCCATACAAGACGCAATGCGCAGTTCGGATATCTTCTAGTCCAGTCAAATTATACAAAAATCGACGTTAAAAAAGAAAGTGAAGGGAACAGCGGGATTTTTTGGGGGGCTTGAAAAGGGGGTCAAGGAGAGCTTAACCCCAAGTTTGCACCCCTGTAGACCTTGAGCTTTTTTAAGGGGGTTAAAAGGGGGTTAAAAAATTTTACTTTTTTGCTTATAACTAATTACGGTCGCGAGATATGGAAAAATTGTTCAAGAGAAAGTTGTAGACAATAAAAAAACGAACATTTTACCTTTTTTAATCGTTTTATTTAGTGCAAAATTGCGCCTTGTAGAGCGCGGCAAAGATGCAAGTCAACGTTACCGCGCCATAATACATAATACTTCCACAAATTATTTATAAAAAATATAAAATTAAAATAAAAAAAAATAAGCATTGTTTATTACGTTAATGGAATCGAAATATAACGGTCGACGCACAAAACATTATTTTAAAATATCACCAAATATTTTTTCTGAATATATCATATGATAATTAATTTTCATTAAAATTTGTAAGAATATACTATTTTATTGGAACGTTATTATTATTATTATTACTATTTTTAACTTTTTTTATTATTGTTATAATTATTATTATTATTGTTGTTGTTATTAATTATTTTTTTGTAAATGTACTTTTCGTTATGTTCGTTTACATTCATTTGCGTTATTTGTAGTACATGATATAGAAAATACTTTTCCCTGTTGCGCGAAACAAATGTTTCCTCTTATTATGGCGCGGTAACGTTGACTTGCATCTTTGCCGCGCTCTACAAGGCGCAATTTTGCACTAAATAAAACGATTAAAAAAGGTAAAATGTTCGTTTTTTTATTGTCTACAACTTTCTCTTGAACAATTTTTCCATATCTCGCGACCGTAATTAGTTATAAGCAAAAAAGTAAAATTTTTTAACCCCCTTTTAACCCCCTTAAAAAAGCTCAAGGTCTACAGGGGTGCAAACTTGGGGTTAAGCTCTCCTTGACCCCCTTTTCAAGCCCAAAAAAAAATCCCGCTGTTCCCTTCACTTTCTTTTTTAAATGTACTATTTGACTGGACTATTCGGTTACATTCGTTACAAAGCCGAAGGTTACCTACAGAAAGAGACAGCACTATGCATTCCCCTTACCGCAAATTTCACAGCCCCCTTGCTATAGACTCCATCCATATCTTTTTAGATCCATGGCCAGATCTCAGGCTTCTTCGACCTGTAGATTAGTAGATGATATATTTTCCTTTGTAGCTGACTTATCTGAAAGTAAAAATTATAGGTCGAGAATTTACTTATTTCTTCTTTCATATAATTCTTCACTGTAAAGTTACTGTCAGACGATAGATTTTTTTACCACACCTTTCCTTTGGTTTGTTTTTAATAATTTAATTTAAAAAAAAAGCGTATTGTGAAAAAAGAAAGAAAAATGAAGATGACATTCTCGACTGAGAAAATTTGATATTACCGATAAGATATTTCGTTTAACCGTGTTTAATCGCTTTTTAGGAGCGTATTATTATTTTTCGGTATTATTTTCTGAGACAGGTTGGTCCGAATTTCAATTTCACTGAAAAAAAATCTAGAAGCTTGACATCGTGAAAACAGCATTTAATCATTGTCATTGTACATACATTCTTCACATTACATGTGCGAACTTATTGTGGATCTTCTCTATTCTTCAGATAACAGGTAAGGCTTCCTTTCCACCTGTTTCGTGTCTGTTTCAACGTTGGTCCAATCATCGTCCGTCGAAGTAGTTTAGGAATAACGAATAGACGTCTATGAAGTACATAAACAAACACTGTTTATTCGTCGGCTCTTCCCTTCTTCGTCCGTTTTCGTCTTCCAACACTGTTCGTTAAACCTTATCAATGTACGAGTCATTATCAAGCACCTTCATCCAGGACGTTATTTCTCTCTCATCTGATAGACGAGAACTATTTTTATTGAATAATTGAGAACTTTGTTCCGTTGAACATCGACCGTCGGTCAAAGTGAGGACCGCTGACGGGAAGAGGGAAATTTCAGTGAAATTTAACAAGCAGCTCGCCGTAGAGGATTTGAAGGTAATCAACTTGGCGTTATACAAAACCAGACAAAATTTTGATATGATATAAAAATAACAACAATCACGTAAACAAGCCAATTCCGGTCACGCTGGATCTTAGTGTCAAATAATCTTTGTTCGTGTGAATGTTTATGTATATTTCATTCTCCTTGCGGATTAGTTTACCGTTACGAACGGACAAACGAAAATCTTTGCAGAGCTAAAAATATATTAAATATTAAGCCTAATATTCACGGTACTACAAGTATTTTATTAAACATTTCTTTTTCATCCCCAACATGATAACAATGAATATGTGGCGAAAAAACCATCTCAGCCAGGATTTTTGAAAAAGAAATTTTTAATAAGATACTTGTAGTATCGTGAATATTAGGTTTAATATTAAATATATTTTTAGCTCTGCAAAGATTTTCGTTTGTCCTTTCGCAACGGTACGCTAATTCGCAAGGAGCATGGAATGTACATAGAAATTCACAAAGATTATTTAACACAACGCTACAAAGCATTTTTACAGAATGGATTCCTTAATCTTTAATTTTTGAAGTTATGAGAACATGTCAATATTCGCTTACAATTAGATGTAAAATTCGACTATGAATGTCACTTGACAAAATATATATCAAACGTTTTATTTTTCAGCGTGAGGTTGAAAAAGAACTTCATGTCAAAACGGATTTACAAAGATTATTCTATTGTGAAAAACAGCTAGAAAATGGATATTTGCTTGCTCATTACAATATAACTTTTAACGACGTTATATTTTTAATGGCAAAAACACAGATGGATGATGTTGAGAACAAAGTAATTTCTGATGATGAAGAGAGTACAAAGAAGAAAGAACAAGAAAAAGACGAGGAATTGGAAGCTGAGAGTTTGTATTACAAAATTGGAGATGCGGTTGATTGTTATTATGAAAAGACTGGTGCTTGGTTCGAAGCCATTATAAAATATATCTATAAAGAAGGAAATGAAATATTTTATGAAATATTATGGGAGGCGGATAATATAACCTCTTTTGTACCTGAAGCACATATACGACCACGCGCTCGACATTCTGTACCATTCGACAAATTATCTGTTGGTCAAAAAGTCATGATTAATTATAACATAGATCAGCCTGAGAAAATTGGACTGTGGTTTGACTTCACGATATTTGAAATACAAGCAAAAAAAGAAAGCCAAGAGTTGGTTGGACAATTGCATATCAATGGGTATGTCTTTGTTCTGCTGATGATTATTGTGTCAATATATAAGACAATAATGGAAAATTTAGAATCTATATAAAATTATTTTTAAGAAATTTAATTTGTATCAACAATTTTTTCTTTAAACAGTAACAATGAGATTAACATTCGAAAAAGAGTGAAGGAAGAAGTATACGCGATAGAAATACCCCAATTATTAACTGAGAGAACTGCAGAAGATGAACAGTTCATGATAAGTTACGGCAAAATTAGACCTGTGGCTCCTAATTGCGAAGAGTGCGGAGACAATCCTAAATTAAAATGTCGATCGTGTGGCTGTAACATTTGTGCAGGCAAAGAAGATACGGACACGCTTCTGATTTGCGATGAATGCGAATATATGTTTCATAAGAAGTGTCTGACTCCACCACTTCTCGAAGTGTCACCGGAAGCTTATTGGTATTGTTCTAAATGCGAAAACGACGAAAATGAAATTGTCAAGGTACATGTGTTTTGTTATTAATTTGTTGCAATCTTTATTATTATTATTATTATTGTCATCACTATTCTATTCGTTACAGGCAGGAAGAAAACCGAAACGTGCAAAAAAGTTCCTGTGTAATAAGAAAGAACGAAATTGGAGTAGTGGGATGTCTTGTGCTCGGAAACAAGAAGTCTGTGACAAGGTGTCAATGTATCATTCCGGACCAATTCCGGGTGTGGACGTTGGTACGACTTGGAAGTTTATAACACAGGTAAAGAAAAATTCTACATTTTATATAACATAACATCCCTTGACAGATCTGTTGAATGGATGTGAGAAAAAGATACTTGTTTAGGTTTCG
Source organism: Crematogaster levior (assembly GCA_901521435.1). NCBI lineage: Eukaryota > Metazoa > Arthropoda > Insecta > Hymenoptera > Formicidae > Crematogaster > Crematogaster levior. Next base: position 378,533 of record CABEGB010000758.1, read on the forward strand.
GAAGCAGGAGTGCACAGACCAAATATAAACGGTATCCATGGACGAGAAAACGATTTCGTATATTCTATTTTATTTTCGGGTAGATATGAGGAAGACTACGACAATGGTGATGAATTTTTGTATAGCGGCTGGGATGATAAACATTTAACAGGTATATTAAATTAAAAAAGAAAGTCTTTTACCATAATTTAATCATAAAGTTCTTCTATATACGCTCAATATACACGCATGCGGCATGTGAGTACGTGTATTCGTAAATGTGTTTATATATCTTTTTATGGATATCCAGGCAAGAGAACCAACGTACAAAGTAAGGACCAGAAGTTAACCTTGCTGAATTTGGCATTGGCTAAAAATTGTAATGCTCCTGTAAATGACAAAGACGGTGCAACAGCTTCTGAGAGCAATTGGAAAGAAGGGAAACCAGTTCGAGTGGTACGCAATTATAAATTAGCAAAATTTAGTAAATATGCACCGGAGGAAGGTAACAGGTACATTAAACGCGTGTTGTTTGTACTTTTATAAATAATAGACGGAACGATCTTTTTTTAACAATCCTTATTTTTGTCACAGATATGATGGTATATATAAAGTGGTAAAATATTACCCACATAAGAATGTTGACGGTTTCATCATATGGAAGTACGTGTTGAGAAGAGACGATCCCACTCCTGCACCATGGACTAAAGAAGGACAAGAGAGAATCGCTCTTGGTTTAAAGATACTGTATCCTACAGATACAGTATCTAAGAGGATTCGTATCTAAGAGGAGTCGATACAGTGCCATTTGATGAAAAAAAAAAGCTATGGAACCACTAGCTATCGATGACAAAGAAGACAATGTATCCATTGGATACATATCCAAGGAGTCTAATATTAAACGTGTAAACTTTGATTTGGAGGATGAACTGAAGACTTTAGAAAATGACAAAGTAAACGCTCAAACATGGACTGAATGTACAGCGACTGTGACCGATGGCAAACCTGCCGTTTTAGAATCCGTCGCAGAAAAGTAATATTTTTTATTTAAAAATTTTTTTGTAATGATTTAGTAATCAAGCTGACATTTGACAAAAAGCAATTTTACATTTTGCAGATTTAAGTGCGTTTGCTGTCTCATGGTACTTGACGAACCTGTAACGATTCCTTGCGGGCATAATGTTTGCCTCGGATGCCTAGAACAGACCTTATCCTTCGAAACTAATTTTTGCCCTACCTGTCGATATTCTCTGGATGAAACCTATGAACCACATGAAGAAAAATGAAACATTGTAATCTGCACTACTACTAATTTATCCTGGCTACAAGGGTGGACAGTAATGTCACCTTTATATAGTAATACATCAATTTCTTTGTTTGCTCCAAAATTTGTTAAATGATTTTTCAAATTACAAAAGTATTTCGAAATCCCATAGAATGCAAGGACTTACAATAATTTTAAACATTATATTTGTAGCATGAATTTACTTTAAATGGAAATCTAGAGCATACGTTTGCACTAAGAATTGGTTTGTAATGATTTTTGAGAATTGACTAGTAGGTTTTCATTTCCGAACAAATTTTTCTGCTTTTATAGGTTTGTTTTTTTTCGCTGCACTAGGATCGCACTGAACTAATAGTGAATTGAACAGGAACTCTTAGGACAGCACAGAATTCTTCTAGTGCAAGAGTGTAAAGGAACGTGTCAGTGCAGTGATAAATATGGCATATTACGTGGATCACATTACTATGTTGATTCGTCAGACGAAGATGTAATAAAATATTATAAAATATATTATAAAATATATATATATATGTATGTATATATAATATATAAATATATTTATATATATTATATTAAAATATATATATATTTTATTATATTATAAAATATTTTATTTATATACTTATGACAGGATAGTAATATCATAGCTGTAGGTTACGTTTATTTTATTTATCTACTCTGCCATATTGAACTGTATACCGCACCGTTGTACTAGCTCGAGAAGGGTAGTCAGTTGATACACCGAATAGTACTAGTACCTCTGCATTGCTGATAGAACCGAACTCGACGTACTTCCATTGAACTGATTTTATTACCGAGTACCTCTGCATTGCTGAAAAGAACAGCGAACTCGACGTCACTTCCGTAAAAAAAGAACATTTCAGCGTACTCTTCTTGAACTAGTGCAGACAATGCAGCGAAAAAGAACAAACCTAATATTTCTCTTTTCTTATCCCTTATTGCCTTAAACGAGATGTTGAAAATTTTGGTAGTATCTTATTTTTTTTACATTTAGTGTAATGAAAAAAATTTGACTATATTTCTGATATGGAAATTGTATTTATTATGACTTATGAATAAATATATACCACACATATAACCGCGGCAAAGCTTTTTATTGTACAGATTAGTAAAAATTATTGTTTTAAGTTGTTTGAAGTTACAAGATTTGTATACGACGACCGAGTGGCGCAGAGAGATGTGCACTGGTCTACAGATTATTGCATCTAAGTTATCAGTTTTTACTCTGGTATAAGATAGAAAGAAGGGGAAGATGAGCAAAGTAATGAATCATTTAATTTTACAACTGCTGTGTTTTATACTTTAACTTTTTATCATATTTTTATTTATCAAATTTTTATTTATCAAATTTATTATTAATAACACAGGCATTTGAACGTGAACTAATACATATTAACAAGAATAGAGATTTATTTGACAAGTCGTTCAAATTTTGTCAACTTTACTACCTCGATATAGACAGCAGACAAATTCAAATTATTTCGCATTTTTTATTATTCCATTCGTTTGGGAACCATTTGGGCAAGTTTAGGAAAGAATTCTCATGGTTTGGGAAATAATAGTTTTTATTTACAGTTAATAAAAATAAGTTCGTCGTCTAGATAGCAGAAAAAATTTAAAAATTTTTTTGGAATCTGTTGGGAATTATTTGGGCAAGTTTAGGAAAAGAGTTTCTCAAATAATAATGTGCGTGCGAAAGCGCATGAATTTCAAACATGTATGTTGTAATACAGTATTACAGTAATCATTTGGGGTGCGGGAGGGCCTTCGGCCCCATTAGTTTGAGTTGAATCACGTTTTGCGTGAGAAGTTGTAAACCCATGTAAAACCTTACTTCGCATTAAAAAGTGTATGCAGTCTAGCTTCGTGAAGCAGCTGGCAGTGTGGAGAGAAACGGCACACTTTTTAATGCGAAGTGAAGGGCTACATGGGTTTACAACTTTCCACGCAAAACGAGGTTCAACTCAAAATAGGGCCGAAGGCCGTCCCGCACCCCAAATGATACTGTATTACAACATACATGTTTGAAATTCATGCGCTTTTGCACGCACATTTATTTGGAAAACTCTTTTTCTAAACTTGCCCAAATAATTTCCAAACCATTCCAAAAGATTGCAATAATAAAAAATAAAAAATGAAAAATTTGTGAAAGTAAACAGAGAAAATTTTTATTTATTTATTACATCAAAATTATTATTTCTCAAACCATGGGACCGTTATATAAATGTTTCCCAAATAATTCTACATCGATTTAAAAAAAAAAATTTTCTTTTTTTAATTTTTTCTACTATCTAGACGCCGAGCTTATTTTTATTAACTGTAAATAAACTATTATTTCCCAAACTATGAGAATTCTTTCCTAAACTTGCCCAAATGGTTCTCAAACAAATAGAATAACAAAAAATGTGAAATATTGAATTTGTCTGCTAACCATATCGAGGTCACTTTACTAGCAACAAGTTAATGAGTCTGTTCTTTTTGGCTGCACTGCTGAACTAGTGCAGTAAGTAGAGTGAAAATATATATTTGTCCCATTCTAAAGCCGGCACACGGTATGATTTTTCGTAGTAGATCGCATACGAGTTAGCCACTACGCATGAGAGCGAGAGAAAGCGAGCGTCTTTCGCTCTCTCTCACTCTCGTGCTTAGTGGCTAACTCGTATGCGATCTACTACGAAAACTCGTACCGTGTGCCGTCGGCTTAACTTGTTACTAGTAAAATGCACAAAATTAGAACAAGTCAAATAAATCTCTATTCTTGTTAAAATGTATTAGTTCACATTCCAATATCTGTGTTATTAATAATAAATTTTTATTTGATAAATAAAAATATGATAGAAAGTTAAAATATAAAACACAACAGTTATAAAATTAAATGATTCATTACTTTGCTCATATCTTCCCCTTTTTTCTATCTTAGATTGCATTCCAAAACGTCTTATTTGAGGAAAATTTTACTCAATACTTTATAGCTCACATCACATATTCTATAAAAATTGAGTAAAATTTTCATCAAATAAGACGTTTTGGAATGCAACCCTAGAGAGGTAAAAACTGATAACTTAGATGCATAGGCGTCGGCAGGGGGAGGCAAGATAGGGCATTTGCCCCCCCCCCCTGAATCAGAGAAATAATTGAGAACCAAATCACAAATAAATAAGAACTAACATCACAAATAAATCAAATCCAAATTCAAAACGATTTGCACCTACCTTGTCGCGGTGAGAAAGCTTTTATAACTAAGAGGTGTATTAATTTAAAATTACATATATATATATGTTAATTCGAAAAATATTTTGGATCATGCCTCCCCCTAGAAAAAATTCTAGCGACGCCTATGCTTAGATGCAACAATCTGTAGACCGGTGCACATCTCTCTCGGCGTCACTCGGTCGTCATATACATCTCTTGTAACTTCAAACAACTTGAAATAATAATTTTTCCTAATCTGTGTAATAAAAAGCTTTGCCGTAGTTATATGTGTGGTATATATTTATTCATAAGTCATAATAAATACAATTTCCATATCAGAAATATAGTCAAATTTTTTCATTACACTAAATGTAAAAAGAATAAGATAATACCAAAATTTTTCAAATGATCTCGTTTAAGCGTAAATAAAGATAAGAGAAACATTAGGTCGGTTCTTCTTTCGCCAGTACTATTCTAAATTAGTTCAAGAAGAGAGACAGCTAGAAAGAAGTACCTTAATGGAAGTGACGCTCCGAGTTCGTTGTCCTTTTCAAAGTGCTGGTGAGGTATCTGGTGCTCAACTGACTCAGCCCCTTCTCGAGCTAGCACAACGGTGTTGTACAGTCCACACATGGCAGAGTGAAGATACAAAATAAACGCAACCACAGCTATGGATATTATCCCACAATAAGCAGAGAGTAAATGGTACATTTTATAATATAATAAAAATATAATATATATAAGATATATAGAGAAGAGAGTTATATATATATATGGTTATATATATATACATATACAGCTACAGAGACAAGGTTCCAGAACTATGGAAAAGTTTCTAATAACAGATTTTTAGTAAGATCTCAAGTCGAAAGTCCCGTGCACCGCGCAGAACTGATGAATAGAATCTGAACAGAGCACAAAGTCGATCGTGGCTTAGCATGAAATTTGGCGGTCAGACTGGCGCAATCGAGTTGAAGATATATTCTGATAGAGGCATTCATGATAGTTTTCATTGAGTTCTGAAGACGTTCTCGTTGAGTTCGGGTAAAATAGACTTTCATCATCTATTAATAATGATAGCTATCTCCCATTAATTAATAATATGCATTTTGATTGGACGAACTGAAGCTGGTAGTTTTGAAGATGAGACAGGCGGGATATTCTGCATTAACTTAACAGGACAAATTTAAAATACCAATTAATCAATAAATAATATATCAATTACAGTGAATGGTGGGTACTAAAAATTAAAATTAACTAAATTATTTTACGATTAATTATTTTAAATTTGTCTCTGTTAAGTTAATGAAATGTAGAATATCCCTTTCAAGAATATCTCATGTAAAAACTGCAATAAGTTCAGAACAAAATACATAATTATT